>JBBBDQ010000405.1:900000-1082500 GCA_037127315.1 Ascarosepion bandense
ATTCACAATATCAGAGATAATGCATATGTCAATGTAAATTTGACATTGAAGTTAACACCCAGTGGCCTGATGATTATGTTTAACATGAAACAGACTGTCACAACTGGGTATTGACCAGTGTCTACTCTTTACATATATATATATATATATATATATAAATCCAGGTGAAGGGGACCCACGGTTTTACTATTTTGAGTACCCCTGCATTTATTTCATTATAAACAGTGAAAAGTTTCTACCTCTTTATAATAATAAATATTATAAAGCTTAATATAATCATATAATTATGAATTAATTGTACATTGCAACAAGGAAATCTCTATGTAGAGATATGTATGAGAGGCTACACATATGTTTGTACAGATGTGTGTGTATATGTGTGTGTGTGTGAGTGTGTGCGTGTACAAGTATACATAAAGATAGAGGTTCTATAATGTGTACGTTTGTGCATGCATATATGCATACACAGATATATATGGTGATTTTTTAAGCATAGCTAAGATGTGGCACGAGTCTAAATGTATGGAGCATCCAGTATGAATCAAAGTAACTACTCAGTCATAGTTGCTTTAGTAAATTAACGATGCTAACCATTATACCATGTTGAGGTGCCCAATGCATAAGTACATATGAGTGGGTATGTATAAGTACACATGTATGTAGAAGTACACAGAAAAAGGCTATAATATATGTACATGTGTGTGCATGTGTGCGTTTGTGTTTGTTTTTATAATCATATCGCCCCAAGCAAGGCATTTTACTGCCACTGTTTTGCAGGGGGTTACATATGAGGAAAGTTATGAGAAAGAGTGACAGATTACAGGGGGTGTCAGGAAGTGGATAAGAGAAGGATGAGAATACTGATGAGTTTGGAGTGAACAGAGAAGGGAGCATGAGAGAGAGGATGCAGGTTAGTGTGATAGGAGATGACGATTGACTTTACATTTAAATTCTTGGAGATTGTAACTGCCAGGGAAGCAAGTAAACAGAAGGGAATTCCACAGGTGAGAAGTGCAAGAAAAAAAGCTGCTGGAGTAGAATTTATGTTTACATTTTATTGGTTTCACAGTGAAAAGGTGAAATCTAGTTGCTAATCTTGTGGCTCGAGTAAATTCATATATAGTACATTCATATATATACAGTTATCCGCAGACAGATCTGTTTCGCTATATCACAGCTCATCAGTATGGTTAGATTCCGATTGCTTTTAACTAAGGATTGAAACCCGACCAAATTGGCATCAGTCGGCGATTCTACCTCTGAGCTATGGGCACTTGGTAGAAGAAGGCAGACTTTTTAATGTGTATATTATCATTATACACGCCCAATAGCTGAGAGAACGATGCATAGTTGCTAGAGTAGCTACTGTTTTTCAAAGTCTACCATTCTTCCAGAGTACTCAATCAAGGTGTGAGAGTGTAAATAGACATCCGCAGATACACACACAAATGAATAAGGAATAAAGAAAATATTTGCAATGTTCAAAACCTTAATTTAAAACAATGCTCAATATTAAAATAGAGCAATGAATATTAATTATAAATTATACTAAATCACTTGATGGTTTCTACAGTCAGATTTAAAATCCAACAACATCAAATGCATTTGATAGAGATCAAACAAACAGACAAACAAACAGACAAACAGACAACCAAAAAACAGACAGACAGACAGACAAGCAAACAGACAAACAGACAAAAAAATAGACAAACAAACAAACAAGCAAACAAACAAAAAACAGACAAACAAACAAACAGACAAACACAAAACAAACAAACAAACAGACAGACAAACAGACAAACAGACAGACAGATACTCTCTTGAGTTTGAACATAGGAAGTGATAAAGTATCTAATTTGATTTGAATTGATTTATGACTACTTATTCTTTGAGATGCAAAGTCATTTTCCCAGACTTACAGTTTTGTCTTGCTTTCATTTTAACCTGAGGAAGGCAAAGAGAACCCATGCTCTGACAAAACGTGTTATTCATAAATTTTCCATGTTATCTCATCATCTTCAATTTTGTTTCTATTATACATCCTACAAACACACACACACACACACACACACACACACACATATATATGCCACAAACATATAGTATATATTGCTTGGAAAGTGGAAAAGTGCATCTAAGAAATGAAACAGTGTGTAGCCTGAATATCCACTTTTATATATACACTACCAGCCATAATTCCTAGGCCACCCCAAGTGTTTTAAAAAAATGATGCATTTCATACTATTTTAGTATTTATTGCCAAGTGAATAATTGTAATTGAAAATAAAATGGTTCTTTTATTAATACTTCACAATAATATGTGTATCAAATGAATTTATAAATATTTAATAATTACCTATATTGCAGTTTCATTAAAGAAAGAATGAAAAAAATTTAGAGGGATTTGGATGAGTTCAATCTTTGCTTTGTTGACTTGTAAAACTTTGCAAAGAAATTATAACAAAAGAACCATTCTTTTTTATTTGGCTATAAACACTAAAACTAGTATGAAATACATCATTTCTTTTAAAAAACTGGGGTGGCCTAATAATTATGGCCAGTAGTGTACATACACCTTATTCCTGATATTGAGCACTTTTATCTACAAATATAAACTATATTTTTATCATATATATATATATATATATATATATATATATATATATATAAATATATCTACACACATATATATATTTCTAAAGAATAGATTTTATTTTTAGTCCAATATATCTATATTTCAAATCCAGTAAAAATTAAATTTTAAGTAATATATATATATATATATAAATACACACACATATATATATTTCTAAAGAATAGATTTTATTTTTAGTCCAATATATCTATATTTCAAATCCAGTAAAAATTAAATTTTAAGTAATATATATATATATATATATATATAGAGAGAGAGAGGGGGGGGATGTATATATAAGCTGAATTTTATTTCTGAGTTGGTCATACCAACTGATATATTGTGAGTAAAAGTTGGAAATAGTCCCCCATCTGGATATTGGTTTAACATCTCCGCCATCTGTTAAAGATATTTCAAGTATCTGGATTGCCAATTTTATGTTTATATCTGACTGCCATTTTCCAATCAGCCAGCAAGAAATCTGGAAATCAAAACACAAGACTCCGAAGAAAATTGTTAACCATCTCTTCAGAAAAATGGCCAAGTTTGACACAAGATTACAAATATGGAGTAACCACTTTGGACTAAACCCATTATTTCACAGCAAGATATTTTTTTTTTAATCATTTCACCCCAAGAAAGGCATTCCACTGCCACTATTGCGCAGGGGGTTACATAGGGGAAGGTAAAGAAAAAGAATGGTTAGATATAGGAAATATCAGAATGAGGGTGATAGACGGGTAAGGATATCGAGGCTGAGAGTTTGGCGGATGGGAAGAGTGTTTGAGAGAATGGATGCAAGTTAGTGTGTTTGGAGGTGTCTATTGTATCTGATATAGCATTGTTTCATTGTCTTCAGGGTAAAGACAATCATGACTCTCCACAGATTCCTTTTCTTTGTTTTCTGTGAATTACTTGATGTAAAACCATAAACGCTTCTTGACAAATCACTCATGCTTGTTACATTTCAAACGTCTTTTGATTGGCACTAATTGGTGATTATACACTTGACACTAACACACAATTAATAGATATGAGGGAGTAATGAAAATTTATTGAAGCAAGCCACTTTCTGAAACTTAACCAAATATCAGAATTTTTTTAATTGCCATGAAATCTAAGGAAAGATAATCAAGTGGTTTCCTGTTACAGTTTGGAATTCAAAGTTTTCTTTCTCTTAGACTGGTTATCAGTCAAAGCCTGAAGGCCTAGTCTACTCTATCATTTAATCCATAGATGAGGGTCAGTTATTTTCATTTGCAAAAATCTTAATGTTTTGTCTTTAATGACATGTCATCATTTATCCATCACACCCAGATGGTGCATAGGGCAGCAACTTTTTATTGCTGTTTCTGTAACAAACTGTTTTTTACAGGGCAGGTTCGTTAGCCCTGTACATGTACACTATGATAAAATAAGTGCATTAACAATTGTATGAAAACATGTTTTAAAGTAGTTGCTATTTTGCCATAGTGTGCTTATCTCAATAGCCATTGAAAGTTGAGTTTTTTCAAATTTGAACTCCATGAGCCTAATCTAAATCTAAACTTATTTAAAAATGAAACTTTGTGTGTGTGTGTGTGTGTGTGTGTGTGTGTGTGTGTGTCCGTTACCTATAGACTCCGAAATCGCGGAACCGATTTTCTTGAAAATTTACACAGTTGTACTATAAGCGCCGGTGAGTGTTCTTAGCTAGGTTTTTTGTCAAGGTACCCTGATAAATATCGCAAATTGATAATTGAAAAAAATCGGGTTATAGAAGGAGTGGTCCAATTTTAATCAAATTTGATACACTCATAGACAAAGACATAAGAAACGATATTCAGAAGTTTCAAGGTTGTAGTTCTTACAATAGTGCAGAAAATTGATAATATATAGATATAAAAGGCAAGATGTTTGTGTATGTGTTTATCTGTCTGTGTGTCCTTTATACAAATCCACAATTTTTATTTGATTCTCACCAAACTTCTCACAAATATTCTTTAGGCTGAGTCTGAGCTCCAGGACTATGGATTAGTTTTAAAGCTTTCATTACACCCGAGCAAGCCAGGCTATACTGCTAGTCTTTACATAAGCTTTACCTAAAATTAGCTTAATAAAAAATATATACCTCAAGCAATAGTTGATGTAACTCTCAAGATTACTGTCATGAAAACTTCTATAAGCTGGAATCTAACAAAACAAAGTAAACAGACATCATTTTTGAAACATTAACACTTCCATTGCTGTGAATGTATTTATATGTCTTTATGAAATTTACATTGTCTGCTGTTGGTGCACACACACACACACACACACACGCATATATATTTTCAGGATATTCATCTTCTCAAAAATTACATTGGCTGCTGTTGATGTATGTATACATTTTCAAGATATACAACTTCACAAAAATTACATTGCTTAATGGTGACATATACACTACCGGCCATAATTATTAGGCCACCCCAGTTTTTTTAAAAAGAAATGATGTATTTCATATTATTTTTAGTATTTATTGCCAAGTGGATAATTCTAAATGAAAATAGAATGGTTCTTTTGTTATTATTACTTTGCAAAATTTTACATGGCAAAAAAGCAAAGATGAATTTGTCTGTATCACCCTTAATTTTCTTCATTCTTTCATTGATGAAACTGCAATATAGGTAATTATTAAATATTTATAAATTCATTTGATGCACATGTTATTATGCAGTATTAATAAAAAAAACATTCTATTTTCACTTACAATTATTCACTTGACAATAAATACTAAAAAATAGTATGAAATACATCATTTCTTTTAAAACACTGGGGTGGCCTAATAATTATGGCTGGTAGTGCACATCTTCACAAAAATTACACTGCCTACTGTTGACATATATATATATATTTTCAAGACCTACTTATACATCTTTCTGCTCAGAAAAAAGGAAAAGCAAATAATCCTGAAGAGTGAAGACATTACAATAATCACTTCACAAAACTTCAAAGTCGACATGACTAAAATAACACTGCTCAGCTAAATGTCAAACTGTATTAACACTCTATCCTTATCTTGATATCAATCAGTTTATCATAAAATATCTGCTTGCCTAAAATGTATTTCTAGCAGTAAACTACTGAAAAAAAAAAACAGTTTCTTCGGCATTAAACATCATCGCAATTTGACACTATGTACATGGTGGGGCAGAGCAACTTGGCCCCAAAACTTCAGAGTACAATTTACCCAGTGTATTGAACAGAATGGATGCCATCTGACTGATGTCATGTTTAAAGCTTGTAAAACAAAATTTAAACGTTGTAATTGATGCTGTTTAAAGAATTACATGTATATTTGTATTACTTTTGTTTATTTGTTATTCCAAATAAGCAAGTTGCTCTGCCCCACCCTGTATATATAAGATAATAATATATATTTTTATATATCAAGAACAGTATTGGAAAAATTGTATGACAAATTTGAAAAGGTTTATGTGAAGCATTTAGTTCTTCAGGACTTCAGACTAAATATGTTATGTTGAGATGACTACAAATGATATATATAGATGAATATAAATTATATATAAATGAATATAAAATATATATTAGATGAATATAAAATATATATAGATGAATACAAAATATATATTAGATGAATATAAAATATATATAGATAAATATAAAATATATATTAGATAAATATAAAATATATATTAGATAAATATAAAATATATATTAGATAAATATAAAATATATATTAGATAAATATAAAATATATATTAGATAAATATAAAATATATATAGATAAATATAAAATATATATTAGATAAATATAAAATATATATTAGATAAATATAAAATATATATTAGATAAATATAAAATATATATAAAGATGAATATAAAGTTAAATTTCTATTAATAATAAACATTTTTCCTCATTGGTAACAAACTGCAATCATTAGAATTGAAAACTGACCACTCAACACCTGATGACTGCATTGTCCATGAAACTTAGATTTGCACTACAGGTGAGAGAAAAAAAATTATATTTATTATTATTACTCTCTCTCTCTATATATATATATATATATATAAATTTTATATATAAGAAAATTCAAAACTTCCAAGATAATACAGACATTAGAGCAAATGAAGTTCACTTCATCAGCAATCTTAAATATTAGAAAAAATACAACAATTTGTTTGAGTGTGTGTGTGAGTAAAAACAACAGAAGTAAGCATAGCAAAAAAAGGGAAAGGAAGAAGGAAAGAAAGGGAGGAAAAAAGAAAGAAGAAAAGTGGGTAATGGAAAAATGTATGTCAGATTGGTAAACAGGAGGGAATGCTGGTAAGGAGGGTTGAGGAAAGTTAGGCAGATACATTAAAAAAGATAAAAATGAATATAGAAAGATGATGAACTTCACCCAGCTTTGTTGATTTTTTTTCAAATTTCTTTCCATTTCAAACTAAAACACAGCTCGACAATTATTGAAATCAAAATAATTTATGCTAAAATTTACCTTGAGAATAAAAAGGAAAAAGCAACGATTGAATTTATAATAGAAGTAAATATATAAGTAAATAATATACACTAAAGTAAAGAAAAATAACTATTTTAGGAAAATTAAGATTTAGATAAATTTAAAATGAATTAGAAATAAATTAAAGATGGCATCAACACTTAAGTAATACTTCTGATATAAATAAAGTTATAATTGTACAGATAAGAGAAATTAATTTATACTATATATAAAAAATTTTTTGTGTATATATATATACTACCGGCCATAATTATTAGGCCACCCCAGTGTTTTAAAAAAAATGATGTATTTCATACTATTTTTTCGTATTTATTGCCAAGTGAATAATTGTAAATGAAAATAGAATGGTTCTTTTGTTAATACTTCACAATAACATGTGCATCAAATGAATTTATAAATATTTAATAATTACGTATATTGCAGTTTCATCAATGAAAGAATGAATAACATTTAGGGTGATTCAGACGAGTTCATCATTGATTCCTTACCTTGTAAAATTTTGCAAAGTAAAAATAATAATAAAACTGGTGTGGCCTAATAATTATGGCCAGTAGTATGTATATATATATATATATATATAATTAGTCAATTTGAAATTATATGGCTGATAAGAGGAAATTTGCAAAGTAATAATAATAATAAAACTGGTGTGGCCTAATAATTATGGCCAGTAGTGTGTATATATATATATATATATATATATATATATATATAGTCAATTTGAAATTATATGGCTGATAAGAGGAAATTTGCAAAGTAATAATAATAATAAAACTGGTGTGGCCTAATAATTATGGCAAGTAGTGTATATATATATATATATATATATATATATATATATATATAATTAGTCAATTTGAAATTATATGGCTTATAAGAGGAAATAAAAAAAAACTATTTAAAGTAATTTAGAACAATTAGAATTATTAGGAAATAAATTAAAATGAATTAAATTAAATAATGATTATGACAGCATTATACTAAATCAAACATGTTAATTTTCACTTAAGTAAAAGTCAATATGAAGACATAACCAAGGACGGTCCATTTCTGGCCATGAATTAAACTTAAATGGTGGTGCCTTAGCCACCAAAGCACATCTTTCGCACAACTTTACCAATGTTTCAATATCCCTGTCCATGCTACACTAGTAAACACAGCTTCGCATTATGCTCTTCATACTGGATATACCAGGATGTCCTGCATAGAATTCTTTCAGGATCCGTTTTTGTAGTTCTAGAGGTACCACAGCATCTTTTTTATTCTTGCCTTTTAATTTATTTCTCATTTCAAGAATGAATTTGTCATCCAGTGCTTTTTTTTATATCCTCTAACATTACAGGTATTTTCCACACAGTATTGCATAAAATACTTTTAATCTCTACTTCTGATTGTAAAGCAGCAATGGCTGTGTCTTTGAAGAATTCGTTATTCCTTGGAATCAGTCTGAAGAATCCGCCTGCATGACTTAGCTTACTTGGCAGCAAAAACTCCATTCCAAAGTCATAATGGTTCCCATCATTGCAATCTGTTAGCCATATGAGCCGATAATCCTTTTTTGTTTTATCCATAAATTGCTAACAACAGTTTATGATCCATCTGCAATGTAAATTTTCTCCCATGAATAAATCTATAGAAATTTTTAAGGGCAAACATAATCCCTAGACTTTCCTTTTCAATTACTGAGTAATTTTTTTTTCCACTGGAAGCAGCATCCTGGATTCCTGTGCAATTGATTTAACAGAGCCATCCTTAAATTTATGCATAAGACAAGCTGCGACACCATAAGCACCCATGTCACTTGCCGTGATCAATTCTTTTTTAGAATTGTAGTGCACCAAAATAAATCTGAAGTTAATATACTTTTTATTTTCTGAAATACTCCCTGGCACTCCAATGTCCAGACCCATTTTGAATCTTTCTTCAAAAGTTTATTTAGTTGCACTCTCAAACAATACTTGTTTTTCACAAAAACATTGTAATTGCTAGCTAATCCCAGGAAACTTTGTAGGAAGCTGACATTTTCTGGAGCAGGCATGTCTTTAATAACACTAGCTCAAGCTGCATCTGGTTTCCTGCCATTCCTGTCAATAATATGTCCCAAGTACTTAAACTTATCTATAAAGAATTCACACTTTTTGCCCCTTAGCTTGAAACCATAATCCTGAATTCTTTTAAACTCTTCAGAAACATTTTTCTTATTTTCTTCCATGTCTTCACTTCTCAACAAAATATTATCAAGGTATGCAACTGCAAAATTGAGACCACTTAGCATTGTTTCCATGACTTGCTGGAAGATAGCTGTAGTGACTTTAATGCCAAATGGCAACCAACAAAATTTATATAATTCTCTATGTGTATTTATGATAAAAAAAATTGCACATTCGTCATAGACTTGAATTTGAAGATATGCATTGCTAAGGTCTATTTTTAAAAAGTTTTACCTCCGCTAAGCTGTGCAAAGACCTCTTCTGGCCCCAGAAGTGGTAAGTAATAATCTTTGAGTGCATCATTTAAGCCCATGGAAAAATTTGTGCAGATGAGTATCTTTTTAAACTTTTTTTAATATATACTATCAGCGAAGGCCAGTTATCATACCTGACTTTGGACAAAACATCAATTTTTTCAATATTATCAAGTTCATTGTTTATTTGTTTGATCAACGTAAAGGGTACATTTCTTTTCTTTTTGAAGACTGGTTACATGCTTTCTTTCAGCTCAAATTTTGCTTTTAACTTTTTACACCTACCAAGCCCACCAGAAAATACCCCTCAGAATTTATTAATTTTCTTTTTAGAGCTTCTTTTTCATTGGTAGAATTCTCTTTTTGGCAGAATGAACTGTTTGGACAATCGCATAATTTGAATTTTTTTATCCAATCTGTACCAAAAAAAATATTCTTATTTTTCATGTTATTTTTTGTTTAATGTTACATTTGCAATAATTCATCTACGAATTTAATTTTCTCACCTGTGACAGAACAAGCTATTTTTTTTTAAACAATTAATCTTGGTTTTCCTATTTTCCTCTAAATATAAACATTTATTATGCTTAAATCATAACCACTATGTATTTTTTTGCAAATTGAATTTTCAATTCCACATATCTTTTCATCATGTTTTCATCAGAATAATATCATGTTTTTTGACTGTTGTGTTTTACATAATTAATTGATATCACATAATCCTTAAAGATACTTGTAGTCAAAAATATTGCATTTTATTTTTTGTATATTTTTGACCTTGCTTTACCAATGTTCCTTGGTGAATTTTTACATGAAAACCTTTGTTCACAAAAGTCGATTTGGTAACATTTTTGTGTGCATTTTTGCCAATACTATTCTCATGGAATATTCTCTTTTCACAGATATATTTTATTTATATTTAATTTTTTAAACACAGACACATGCATATATGAAAAAAAATGATATACAACTTTTTATGTATCAAGAACAATTTTAGTGAAATCTATTACAAAGCAGAAAAATTTATCATGTGACATGTTTTGTTGATTTGGACTTCATCTGACTAAATTGATGTCTATGTTGATGTTTATGTTGATGTTGATGTTTATGTTGATGAGACTACACATGCATATGAAAAAGAGAGGATAATGACAGTTTTAAATTTAAATCAATTTTATATATGCATTTCAGTTTATAATCCCACCAATTTCATGTAGTTTCTTTTTAAGTTTTTAGCACCTAGTTTTTTCGCATATTGTGATAATATTAGGTTGCCCCAAAGGTTCGTAAACACTTGCAAAATGGGTCTATCTGATCCAGCACAATCAAGACAAGCAATGGGTTCAGAAAGGGCAAGAGACACTGTCGGTTCCAAAACAAGATCGATGCGGCAAGAAAGTCATGTTGTGCATTTGGTGGCACTTTGAAGGAATCGTGCATTTTGAGTTGGTTCCGAATGGTCGTGCCATCAGTGCCAAACTTTACTGTCAACAACTTGAGCTGGTCTATGAAAAGTTGAAGCAAAAGTACCTGGCTCTTATCAACCGAAAGTGCACTTTGATGCAGCAGGACAATGCCAAGCCACACACCGCCAGGAAGACCAAAGACAAGTTTGAAGTGCTGGACGGCGTTGAGGTTCTGCCACATCCAGCCTACAGTCCTGACTGTGCCCCATCAGATTATGGCCTTTTCTGCTCAATGTAATACTTTCTGAAGGGCTGCTGATTCGACTTGTTTGATGAAGTCAAGGAAGCGTGTCAAGAATTCTTTGATTCGAAGCCGGCAGAATAGTACTTTGACCAGATCCGAAAGCTTGCAGATCAATAGCAGAAAGTCTTGGAAAATGATGGTCTTTATTTTGAGCAATAAATTTTGTTGTTTTTGCGAGTAAAATTTCAATTTTTTGCAAGTGTTTACGAACTTTTGGGACAACCTAATAGAAGATCTGCAAAGAAAGGTGAAACATTACAAAAACCTGAACATAAACTTTTATATACCCAAAACAATTTTTTTTTAAATTTAAACTTCTCAGCATCAATTCTCTTTCATTCACATCTGTACTTGTATTTGTACTTGTTGACCTTCAACTTTGGTCGACTGAGCCGGCTTCTTCCCTAGAAATTTCAAGGGACTTTTTTTGGCCCACAAACAGTCCCCAACTGCACTTGGTGTGTAATTCTTCCTGCAGTAGGTTGCCAATTCTTACTACGGTAGACTGGTTGCCAACCAAGGCTAGAGAACCCAGTCTGCTCTGCTATTTAGACTATAGTTAGGAGAAGAAGAGATGGATTCTTATCTCTCCTGAGAGTATAAGTAAAAGTAATGAATTCAAATGGAATTTGAACTTGGATCTCTGATTCCTCAATCTGAGCCACTATCCATTATTCAACTGTGTCACTGTTGCATCAAATGTAACCATCACTTTAGTCCAGTGAAGTCCTAAAGGATGAAAACTTTTTCCACTTTGTCATAGATTTTCCTAAAATATATATGGATATATTCAGTTAACTACATCTCATACAAATATATGTGTGCTTCTGTGCGTTTATCTTGAAAATTCAATAAACAGTTGCTGGACAGAAGAAACTAAAACTTGGCACACACAAGTTTTTCAACTTGAGAAATCAAGAGGAGCATTTAAATTGTTCTAAATTATTGAGGAAGTGCAAACAGCCACATGGTTAATGGACCCCAAAATAGAATAGGCAAAGCCAAGTTCTGATCCCTGAGGAGTCAGTTTTTGTACTAATGCTCTTTGGAAAGGCATGAATCCACTCCAACTTCTCCAGCTTTGAATAAATAATAGAGTATACTGGGGAATCTAGTTTTGGCTGGCATTTAGTCTTGGAGATAGTTTCTAAACCAGGAGTGAAATCTCTGAAACAGGTGGGTTCTGTTTCTTCTAATATTATCCTGTATTCCAAAACATTAATCATTTGAACACTACCAATGGCAGCAAAAACCAAAAACTAGGCACCACATGTAACTAAAAAAGAAAATTTTACTTTCCCACCACCATAAAGCTGCTTCCCTATCTGTGTGTCTATAAATATTTTCATGGTAATAGTTTGGATGAGCTCCTTGTTATGGTGTCGAGTTTTTAAGAATTTAAGTGCAGTACTGAATTGGCAACAAGGTCTCATCAATTTACAGTTGAATTGACTGGATGTAACTGTAATTTCTATCGTAACAGTTTTTTTTTCTTGCACTTCTCACTTGTAGAACTCACTTCCGGCTCCATGTACTCCAGCTAACTTTAATCTTCAAAAATGTAAATGCAATGTCAATCATTATCGACTGTCTTCTTGATTATTCTTTTATTGTTCTTTCTCCTTAGTAATGTTTCCATTTTCTAATTCTTCCACACCCAGTACCCTCTTGTGTTTTAATGGCTTTACTGCCTTGCATTGGTTGAATTTGGTTAAAAAAGAAATATAACGACAATTAAGATGTTAACTTTTCACACTATACAAAAGATTTTGAAAGAAAATACCACCCAAGCTAGAAAAAAAGAGTAAAAAACATTTGACATGTGAAGTAAAATTTTTTGAAAAACTGTTTCAAGAAAAAAGATTTTCTAAATTCCAAATGGAGGTAACACTAACTTTCAGTCAAACAATGCCAAATGTTTCCAGTATAGAAATGTGCTTAATTTCACCATTACCAATCGGCTGGCCTGCATTTTGGGCTTGCTCACGTTTTTTGGTAGGACCAGTCTTGATATCTTTTGGCTTTCTTCTAAACATTGCTCTTTTCAAAAATACATTTGACAATTTGAAATTTTATAATTTTATAACTTTTTTGTTTTAAAATGTGGTTCACATAGCTGTATAAGTAAGTGTGAGTTTGTACATGTCTGGCTGTGTGTGTGTATATCTGTACGTGTTTGTACATGTCTGGCTGCACATGTGTGTGTGTGTGTATTTGCACATGTCTGACTGTATTTGTGTGTGATGGCATATGTCTGGCTGCATGCGTGCATGTGTGTGTGTGTGTGTGTGTGTGTACATGTCTGGCTGTATGTGTGTGCATGTCTGTACATGTCTGGCTGTATGTGTGTGCATGTCTGTACATGTCTGGCTGCATATGTGTGCGTGTGTTTGCACATCTCTGGCTGCATGTGTGTGTGTTTGTATATGTCTAGCTGCATGTGTGCATGTGTGTGTGTTTGTACATGTGTCTGTGTGTGTGTGTGTGTGTGTGTCTGGCTGCATGTGTGTATTAATTAGTAATCAAATTAAGAAATCAATTACCATAAGTGGCAAGAAGACCCAAGGGAATGATATTCAAGATGATGCCACTCAGAATCAAGACGGCTCCTCTCCAGCTGTACAGTTCGATGAGTAGTGGCATTATTTGAGGGAAGATAATGAATCCAGCTGGATGTGACCCACTGATGATGACAGTGCCAATTGGATGCTCATGACCAAACTGCTGGCCGACTCGAACCATTCCAGTCAACATCACAATTGAGGATCCAAAAGCTACACAAAAAAAAGCAATCAAATTAATTTATGAAATGAGGAGATCATTATTTACATAAAAATTATTGCTCTCATCTTTGCTGTTACTATCACAATGTTTCGACCATTGTGTCCTGATGAAGGCCAGAGGACACAATGACTAAAATTTTGTGATAAGAACAACAACGATGAGGTCAATAATCTGCACATAGATAATGTAAATAACAAAATGACTTAATTTAAAACTAAGCCCAAAAATATTTGAAGACTTGAAGAAAATATGAATTTTTTATTAAATTATTTGAAAATATTTTCATATATTTATTCTAAAAATGCTATATATTTAGCTATGGGAGGATATGATATTTAACTTGATATTTGAGACTAATGGTGGGTAATTGAATAACAAAATGGAAAAGTTTATGTAACGTGTTTCATCTTTCAAAAGGACTTCTTAAAACTAAATAATTTTCTTACTGTTTAAATATATATGTAGGGAAGGAAACAAAATATAACAAAATATAACAAATGTCAGTTACACAACAAGAGAAATGCTTAAGATATAGCGATGCTTAACTTTCAATTTCAAGCTTGAATTCTGGTCAAATTAATTGCATTCACTTTTGCACAAACACCTTTTCACCACCACCCATGCCCCAACTATAAGTTAAATGATGAGGCAGACTGGACTCTCTAATTATGGTTGGCACCCAGTCTAAAAGAAGGACAAACCTGTACTCAAAACAAGTTAGGCATAGGGTCAGAGACTCTATCCTGTAAAAATCTACTTGCTATGAATACAACTGCAATGCCTAGTATATTTGAGATTCTAAGCCCCATAATTCACAGGGGCATCTACAGGACTTGCAAGACAGTAGATATAAAGGGAGATAATTCAGTGTTTGTTATTCAGAAATAGTTTCCATTTGAAAATTTGACAATACCCAAATTTCATTTATATTTTTTCATCATTTCCAGCATCAAAGAATCAAAGATTCATGTGTTGGTAAAAATTATTTGAAAATGACTGGCTAAAGTTGAAACTTCTGTGTTAGGAAATTCATCAATTTTTCCCAACAATTATGAGTAAAATAACATGGCTGATCGGACCTCAAGCTTTGTTTGAGTTTGAGTTTTGTTTAATGGCATATCAACACCTCTGTGTGTTATTTAACGCCCAAAAAGCGGGGTTTTAAGGTATTTTTTGTTAATATTCGGTTATGGTGAGAAGGTTGATTGAGTCAGATTTTAATGAAAATGTTTTGTTTTTATTCTTTTTTATTTTAGAAAACTGAAAATGTCTTCTAGTTTTGTATTCAAAAATGTTTTGCTGAGAATATTTTTTTCCTTTATAAATGTGTTATGGCAATAATTTTTTCCTTCAAAAATGTAGATTTTTCAATAAAAGTCTTTTTTATGTATATATTTTTGTAAAAGTGTATTTTTATACTTTCATGGTGTTTTGACCCCAGTTAACTATTTGCCCATAGCTGGGACCCAAACAGATGCTGGTGTACCTAAGAACAACAGCAATTAAGAGGTGGTTCCATGCTCCTTACAACCTTCCAAACCAGAGGCTTTGCTGCCAGATGCAGTTTACTGTCATGCCCAGAATCAGCTTTGTTTGATAGGACAGTCTTGGAGAAAAACAATTCAAAACTTCAAATAACAGTAACATGATTTGATTCCCCAATTTTTCCCAAAGAAATGTCATGACTATTCACAGATATTAGAAAAATGGTTAACAGAAGAGAGTCAATCATTTACATTCTGAAAAGACGCAGCAATTAAAATTGATTCCAGAAAAAATGAATAATTACCACAGACAATTCCCAGTAGGAAAATAAGAGCCACAATGTTGTAAGTGACGAAGCTGATAGCAGTAGGAATACAGGATAAGAAGGCGCCAATAATCACAGACTTTCGACAGCCCAAAGAATCAATCATCATTCCTGCCAACACACCTGAAATTAGAAATAAATACACAAACCAAAATTTACTTTTTTTAATACATGAGAATATATATATATATATTAATAACATTCTTTCTAATATTTCATATATTTTAATTATTTCACCACATGCAAGGCACTAAAGTCACTAAGACAAATGTTTACTGAGTGTGAGAAAATGACAAAACAAATAAAACACTATTAAGAAAAAATAAAAATAAAAAAACAGGAATTAAGGAAGAAGGTAACGATTGACATTGTATTTAAACTTTTGAAGTTCAAAGTTGACTGGAAAGAGAGAGAAACTAGAAGAGTTCTACATGCAAGAAGTGTAATAGAAGAAACTGTTAGCATAGAACTTACAGCCACATCTAGCTATTTCAATTGTAAAACACCAATCTCATATTACTCTTAAATTCATAAAGTCTAGAAACCATACAAAAAAGTTCATCAGAACAATTACCATGAAAGTATTTATAGAAAAAGCAGAGGAAAGCTACATTATGGCACTAAAAGATTGAAGACAAGATGCCAGTTCAGAACCCATAATATTGCCTATTCTTCATTGTATTTTATCAAGAATCTGTAAATACATAGCAGGAGCACCAGACAAAATGTGGCAGCATTATTCAAAGTATAGATGAATGGGTGATTTATGAATATGCAAGACAGATTCTGGTAGGAAAAATTGTCTAGCACAACACATTGAACCAACTTTCCTAGCAAGTGATAATCTTTTCATTTCATGTTGGCAAAAAAATTATTAACCCAATAAGATGCAATGAGTCACTCTCCTGGGGGTTAGCATCAGCCATTTTGATGGAAGGCAAAATGGTTCTTTTAGATAAATAAAAGAGAACAGTTTTGTTTTGGATGCATCAAAATTAACAAGCCATTTCTTGCTCCAGTTAACAACAGATTGTAGGTCATTTTTAAGATCAATTACCAATTTTGACCTTATCAAACCGATCAAAATTACTATTAAAACAGGAGTAAATATCAAACACACACACATACACACATACACACATCATACTCCAACAGAAAAAATGACACCAATATTAGCAGAATTAAAATGATCATTTATTTTAATGTATCATTTTATTCAGAATTATTGCCACATGATGTGAACATTAGTGAATTATTTAAACAAATTAACTGTAAATAATCACATTACGTACACTGTTCAGATTTATTGCCATGTTTACAATGTTTCAGTTGTTGTATGCTCTGGCTAGGAAATTCAGGTATTAGGAAATTCAAACTGAACCCTTTATTTCAATCACTGGAGTATGTCATTCTCATTCGACGTGCAATGCCACTTCCAGTAGATAGTGGATATAGGCATTAACCAAAGAGCCTTTGGGTCAAGTCACTGAAACTAGCCAATATCTATATGCACTGGGCTATGTGTCCTGAAGGAGTTTTGAGTTCACTACCAGGCTACAGCAGTCAAAATAACTTAAATAACAAAATAACTTAGTGAGTTAAGTTAAAGGTAAATAACTAAATGGCTACTGGAAGTGGCATTGCACGTTGAATGAGAATGACATACTCCAGTGATTGAAATAAAGGGTTCAGTTTGAATTTCCTAGCACCTGAAGAAGACTGGAGCATACAACAGCCGAAATATCATAAGCATGGTAATAAAGATGAAGATAACAGTCTGAACAATGTAAATAATGTAAATACTACCTCATCTCAGGAATATAGACAAATACCGTAAATAATCATCAAAGCCTTTTTTATAGTCATCTGTTATTTATATTATTACTAAGGCTCTTTTTACATTTGCTTAAAAAGCGGAGTAAATTTTTTAAGTAATGAAATCTTTCTTTTTTGTTTTGTTTTTTTTATAATCATATCACCCCAGGCAAGGCATTTTACTGCCACTGTTTTGCAGGGGGTTTCATATGAAGAAAGTTATGAGAAAGAGTGACAGGTTATAGGAGGTGTCAGGAAGTGGGTAAGAGAAGGATGAGAATACTGATGAGAGTGGAATGGATGGAGAAAGGAGCATGAGAGAGAGGATGCAGGGTAGTGAGGTAGGAGATGACTATTGACTTTACATTTAAATTCTTGGAGATTGTAGCTGTCAGGGAAGCAAGTATACAGAAAGGAATTTCACAGGCGGGAAGTGCGAGAAAATGAGTAGAATTTATGTTTACATTTTATTGGTTTCACAGTAAAAGGGTGGAACCTTGTTGACAATCTTGTGGCTCGTATAAATTCATATATGGGGTGGGGGGCACCAGTGAGCTAAGCCGATCAAAATAAGTGCTGTACAATCTTTTGCAAAAAATATATAAAACTTCACCCATTTCAAAACATCAAAGGAGTAAAGGGGTAATAAAATTCAAGAAAGCAATGACTGTTTCATTTCATAGGAGTAGATCGGTTCATCTATTGTCCGATTCACATTCCTCTCGAGTCTTTTGAACAGTAGAAGAGTTTATCCTTTGTTTCCTGTTTAGGGTGGGACTTCTGGTTCCTTTTAAAGTTTTTTTCATTCTGTTTTACTCTCAGTTGATCTTAGTGACAGTATCACCTTACTTGGGGTGAAATGATTCAAAAGATCTCCCTCTCTTCCCCATATCCATTCACCTGCTTTTCACACACCATCTACTCTATATTTTTCTCTTGTTTTTGTAATGGTGGCATTTTCAGATTATATTTGGGGTCACCACTTGTAACAGTGGTTTTTGCCTTAGCTTTTATGCTGAACTATGTTAGAAGGTTACCAATTGTAGCAGAGTTCATGTGAAGATGCTAATCTTAAAAGAAAAGAATTTAACATTTATTCCTTTTACAAAACAAAAACAGAAATAGTTTATTATGTCAAATAGACTAACGGAAAACAATAATACAATCAAAATTAGAACAAAGCAATAAAACAAAGGAATTCATAACAGAATTATGCTATTATTTTGTTATCGAAGTTCAAGTTGTATTAGTGTTGTATCATTTTGTTAAAAAGGGATATTTTCTTATATTGGAGGAAGATGTACAACTAAAAAAAAAAAACAAGAGGAAAAAAAAAAATTTTTCCCTATGCCTTTCATCCACTGACAGACTTAATCAAGGCAAAGAATTGAGATTAATTTCATTTTAAATAAAGTATCTTTAAACAAAAAGTTTTTGGTTACGGGGAAAAAACACTCATAAAATATTCATAAATCAACTATAATTATTAAACATTTAAAAAATCGTAATATTTTATACTGAAAGAGAATTGTATATTGATGTTGTAAAATGTTGAAATGATGGAAATGAACCACATATTTATGATGATGTATGTTTATGTGAGAGGATGTTGCGGAGATATTATTGTGGTTGCTTGTGATTTTTTTCATGATTTCTTGTAATGAAAAAAATGTTGAAATTTGATGCTCTTTATATGTTCTTATAATTTGTTTCTTTTTTTGTGAACTGTGTGGAGAAATTGTCCATGTGGGAAAGAGCAGGTGGATAGTTGAGGGTAATAGATAGATAGATAGATAGATAGATAGATAGATATGGAACAGAATGAGATAGATAGATAGATAGATAGATAGATAGATAGATAGATAGATAGATAGATAGATAGATAGATAGGAACAGAATGAGATAGATAGATAGATAGATAGATAGATATGGAACAGAATGAGATAGATAGATAGATAGATAGATATGGAACAGAATGAGATAGATAGATAGATAGATAGATAGATAGATAGATAGATAGATATGGAACAGAATGATAGATAGATAGATAGATAGATAGATAGATAGATAGATAGATAGATACTGTGTGAATATGCAATCAACACAGCATGGTGACTGTCAGTTTCATACCGTAATCTAATCTTCAGACTATGCAGTGTTGATTCCTATGTCTATACTGTCTGTATTTATATACACACAGCTACTCTATTGCAATTTCCATAGCAAATGACCAGAGGAGCTCCGTTCTTTATTGCCACTAGTCCAGGCCTTTACAGCTATGACACACCATGCTATTTCCACTCACTGATTCACCATAATCTCCTTTCTTCTACAAATGTAAGGAAAAAGTTCCACTAAAACAGCTTTTCCCAAGTATTGCTACTAACACATGGATGCTTTTCTGAACACTACAACCTTAACTTCTTCATGCCAAAGGTCAACTGTTATCTATTCTCCTTATCCTCATAACCTTCACTTCATACCACCACTCATTTTATTTATATCTAACACCACATTCATCATAACCATTTTAAAATAACCCACTACCTTGAGTGGCTCTCAAGCCTTATATTGAGTAATCTTTAATATAAAAAAATCTATAAAGACAATCTCCAAAATATCTAGAATATAGAAAATTTTAAACTTTTGTGTGTGTTTTGTTGACTATGATAGATATGTAAGTTTTTTATTTAGTTTTTCTTGTCCTTAGAATTTTTTCTCTTTTGAGGACTAAGCATAGAGAGAAATTATCCATCATGATTACTGAAAATGGTTAAAGTCTTAGTTCAATGTGCTTAGGACAATATGGACAATTTCTCCACACAGTTCACAAAAAAAGAAACAAATTATAAGAACATATAAAGAGCATCAAATTTCAACATTTTTTTCATTACAAGAAATCATGGCAAAAATTTCTCAGGAAACCGGGATGAAGATAATGAAGATGTCCAGAAATATGAACCAGTGAGAAATCGCTACATAGAATGTCAAGAAGTGGCATTTCAGAAATCCTCTCAGACTCTCAGGTACTGAAAATATTTTGAATTGACCAAACTATGTTCCATTCAAAATCTGAAGCATAGGATAAAAAGGAAAACTGATCTTCTACGTGCCCTTTCAACGTAGGCGATCATGGCTTTCCACATCTCCCTATTCCTGCTGGCTCTTAGTATGTTTTCTTCACTTACACCACCCAAACTCAGCTCAAGCCCATAAATCTAGAATATAAATGTATAGAAACTAACATGGCCACAATATGAGGGATCAGTTTTTATATTGATTATAATATAGAATTGATCCCCCATTTTATATCCACATTATAATTTCTTATAAACAGCATATATATTCTTCTTCCATATGCCCTGTCTTTTCAGGACGTGGGCGACCATGGCTTTCCACATCTCCCTATTCCTGGTGGCTCTTAGTATGTTTTCTTCTGTTACAGCACCCAAACTCCACTCTGCCATCCATTAGCTCAAGCCCATAAATCTAGAACATAAATGTATAGAAACTAGCATGGCTACAAAATGAGGCATCAGTTTATATATTGATTATAATATAGAATTGATCCCCCATTTTATACCAACATTATAATTTCTTATAAACAGCATATATATTCTTCTTCTATGCGCCCTGTCCCTTCAGGACATAGGCGATCATGGTCCTCCAGGTCTCCCTATCCCCGGTGGCTCTTAGTATGTTTTCTCCTGTTACACCACGCAACCCTCATTCTGTCATCCACCTGATCAGGTCCTTCAAATATGTTATCCGCTGCTTTCCTCTGTTTCTTTTTCCCTCTATCTGGTCTGTTAGTATCAGGTTCTCGAAGCCCTCCTTCCTCATTGCATGTCCCAGGAACTTCAGCTGTCTCTTCCTGATGCTCAGTATTAATTTCCTTTTCATTTCCATCCTTTCCAAAACCTCATCATTGCTTACATGCTCGATCCATGATATTCGTAGCATCCTTCTGTAGAACCACATTTCTGTAGCTATGTGCATCCTTGAAAAACATCAGATGAAGATATTCGTTTCAATAAAAAACTCAGCTCTAAATAAAAAGCAATCGAAGGCAACATTAAGCTGGTTAAAGTGTTAGAATTTTGGACTGCAGATGCTTGGGATAAGATTCAGTCAGTCAGTTAAGTGCCATACGTGAAACATGCTTGGGCGATCATGTCTTGAAAGAGACATGATTGACTGGGCAGAAGATTATCCTGCAGTAGGTTGCCATTGCTTTCTGCAGTAGACTGGTTACCAGCCAAGGCTATAGAACCCAATCTGTCCTGTCATTTAACCCATAACTGGAGGGAAGAGATGGATTAATACCTTTCCCAAGGGTATTTGTGCATAAGTGAATGCAATGGATTCAGCAGGAATTCGAACTCGGCTCCCTGATTTCTCGTTCTGAGCCAATATCCACTGCACCACAACGCACATCCTGGGATAAGATTACACTTAGTAAATGCAATGAAGATTGAACTACATTCTTAATACTTTACTCAACTACTGGAATGCATCCTTCACCATGACAATTCATGTTCGGATCTCTGTGTCACATTTTTCGTCTTCTTATATTTAAATTTTTGTGCCTGCTTGATTTTAGTATCCCCAACTTGTATTTGGTTTGATGACCATGTATTCAGTTTTCTTGCAGTTTATTTGTCGTCCTTTCTCATCACTCTCTTCAGTTACCTTCTGTAGGAGGTCTTATGGAGATCATTGATGAAGATCAAAAAAAGTGTAGGACCTAGTATAGGGCCTTGAGTGACATCTGTGTTTGTATGATAATATTATGAAGCATGCCTGTTCAATACTACTTTCATTATGTGATTTGAAAGGAATGACTGGATTAGAGCAATCAAGCATCCAGTTTTACCATAGCCCCGTAGTTTGTATACAAGGCTAGCATGCCACACTCTGTCAAATGCTTTGGAGATATATAGGGCAACAGCTCAAACTTTGCTGTTCTTATCAAGAGCCTGGTATATATACTCTGTGATGGTCATTAACATATCAGCAGTAGACCTGGCTAAGCAGAAACCATACTGTTTATCAGAGAAGTGGCTGAGGGCTGTGAGATGTTGAATCTCCTCAACATTGATAATAGCCTCGAACACTTTCCTAAAAAATGATAGGAGACTGATGGGGCTATAATCAGGGGTCTGAGGGTTCTCAAGAGTTCTTAAATACAGGAACCACAGAGAAGAACTTCCAGCAAGCATCAAAGCAAGAAGCAGAGAAGCAGTAGAGTTTGGAGAGAACAGGGATACCTATCTTCAGGACAATGATTCAGGGGCAAAAAGTGCCTATTGTGGCTCTGATAAAGCTGAAAGAAGTGGTTCCTGTGGGCAATAGTGGCCGAGCAAGCAGGGGAGAACCAGGGGGACGAATGGAGTTGAAGTCTTAACTTTCTGGCTGGGATGAAAGCATTGATGCCAGTTAAAACTGG
The DNA here is from genome assembly GCA_037127315.1 of Ascarosepion bandense. Taxonomy (NCBI): domain Eukaryota; kingdom Metazoa; phylum Mollusca; class Cephalopoda; order Sepiida; family Sepiidae; genus Ascarosepion; species Ascarosepion bandense. The sequence goes on from JBBBDQ010000405.1 coordinate 923,171, forward strand.
AGAGGAGACCTTCAATGGAAAGACTAATAACTTTGTTCCAAGAGATGTCACACAGGAAATCACAGAATGACTCCCAGTTTGCTCTTTGGTAGCAGTAAGATATTCTGCTGGTTAGAGGTTCCTGGGGGATAGGGGAAGTGGAAAGAGATATTAACAGAAACCACAGCATAATCAGAGTTGCCAAGAGATCAAAACTGCATAACATGGCAAGAGTCAGGGATAGAAATGAAGCAGAGATCTAGCAGTGAGTCAGTTTCATTAGGGTTGTTAGAAAAATGCATGGGAAAATCCACCAATTGCATAATGGATTGAGTGACTGAAAAGTTCATGGTATGGACACCAGGAAGACCTGCAACAGAGTTTTTCAGCCACTTGGTGTGGTGGTAATTGCAGTTTCCAAATACAAATATGAGTGAACAGATGAGAGAAAATGGCCTTATCTATATTGTTTGAGATGCTGTCAAGTACGGAACAGTCAGGAGATGAAGGAGAACAGTAGAAAAAGAAAATATAGCTAACTGAGCTTAGTAGAGAGAGATGTAGACATATGTAGGGATGATCTGGAAATTCAAGAGAAATCACCGTAGCTAGAAGGAGATGTTCACTGACATAAATGCCAATTTGATGCATATGAACACTGGAGTCCTTCCTGAAGAGGGGAAGGTAACCAGGGATATAGAAATCAGATGAAGAAATAGAAAGCTCAAGGTTAGTTTCACAAGGAGCTAAGATGTCAGGTGAGTTCACGTGAAGGAAGGATTCAACACTGCAAAAGTTGGTACAGATACCACGGATGTTCGAGAAAGAGATGTTAACAGGTTTAGGTGATTTTTGTTTAGCTGGTTTAGTTTTAATTCTTACTTTGTGATGTCATAATTAGAGATTTTTTGGTAAGGAGAGGCTACAGTAGTAGTATCAATCATTCATCAAATGCAATATGTGTAGAGGAAGGAAACTGGTACAGACTGCAGCATAATATGGCCTCAGGGTTTCTAACTGGAGGCATTTGCAGGGACACCTATCCATGCACAATATGGCACTACAATATCAACTTCAACTGTTGGTCAGAGCAGCCTCTCAAGATGCTATGTAAGAGTTTGGGCTCCTAACTACCAGTCAGAAGCAGCTATTAGGAAACTGCCAACCCGGTACCCTCAGAATGAAGAAACATTGCCACCATTCACACATATTACAAAAAGCTTGCAACAGCACTACCATTAAGACCTGAGGAGAGGAAATAAACTGGGAACCCCTTTCTAAACAGGAAACAAGGGATGTGCTTCTACTCCTGTTCAAAAGAAGAGGGAGGATTATGAACTGAGCAATAGTAGTGTCTATCTACTCCAATTTAAAAAAAAAATTACTAAATTTTAACTTAGTTAAAGTCAGAAGATCCCTTAATAGTCACTACAAGAGAATTTTAAGATACCTTTCCTTAGAAATTCAAAAGAAAAGAAAAATAAAATCACCCTTTGCTTCCAGGACGACTAAAAGAGCTAACTGAAATCTTAACTGACACAAGTATATTTTAAAATTTATCCAATACTTTCTGCAAAAAGAAAAAAAAAATTAATTTTTCAAAATTAAGCGACCAGAAAAAGAGTCAATCAAACTTACCAAACACAAAATTTGCTGCCATCAGAATATTAACAGAGTTGAATGAGACTTAAAATTCATCATGGTAAATTCTAGTTCACTTTTTAATCAGTTGTTATTAATTTAGTTTTCAGGTAACTTCATTGATTATAACACATTATATCCAAAATATACAAATATTTTTTATTTTAGTGTTAATTTCAAGCTAATAGATTAAATTTAATGTTTCCAATAAGCAAAGTACTTTGCTGTATTTTAGAGCGAATTTAATTTGATTGAAATTATTATTTTAAATTACTTAAAACCACCAATTTTAGTCATATACAATTTTCTTAGCACAAAATAATTCTCTTTATTAAAAAATTTGTCAGAAATAAAATATACTTTTTTGAAACTTTATTTCAGGAAGATTAGCTAATTCAAATTTGAATCAGTCTGATTTGAAACAAATATTACTTACTTTTAGTTTAAAATATTGCTGAAAAGAATTAACAAACATAGAGGTGGGTGTGTTTATAAGGTGTTAGCAACTCTCTGACAGCCTAGTTTTCAAAAATTTGACTAATTTTTTCTATGGGAGATATATCAGTAAAATGAATATAACATGTGCAACTTTGTTATATAATTTTAATCACCCAGTAATATTATAAGCAATGTTATGTTTTATGGAATTTTAGAAACTTTGGCTTTAAATTTACTAAAATTAACATTTTTTATTTTCTGATAATGTCATGTATGGAATATCCATAATTTAAAAAATCAGCACACATGAAAAGAATTCAAAACTCTTTTTAAAATACAGGAGTGGAGAGATGGTCACTGAATTTTAGTAAACTTTTTGATTTATGATAAGTCAATCTAGTTTTTTACTGACCAATATAAAATTTTAAATCTTCTAAAATTCTATCTATTAATATAGCATTTTAAAAGATTTAAAATTTTATAAATTATTCTAATTAAAAATTTTTTTAAGTGGAAACAATTCTTTTAAAAATTCATTATTCATTGAAAAAGAAATTTTTTAAGACAAAAGTGTCCATAATATGTTAGGACTTTTAATAATTTCTTGCTGTTTTCCATAAGTGTGTGCGTGTGGTTTCATCTATTAAGGTGTAATATAAGGAAGCTTGAAATTAATTGTATGTCATTTTGCTGAAGTGTAAATAACTGTTTTTAATAGCATTAAACATGTCAGATTTTGTACCAAAGAAAGTGTATTTGCGGGGAATTTTACTGCACTACTTTATTCAAAAGAAATCTGCAGCTGAAGCATACAGAATTCTTGTTGAGGCTTATGGTAACCCTGCTCTGTTGTATTGTTCCAGTAAATATCTAATTTCAACCTGCTATACTCAATCTTTACAAGAGCCATATCAGCCCAAAAAAGATTGCTTCATTGTATTGCTCCAGTAAGTATCTGACTTTATCCTGCTATACTCTATCTTTAAAAAAGCCAGATCTGGAAACAAGTTATTGTTTCATTGCATTGCTCCAATAAATATCCGATTTCAAGTTGCTATTCTCTATCTTTGCAAAAGCCAGATAAGGCCAAAAATCATTGGTTCATTGTACCACTCCATAAAGCATCTGATTTCAACTTGCTATACAAAAGTCCGATCAGGCCATAAATGATTATCTCATTGTATTGCTTCAGTAATAATCTGATTTCGACCTGCTACATGCTATCTCTTTAGAAAAGACAGATCAGTTCAAAAATGATTGGTTCATTGTATTGCTTCAGTAAGTATCTGACTTCAACCTGCTATATTCTATCTTTACAAAAGCCACATCAGACTAAAAATGATTGGCTTATTGTTTCACTCCATTTAGTATCTGACTTCAACCTGTTATACTGTACCTTTCCAAAACCAGATCATACCAAAAGTGGATGGTTCAATGTATTGCTCCATCAAGTTACTGATTCAACCTGCTATACTCTATCTTTACAAAAGCCAGATCAGACTAAAAATGATTGGCTCATTTTATTGCTCCAGAAAATATCTGAATTCTACCTGCTATACACTATCTTTATAAAAGACCATAAATCAGACCATAAATTATCGGTTCATTGTACTGCTTCAGTAAGTGTCTGACTCACTCTACTATACACTATCTTTATAAAAGCCATATCAGACCATAAATTGTCGGTTCATTGTACTGCTTCAGTAAGTGTCTGACTCACTCTACTATACACTATCTTTATAAAAGCCATATCAGACCATAAATTGTCGGTTCATTGTACTGCTTCAGTAAGTGTCTGACTCACTCTACTATACACTATCTTTATAAAAGCCATATCAGACCATAAATTGTCGGTTCATTGTACTGCTTCAGTAAGTGTCTGACTCACTCTACTATACACTATCTTTATAAAAGCCATATCAGACCATAAATTGTCGGTTCATTGTACTGCTTCAGTATGTGTCTGACTCACTCTACTATACACTATCTTTATAAAAGCCATATCAGACCATAAATTGTTGGTTCATTGTACTGCTTCAGTAAGTGTCTGACTCACTCTACTATACACTATCTTTATAAAAGCCATATCAGACCATAAATTGTCGGTTCATTGTACTGCTTCAGTAAGTGTCTGACTCACTCTACTATACACTATCTTTATAAAAGCCATATCAGACCATAAATTGTCGGTTCATTGTACTGCTTCGGTAAGTGTCTGATTCACTCTACTATACACTATCTTTATAAAAGCCATATCAGACCATAAATTGTCGGTTCATTGTACTGCTTCAGTAAGTGTCTGACTCACTCTACTATACACTATCTTTATAAAAGCCATATCAGACCATAAATTGTCGGTTCATTGTACTGCTTCAGTAAGTGTCTGACTCACTCTACTATACACTATCTTTATAAAAGCCATATCAGACCATAAATTGTCGGTTCATTGTACTGCTTCAGTAAGTGTCTGACTCACTCTACTATACACTATCTTTATAAAAGCCATATCAGACCATAAATTGAGCGGTTCATTGTACTGCTTCAGTATGTGTCTGACTCTCACTCTACTATACACTATCTTTATAAAATACCTCAAGACCATAAATTATCGGTTCATTGTACTGCTTCAGTAAGTGTCTGACTCACTTTACTATACTATCTTTGTAAAAGCCATATCAGACCATAAATTGTCGGTTCATTGTACTGCTTCAGTATGTGTCTGACTCACTCTACTATACACTATCTTTATAAAATACATATCAGACCATAAATTGTCGGTTCATTGTACTGCTTCAGTATGTGTCTGACTCACTCTACTATACACTATCTTTATAAAAGCCATATCAGACCATAAATTGTCGGTTCATTGTACTGCTTCAGTAAGTGTCTGACTCACTCTACTATACACTATCTTTATAAAAGCCATATCAGACCATAAATTGTCGGTTCATTGTACCTGCTTCAGTAAGTGTCTGACTCACTCTACTATACACTATCTTTATAAAAGCCATATCAGACCATAAATTGTCGATTCATTGTACTGCTTCAGTAAGTGTCTGACTCACTCTACTATACACTATCTTTATAAAAGCCATATCAGACCATAAATTGTCGGTTCATTGTACTGCTTCAGTAAGTGCCTGACTCACTCTACTATACACTATCTTTATAAAAGTATATCAGACATAAATTGTCGGTTCATTGTACTGCTTCAGTAAGTGTCTGATTCACTCTACTATACACTATCTTTATAAAAGCCATATCAGACCATAAATTATTGGTTCATTGTACTGCTTCAGTAAGTGTCTGACTCACTCTACTATACACTATCTTTATAAAGCCATATCAGACCATAAATTGTCGGTTCATTGTACAACTTCAGTAAGTGTCTGACTCACTCTACTATACACTATCTTTATAAAAGCCATATCAGACCATAAATTGTGGGATTATTGTACTGCTTCAGTAAGTTTCTGACTCACTCTACTATACACTATCTTTATAAACCATATCAGACCATAAATTGTCGGTTCATTGTACTGCTTCGGTAAGTTTCTGACTCACTCTACTATACACTATCTTTATAAAAGCCATATCAGACCATAAATTGTCGGTTCATTGTACTGCTTCGGTAAGTGTCTGACTCACTCTACTATACACTATCTTTATAAAAACCATATCAGACCATAAATTGTGGTTCATTGTACTGTAGTAAGTGTCTGACTCACTCTACTATACACTATCTTTATAAAAGCCATATCAGACCATAAATTGTCGGTTCATTGTTACTGCTTCAGTAAGTGTCTGACTCACTCTACTATACACTATCTTTATAAAAAGCCATATCAGACCATAAATTGTCGGTTCATTGTACTGCTTCAGTATGTGTCTGACTCACTCTACTATACACTATCTTTATAAAAGCCATATCAGACCATAAATTGTTGGTTCATTGTACTGCTTCAGTAAGTGTCTGACTCACTCTGATATACACTATCTTTATAAAAATATATCAGACCACTGGTGTCGGTTTCATTGTACTGCTTGATTAGTGTCTGAAACTCACTCTACTATACACTGTCTTTAAAACCATATCAGACCATAGAGTATGGGTTTCATTGTACTGCTTCAGTAAGTGTCTGACTCACTCTACTATACACTATGTTTATAAAGAAGCCATATCAGACCATAAATTGTCAGTTCATGTACTGCTTCAGTATGTGTCTGACTCACTCTACTATACACTATCTTTATAAGCCATATCAGACCATAAATTGTCGGTTCATTGTACTAGCCGGTAAGGAGTGTCTGACTCACTCTAGTATACACTATCTTTATAAAAGCCATATCAGACCATAAATTGTCGGTTCATTGTACTGCTTCGGTAAGTGTCTGACTCACTCCTAGTATACACTATCTTTATAAAAGCCATATCAGACCATAAATTTTCGGTTCATTGTACTGCTTCAGTAAGTGTCTGACTCACTCTACTATACACTATCTTATAAAAGCCATATCAGACCATAAATTGTCGGTTCATTGTACTGCTTCAGTAAGTGTCTGACTCACTCTACTATACACTATCTTTATAAAAGCCATATCAGACCATAAATTGACGGTTCATTGTACTGCTTCAGTATGTCTGACTCACTCTACTATACACTATCTTTATAAAAGCCATATCAGACCATAAATTGTCGGTTCATTGTACTGCTTCAGTAAGTGTCTGACTCACTCTACTATACACTATCTTTATAAAAGCCATATCAGACCATAAATTGTCGGTTCATTGTAGTGCTTCAGTATGTGTCTGACTCACTCTACTATACACTATCTTTATAAAAAACCACTGCTCAGACCATAAATTCCAGGTTCATTACTGCTTCAGTAAGTGTCTGATTCACTCTACTATACACTATCTTTATAAAAGCCATATCAGACCATAAATTGTCGGTTCATTGTACTGCTTCAGTAAGTGTCTGACTCACTCTACTATACACTATCTTTATAAAAGCCATATCAGACCATAAATTGTCGGTTCATTGTACTGCTTCAGTAAGTGTCTGACTCACTCTACTATACACTATCTTTATAAAAGCCATATCAGACCATAAATTGTGGGTTCATTGTACTGCTTCAGTAAGTTTCTGACTCACTCTACTATACACTATCTTTATAAAAGCCATATCAGACCATAAATTGTCGGTTCATTGTACTGCTTCGGTAAGTTTCTGACTCACTCTACTATACACTATCTTTATAAAAGCCATATCAGACCATAAATTGTCGGTTCATTGTACTGCTTCGGTAAGTGTCTGACTCACTCTACTATACACTATCTTTATAAAAGCCATATCAGACCATAAATTGTCGGTTCATTGTACTGCTTCAGTAAGTGTCTGACTCACTCTACTATACACTATCTTTATAAAAGCCATATCAGACCATAAATTGTCGGTTCATTGTACTGCTTCAGTAAGTGTCTGACTCACTCTACTATACACTATCTTTATAAAAGCCATATCAGACCATAAATTGTCGGTTCATTGTACTGCTTCAGTATGTGTCTGACTCACTCTACTATACACTATCTTTATAAAAGCCATATCAGACCATAAATTGTTGGTTCATTGTACTGCTTCAGTAAGTGTCTGACTCACTCTAGTATACACTATCTTTATAAAAGCCATATCAGACCATAAATTGTCGGTTCATTGTACTGCTTCGGTAAGTGTCTGACTCACTCTACTATACACTATCTTTATAAAAGCCATATCAGACCATAAATTGTCGGTTCATTGTACTGCTTCAGTAAGTGTCTGACTCACTCTACTATACACTATCTTTATAAAAGCCATATCAGACCATAAATTGTCAGTTCATTGTACTGCTTCAGTATGTGTCTGACTCACTCTACTATACACTATCTTTATAAAAGCCATATCAGACCATAAATTGTCGGTTCATTGTACTGCTTCGGTAGTGTCCCATTCCTCCTAGTATACACTATCTTTATAAAAGCCATATCAGACCATAAATTGTCGGTTCATTGTACTGCTTCGGTAAGTGTCTGACTCACTCTAGTATACACTATCTTTATAAAAGCCATATCAGACCATAAATTTTCGGTTCATTGTACTGCTTCAGTAAGTGTCTGACTCACTCTACTATACACTATCTTTATAAAAGCCATATCAGACCATAAATTGTCGGTTCATTGTACTGCTTCAGTAAGTGTCTGACTCACTCTACTATACACTATCTTTATAAAAGCCATATCAGACCATAAATTGTCGGTTCATTGTAGTGCTTCAGTATGTGTCTGACTCACTCTACTATACACTATCTTTATAAAAACCATATCAGACCATAAATTTTCGGTTCATTGTACTGCTTCAGTAAGTGTCTGACTCACTTTACTATACACTATCTTTATAAAAGCCATATCAGACCATAAATTGTCGGTTCATTGTACTGCTTCAGTAGGTGTCTGACTCACTCTACTATATACACTATCTTTATAAAGCCATATCAGACCATAAATTGTAGGTTCATTGTACTGCTTCCCATTATGTGTCTGACTCACTGTACTATACACTATCTTTATAAAAGCCATAATTAATCATAAATTCCTTTGTCAGTTCATTGTACTGCTTCAGTAAGTGTCTGACTCACTCTACTATACACTATCTTTATAAAAGCCATATCGTATTATAAATTGTCGGTTCATTGTACTGCTTCAGTAAGTGTCTGACTCACTATACTATACACTATCTTTATAAAAGCCTATCAGACCATAAATTGTCGGTTCATTGTACTGCTTCAGTAAGTGTCTGATTCACTCTACTATACACTATCTTTATAAAAGCCATATCAGACCATAAATTGTCGGTTCATTGTACTGCTTCAGTAAGTGTCTGACTCACTCTACTATACACTATCTTTATAAAAGCCATATCAGACCATAAATTGTCGGTTCATTGTACTGCTTCAGTAAGTTTCTGACTCACTCTACTATACACTATCTTTATAAAAGCCATATCAGTCCATAAATTGTCGGTTCATTGTACTGCTTCGGTAAGTGTCTGACTCACTTACTATACACTATCTTTATAAAAGCCATATCAGACCATAAATTGTCGGTTCATTGTACTGCTTCGGTAAGTGTCTGACTCACTCTACTATATACTAGCTTTATAAAAGCTATATCAGACCATAAATTGTCGAAGTTCATTGTACTGCTTCAGTATGTGTCTGACTCACTCTACTATACACTACTTTATAAAAGCCATATCAGACCATAAATTGTCGGTTCATTGTACTGCTTCAGTAAGTGTCTGACTCACTCTACTATACACTATCTTTATAAAAGCCATATCAGACCATAAATTGTCGGTTCATTGTACTGCTTCAGTAAGTTTCTGACTCACTCTACTATACACTATCTTTATAAAAGCCATATCACCCATATGGTTTGCCCATAAATGTTTGTAAGTAATGACTAATTTGCCTATACACTATCTTGTAAAAGCCATATCATCTATGTAAATTGGCTTTGCCCATTGCATGCTTATGTCTGACTACACCTACTATGTATAATTATCTGCAGGTGCCATATCAGACCATAAATTGTCGGTTCATTGTACTGCTTCAGTATGTGTCTGACTCACTCTACTATACACTATCTTTATGGTGCTGTATCAGACCATAAATTGTCGGTTCATTGTACTGCTTCAGTAAGTGTCTGACTCACTCATTATATGGTCATCTTTGGGGAAATGTATATACTGACTATATTAAAATTAGGTTTTTGGTCATATTACACGTCAGTAAGTGTCTGACTCACTCTACTATACATACTTATAAAAGCTATATCAGACCATAAATTGTCGATTCAATGTACTGCTTCAGTAAGTGTCTGACTCACTCTACTATACACTATCTTTATAAAAGCCATATCAGACCATATAAATTGTCGGTTCATTGTACTGCTTCAGTAAGTGCCTGACTCTCTCTACTATACACTATCTTTATAGTGCCAGTATCAGACCATAAATTGTCGGTTCATTGTACTGCTTCAGTAAGTGTCTGATTCACTCTACTATACACTATCTTTATAAAAGCCATATCAGACCATAAATTGTCGGTTCATTGTACTGCTTCAGTAAGTGTCTGACTCACTCTACTATACACTATCTTTATAAAAGCCATATCAGACCATAAATTGTCGGTTCATTGTACTGCTTCAGTAAGTGTCTGACTCACTCTACTATACACTATCTTTATAAAAGCCATATCAGACCATAAATTGTCGGTTCATTGTACTGCTTCAGTATGTGTCTGACTCACTCTACTATACACTATCTTTATAAAAGCCATATCAGACCATAAATTGTCGGTTCATTGTACTGCTTCAGTAAGTGTCTGACTCCATTTCTACTATACATTATCTTTATAAAAGCCATATCAGACCATAAATTGTCGAATTCATTGTACTGCTTCAGTAAGTGTCTGACTCACTATACTATACACTATCTTTATAAAAGCCATATCAGACCATAAATTGTCGGTTCATTGTACCAAGCCCAGTAAGTGTCTGATTCACTCTACTATACACTATCTTTATAAAAGCCATATCAGACCATAAATTGTCGGTTTATTGGTACTGCTTCAGTAAGTGTCTGACTCACTTACTATATACTTATCTTATAAAAAGCCAGTAGAATGGGGACCATAAATTGTCGGTTCATTGTACAGTTTCAGTAAGTTTCTGACTCACTCTACTATACACTATCTTTATAAAAGCCATATCAGTCCATAAATTGTCGGTTCATTGTACTGTTTCGGTAAGTGTCTGACTCACTCTACTATACACTATCTTTATAAAAGCCATATCAGACCATAAATTGTCGGTTCATTGTACTGCTTCGGTAAGTGTCTGACTCACTCCCTACTATACACTATCTTTATAAAAGCCATATCAGACCATAAATTGTCGGTTCATTGTACTGCTTCAGTATGTGTCTGACTCACTCTACTATACACTATCTTTATAAAAGCCATATCAGACCATAAATTGTCGGTTCATTGTACTGCTTCAGTAAGTGTCTGACTCACTCTACTATACACTATCTTTATAAAAGCCATATCAGACCATAAATTGTCGGTTCATTGTACTGCTTCAGTAAGTTTCTGACTCACTCTTAATATACATTATCTTTATAAAAGCCATATCAGTCCATAAATTGTCGGTTCATTGTACTGCTTCGGTAAGTGTCTGACTCACTCTACTATACACTATCTTTGTAAAAGCCATATCAGACCATAAATTGTCGGTTCATTGTACTGCTTCAGTATGTGTCTGACTCACTCTACTATACACTGCCATCTTTATAAAAGCCATATCAGACCATAAATTGTCGGTTCATTGTACTGCTTCAGTAAGGCCTGACTCACTCTACTATACACTATCTTTAATAAAAGCCATATCAGACCATAAATTGCCGGTTCATTGTACTGCTTCAGTAAGTGTCTGACTCACTCTACTATACACTATCTTTATAAAAGCCATATCAGACCATAAATTGTCGGTTCATTGTACTGCTTCAGTAAGTGTCTGACTCACTTCTACTATACACTATCTTTATAAAAGCCATATCAGACCATAAATTGTCGATTCATTGTACTGCTTCAGTAAGTGTCTGACTCCACTTACTATACACTATCTTTATAAAAGCCATATCAGACCATAAATTGTCGGTTCATTGTACTGCTTCAGTAAGTGCCTGACTCTCTCTACTATACACTATCTTTATAAAAGCCATATCAGACCATAAATTGTCGGTTCATTACATTCTTTCATAAAGGTCTGATTTATATATCACTATACACTATCTTTTATAAAAGCCATATCAGACCATAAATTGTCGGTTCATTGTACTGCTTCTGTGTAAGTGTCTGACTCACTCTACTATACACTATCTTTATAAAAGCCATATCAGACCATAAATTGTCGGTTCATTGTACTGCTTCAGTAAGTGTCTGACTCACTCTACTATACACTATCTTTATAAAAGCCATATCAGACCATAAATTGTCGGTTCATTGTACTGCTTCAGTAAGTTTCTGACTCACTCTTACTATACACTATCTTTATAAAAGCCATATCAGACCATAAATTTGCTGTTCATTAAATAAGTTTTCAAGAAGTTTTTGACTCATCACTATACACTATCTTTATAAAAGCCATATCAGACCATAAATTGTCGGTTCATTGTACTGCTTCGGTAAGTGTCTGACTCACTCTACTATACACTATCTTTATAAAAGCCATATCAGACCATAAATTGTCGGTTCATTGTACTGCTTCAGTAAGTGTCTGACTCACTCTACTATACACTATCTTTATAAAAGCCATATCAGACCATAAATTGTCGGTTCATTGTACTGCTTCAGTAAGTGTCTGACTCACTCTCTACTATACACTATCTTTATAAAAGCCATATCAGACCATAAATTGTCGGTTCATTACCAATTACCAGTATGTGTCTGACTCACTTCTACTATACACTATCTTTATAAAAGCCATATCAGACCATAAATTGTTGGTTCATTGTACTGCTTCAGTAAGTGTCTGACTCACTCTAGTATACACTATCTTTATAAAAGCCATATCAGACCATAAATTGTCGGTTCATTGTACTGCTTCGGTAAGTGTCTGACTCACTCTACTATACACTATCTTTATAAAAGCCATATCAGACCATAAATTGTCGGTTCATTGTACTGCTTCAGTAAGTGTCTGACTCACTCTACTATACACTATCTTTATAAAAGCCATATCAGACCATAAATTGTCAGTTCATTGTACTGCTTCAGTATGTGTCTGACTCACTCTACTATACACTATCTTTATAAAAGCCATAACAGACCATAAATCATTCGTTCATTGTACTGCTTCGGTAAGTGTCTGACTCACTCTAGTATACACTATCTTTATAAAAGCCATATCAGACCATAAATTGTCGGTTCATTGTACTGCTTCGGTAAGTGTCTGACTCCACTCTAGTATAATATCTTTATAAAAGCCATATCAGACCATAAATTGTCGGTTCATTGTACTGCTTCAGTAAGTGTCTGACTCACTCTACTATACACTATCTTTATAAAAGCCATATCAGACCATAAATTGTCGGTTCATTGTACTGCTTCAGTAAGTGTCTGACTCCACTCTACTATACACTATCTTTATAAAAGCCATATCAGACCATAAATTGACGGTTCATTGTACTGCTTCAGTATGTGTCTGACTGTACTCTACTATACACTATCTTTATAAAAGCCATATCAGACCATAAATTGCCTGTCTATTGTACTGCTTCAGTATGTGTCTGACTCACTCTACTATACACTATCTTTATAAAAGCCATATCAGACCATAAATTGTCGGTTCATTGTACTGCTTCTCAGTAAGTGTCTGACTCACTTCTACTATACACCATTCATAAAAGCCATATCAGACCATAAATTGTCGGTTCATTGTAGTGCTTCAGTATGTGTCTGACTCACTCTACTATACACTATCTTTATAAAAGCCATATCAGACCATAAATTTTCAGTTCATTGTACTGCTCAGTAAGTGTCTGACTCACTTTACTATACACTATCTTTATAAAAGCCATATCAGACCATAAATTGTCGGTCTATTGTACTGCTTCAGTAGGTGTCTGACTCACTCTACTATACACTATCTTTATAAAAGCCATATCAGACCATAAATTGTCGGTTCATTGTACTGCTTCAGTATGTAACACTTACTCTACTATACACTATCTTTATAAAAGCCATATCAGACCATAAATTGTCGGTTCATTGTACTGCTTCAGTAAGTGTCTGACTCACTTTACTATACACTATCTTTATAAAAGCCATATCAGACCATAAATTGCTCAGTTCATTGTACTGTTTCCAGTAAGTGTCTGACTCACTATACTATACACTATCTTTATAAAAGCCATATCAGACCATAAATTGTCGGTTCATTGTACTGCTTCAGTAAGTGTCTGATTCACTCTACTATACACTATCTTTATAAAAGCCATATCAGACCATAAATTGTCGGTTCATTGTACTGCTTCAGTAAGTGTCTGACTCACTCTACTATACACTATCTTTATAAAAGCCATATCAGACCATAAATTGTCGGTTCATTGTACTGCTTCAGTAAGTTTCTGACTCACTCTACTATACACTATCTTTATAAAAGCCATATCAGTCCATAAATTGTCGGTTCATTGTACTGCTTCGGTAAGTGTCTGACTCACTCTACTATACACTATCTTTATAAAAGCCATATCAGACCATAAATTGTCGGTTCATTGTACTGCTTCGGTAAGTGTCTGACTCACTCTACTATACACTATCTTTATAAAAGCCATATCAGACCATAAATTGTCTGTTCATTGTACTGCTTCAGTATGTGTCTGACTCACTCTACTATACACTATCTTTATAAAAGCCATATCAGACCATAAATTGTCGGTTCATTGTACTGCTTCAGTAAGTGTCTGACTCACTCTACTATACACTATCTTTATAAAAGCCATATCAGACCATAATCACGGTTCATTGTACTGCTTCAGTAAGTTTCTGACTCACTCTACTATACACTATCTTTATAAAAGCCATATCAGTCCATAAATTGTCGGTTCATTGTACTGCTTCGGTAAGTGTCTGACTCACTCTACTATACACTATCTTTGTAAAAGCCATATCAGACCATAAATTGTCGGTTCATTGTACTGCTTCAGTATGCTCCGACTCACTCACTATACACTATCTTTATAAAAGCCATATCAAGCTCATAAATTGTCGGTTCATTGTACTGCTTCAGTATGTGTCTGACTCACTCTACTATACACCATCTTTATAAAAGCCATATCAGACCATAAATTGTCGGTCTATTGCACTGCTTCAGTAAGTGTCTGACTCACTCTACTATACACTATCTTTAGAAGCTATATCAGACCATAAATTGTCGGTTCATTGTACTGCTTCAGTAAGTGTCTGACTCACTCTACTATACACTATCTTTATAAAAGCCATATCAGACCATAAATTGTCGATTCATTGTACTGCTTCAGTAAGTGTCTGACTCACTCTACTATACACTATCTTTATAAAAGCCATATCAGACCATAGTCTATTTGTCTATTAAATAAAAGCTGTACTTTCATTATACACTATCTTTATAAAAGCCATATCAGACCATAAATTGTCGGTTCATTGTACTGCTTCAGTAAGTGTCTGATTCACTCTACTATACACTATCTTTATAAAAGCCATATCAGACCATAAATTGTCGGTTCAAGTTGTACTGCTTCAGTAAGTGTCTGACTCACTCTACTATACACTATCTTTATAAAAGCCATATCAGACCATAAATTGTCGGTTCATTGTACTGCTTCAGTAAGTGTCTGACTCACTCTACTATACACTATCTTTATAAAAGCCATATCAGACCATAAATTGTCGGTTCATTGTACTGCTTCAGTAAGTTTCTGACTCACTCTACTATACACTATCTTTATAAAAGCCATATCAGACCATAAATTGTCGGTTCATTGTAATTGCTTCGGTAAGTTTCTGACTCACTCTACTATACACTATCTTTATAAAAGCCATATCAGACCATAAATTGTCGGTTCATTGTACTGCTTCGGTAAGTGTCTGACTCACTCTACTATACACTATCTTTATAAAAGCCATATCAGACCATAAATTGTCGGTTCATTGTACTGCTTCTGTAAGTGTCTGACTCACTCTACTATACCATCTTTATAAAAGCCATATCAGACCATAAATTGTCGGTTCTACAATTGCCATGTCTACTCACTTCTACATATACACTATCTTTATAAAAGCCATATCAGAATTGCTAAATTGTCGGTTCATTGTACTGCTTCAGTATGTGTCTGACTCACTCTACTATACACTATCTTTATAAAAGCCATATCAGACCATAAATTGTTGGTTCATTGTACTACCAGTAAGTGTCTGACTCACTCTAGTATACACTATCTTTATAAAAAGCCATATCAGACCATAAATTGTCGGTCTATTGTACTGCTTCGGTAAGTGTCTGACTCACTCTACTATACACTATCTTTATAAAAGCCATATCAGACCATAAATTGTCGGTTCATTGTACTGCTTCAGTAAGTGTCTGACTCACTCTACTATACACTATCTTTAGGTGCCATTGGATTAACATAAATTGTCAGTTCATTGTACTGCTTCAGTATGTGTCTGACTCACTCTACTATACACTATCTTTATAAAAGCCATATCAGACCATAAATTGTCGGTTCATTGTACTGCTTCGGTAAGTGTCTGACTCACTCTAGTATACACTATCTTTATAAAAGCCATATCAGACCATAAATTACCTGTTCATTGTACTCCTTCGGTAAGTGTCTGACTCACTCTAGTATACACTATCTTTATAAAGCCATATCAGACCATAAATTGTCGGTTCATTGTACTGCTTCAGTAAGTGTCTGACTCACTCTACTATACACTATCTTTATAAAAGCCATATCAGACCATAAATTGTCGGTTCATTGTACTGCTTCAGTAAGTGTCTGACTCACTCTACTATACACTATCTTTATAAAAGCCATATCAGACCATAAATTGACGGTTCATTGTACTGTTTCAGTATGTGTCTGACTCACTGTACTATACACTATCTTTATAAAAGCCATATCAGACCATAAATTGTCGGTTCATTGTACTGCTTCAGTAAGTGTCTGACTCACTCTACTATACACTATCTTTATAAAAGCCATATCAGACCATAAATTGTCGGTTCATTGTAGTGCTTCAGTATGTGTCTGACTCACTCTACTATACACTATCTTTATAAAAGCCATATCAGACCATAAATTTTCGGTTCATTGTACTGCTTCAGTAAGTGTCTGACTCACTTTACTATACACTATCTTTATAAAAGCCATATCAGACCATAAATTGTCGGTTCATTGTACTGCTTCAGTAGGTGTCTGACTCACTCTACTATACACTATCTTTATAAAAGCCATATCAGACCATAAATTGTCGGTTCATTGTACTGCTTCAGTATGTGTCTGACTCACTCTACTATACACTATCTTTATAAAAGCCATATCAGACCATAAATTGTCGGTTCATTGTACTGCTTCAGTAAGTGTCTGACTCACTCTACTATACACTATCTTTATAAAAGCCATATCAGACCATAAATTGTCGGTTCATTGTACTGCTTCAGTAAGTGTCTGACTCACTATACTATACACTATCTTTATAAAAGCCATATCAGACCATAAATTGTCGGTTCATTGTACTGCTTCAGTAAGTGTCTGATTCACTCTACTATACACTATCTTTATAAAAGCCATATCAGACCATAAATTGTCGGTTCATTGTACTGCTTCAGTAAGTGTCTGACTCACTCTACTATACACTATCTTTATAAAAGCCATATCAGACCATAAATTGTCGGTTCATTGTACTGCTTCAGTAAGTTTCTGACTCACTCTACTATACACTATCTTTATAAAAGCCATATCAGTCCATAAATTGTCGGTTCATTGTACTGCTTCGGTAAGTGTCTGACTCACTCTACTATACACTATCTTTATAAAAGCCATATCAGACCATAAATTGTCGGTTCATTGTACTGCTTCGGTAAGTGTCTGACTCACTCTACTATACACTATCTTTATAAAAGCCATATCAGACCATAAATTGTCGGTTCATTGTACTGCTTCAGTAAGTGTCTGACTCACTCTACTATACACTATCTTTATAAAAGCCATATCAGACCATAAATTGTCGGTTCATTGTACTGCTTCAGTATGTGTCTGACTCACTCTACTATACACTATCTTTATAAAAGCCATATCATACCATAAATTGTCGGTTCATTGTACTGCTTCAGTAAGTGTCTGACTCACTCTAGTATACACTATCTTTATAAAAGCCATATCAGACCATAAATTGTCGGTTCATTGTACTGCTTCAGTATGTGTCTGACTCACTCTACTATACACTATCTTTATAAAAGCCATATCAGACCATAAATTGTCGGTTCATTGTACTGCTTCAGTAAGTGTCTGACTCACTCTACTATACACTATCTTTATAAAAGCCATATCAGATCATAAATTGTCGGTTCATTGTACTGCTTCAGTATGTGTCTGACTCACTCTACTATACACTATCTTTATAAAAGCCATATCAGACCATAAATTGTCGGTTCATTGTACTGCTTCAGTAAGTGTCTGACTCACTCTACTATACACTATCTTTATAAAAGCCATATCAGATCATAAATTGTCGGTTCATTGTACTGCTTCAGTATGTGTCTGACTCACTCTACTATACACTATCTTTATAAAAGCCATATCAGGCCATAAATTGTCGGTTCATTGTACTGCTGTAGTAAGTTTTTGATTCCCCCTGCTATACACTATCTTTACGAGATCCATATCAGACCAAAGATATTTGTTTCATTGTACTGCTCTAGGAAGTATCTGACTCTTCTTACTATACTCTACCTTTACAAGAGCCAGATCAGGCCAAAAATGGAATATTGCTGCCATATCTGGTTCCTTCAAAAACCTTTTCTTTCTCTTTCACTTCTGTTGCTGCTTTGCAACTTGGTGACATTATCTCCTTAATAAGTTTAGTAACTCTTACTCTGTAACCTTACTATCTTTTGTGGCTCTTAGGCCTTGAATTTCTTGTATATGATATTCATTGACTGATTGATTTGTTTTTTATAGTTTATCAACCATTTTCAGATTATTTAAAGCCAGAAAATATTTGAGATTGTAAGAATTTTGGGGAGACAATAAAGATTTACTGATACACGTCCTACTATTTAACCTGTAGCTAGAGTGAAATGGTAGTTTCATACTTTTCCCAATGTTATTTGTATGTAAATGAATATAATTAACCCAACTGGAATCGGAACTCGGTTCTCCAATTTCCAATTTCAAGCTGTTATCTATTATACCAGCTTACATCCAAGCTTACATTACCTGGTAATTCCAAGCAGTTATCCATCAAGATACCAATCAGGCTTGACATTGCTTAACTTCAGTGATTAGAAAAGAACCAATTTTTTTTTTTTTTAATCGCATCATCCCAAGCAAGGCGGTAACGCCACTGATGTGCAAGGGGCTACGTAATAGTGAAAAGAATGGAAAAGAGAAAGCCGACATCCTAAACAGGGAACAAGGGATGAACCTCTTAACCTGTTCAATAGACGTGGGTGGAGTGTGAACCAGGCGATAGATAGATAAATATTTCTATGTGATTGCCATATGCCATACATGACATTGAATATTGAATTTTCTGACTAGAAACACACACACACACACAAGCTAGATGCACATCTTCTGTTATGCACCATATCTTTTCATGCTCCTTCACATCTTCCTGTCTTTTGTAACTCTTAATAAGTTTTGTCATTTTGTTATTTCTCCCAAACTCTGTTCTACCAACCATTTACTGAAGCTCTTCAAATATGTTACGCACTGTTTTACTCTGCTCTCAATTTGTCCTGTGAATATCAGTCATGCCTTACTCTTCTTTCTTATTCTGTACCCCAGAAATTTCTGTTACCTCTTCCTGATGTTAAGTGTGAGTTCCATTTTGTTTCTATTTTCTCTAAAACCTTGTTGTTGCTCACATGTTCAGTCCATGTTATCCTCAGCATCCTTCTGTAGAACACCATTTCTGTTGCTTAAAGTTCTTTCTTCATCCCTGAGGAGATTGTCCAGCATTCACTGCCATACAGGAGAACAGATATCAGTAACAGTTCACTACTCTTTACTTTAATAATAGTAAAACGTCAAATACCATTTAGGATTTAATATTTCAAGCAATTACTATTTATAAAGTTTATGATTTTCATTGTGCATCCAATGCCCCTGCTCAGACAAAGCATAATTTTAAAAAAAAATTTTTATTGAAGAAATTTTATCAATAAAACTTCCAAATATAGTTGCGCCTAATTAACTTCCATCAAGAGGTTCTGACAAATGAAGCAACCTGCAGTTAATAGCAAACCATTTAGGTTAGATTAAAGACTTTCACCAGGAAATCAAATTAAAATTTTAATGCTTTCTAATCTATAATTTTACTATCAATCAGAATATATTTTCTATTTATATCTTTCACTTAACAGTCTTTACATGACTTGGATTTTGATGGCAATTAGAAGATTTAAATTAGTATCTTTTATGTTTTTAAAATGTTACTATTATTAAAGACTTATGTTTATGTCCATTGTCTGTTTGAAGTAAGTGGAAAAAAACTAATAATAATAGACAGACACATGGACAGGTAGTTACAAAATTAGTGTGAGACCCAGGTTCAAAGCTCCCTCTGGTTAATTTTTTTTTTCAAGGAGATGACCTCTTCATAGTATCTGCCTGGGAAAATAATCTCATTGTGTGGCAACACTGAGAAATGTATGAAACTTATACTACAGAGGGAAATTGGACAGATAAAACTGTTTGGAAGCTGTCAATAACTATAACAAAGTTGTCATGACAAGAGGCTTGAGAATTCTGACCTTATTTAAGCTGGTGATCACATTGGATTATGAGTTTTCTCCTCAAAACTGAAATTACACCCTCATGGAAATTAATTGAAACAAAATGAATAATGTCTTCCTAGGATC
The DNA here is from genome assembly GCA_037127315.1 of Ascarosepion bandense. NCBI lineage: Eukaryota > Metazoa > Mollusca > Cephalopoda > Sepiida > Sepiidae > Ascarosepion > Ascarosepion bandense. The sequence goes on from JBBBDQ010000405.1 coordinate 943,962, forward strand.
TTTCATATTTTCCCTGATCATATATACATCATAGATATGAACCCAGATACACCCTTTATGCAAATTAATTGAAACAAAATGAATAATATCTTCCTAGGATCTTTCACACTTTCCCTGATCATATATACATCATAGATATGAATCCAGATACACCCTCATGGAAATTAATTGAAACAAAATGAATAATGTCTTCCTAGGATCTTTCATATTTTCCCTGATCATATATACATCATAGATATGAACCCAGATATACCCTTTGAGCAAATTATTTGAACCAAAATGAGTAATGTCTTCCTAGGATCTTTCACACTTTCCCTGATCATATATACATCATAGAAATGAATCCAGATACACCCTTTGTGCAAATTAATTGAAACAAAATGAATAATGTCTTCCTAGGATCTTTCACACTTTTCCTTATTACATATACGTCATCTCTTGATATTGTTTTTCTTTTTTAACTTCATATTCCTTTGCATTTTAGACTGATGAATCAAGTTTGTTTTTTTGTCTTGATGACACGACTGACAGTTAAAAGTCTGACACCAACAATATCCACGATCACTCTGTAAGGCTTGCCAGTGTGTTTGTGCAGTGTTACAGTTTTTGTACACTTCCTTGGAGTAATATCCATAGCAGACAATGGCCGTATGACAACTAAAGGACAGTGTCTGGGCGTGATAAAAATTTGATGCAATCACAGATGACACAATATTTTTCAAGGCCAAACAAATTTCATCATACAACCTGAAAATAGATTCATATTACTGCACACCACTGCAAATGACCTAAGAAAAAATAGAAACTGATTCCACCCAGTGAGTCAAAAAAACTGACCGTATGGTGAAACTAAAGCAGTTGTTCCAATTAATTTGCAGAAAGGTGTAACATCAACTCAGCATTGTTGCGGTATAATTTACAGATCGATTGTGGATGTTAAGCAGTTGTAGACAAAAATATAAGATTCTGTTCTTTTTTGTCTTGAAGCCAGAATGTTGTGGTTGCTTGTCTGTATCTCCCTTTTGGATGTTAACACCATTTTTAGTTCATGATGCCTTATTAATGTGGTCTTGCCTTACATATTGTCACGAGGATGCATTTATATATAAAAATAATAATAATGTCTAAAAAGTTATAGTAAGGGATTCTATTGAGTCCTACTTGTTATTACAAAAAAGTTTTAATTCATGAAGTAGTCATAATAATAAGAAAATTAGAAATAGAACATTTGGAAGATGCTAGAATGTGTGAGAAAATTCGAGTAAAATCGAGAAAATTCAAAATGTTCTAGAAATACGCAAATTAGGTGTTAGCCCCTATAAAAATGGGTTTTGGGAAGAGAGTAGTTAGTTGTTAACAGAATTTGCTGACATTATCAACTCCAGCCCAATTCGTGGATCTGTGCATCCAGCTGAAAGAATCTCTAAGAAAAGTCGCTGACCAACTAAAACCTGAAAGAGAACCTCATGGAACTAAAAGGGTAAATAGATTTTTTTAACTCTTTCATAGACCATACTTAAAAAGTATTCTTTATATACACATTTGAGGATTTCCAAAAAGTATAGCACTTAAACTACTTCTTTATCTTAACTGGGTAAAGATATTTGACATCTTCCTTCCCCTTCATAACACTTACCCGTCACTCTGCCAGTAGTAAACTCTGTTTTTCTATTTGAATGCAAAAACTGTAAATTTGTAAATATTTGTATTCATTGTTTTTGTAAATTAAATATTCGTTTGTGATTTATCTCTGAGTTTTGGTTAATCAATTATTTTCTTTTGTTACACTTAACAAAATACTGTTTACTTGTTTTATATTATTTTTGCTCTGGTTTTTTTTTTTCTCTTATTATTGTTTATTGCAAACTTTATCAATTATGCTTGGGGGGTGGCTTTTCTGTCAATTACATTTAACTCTACAATAACAGTATCTGTCTTGTTATATGATAGCATCACATGGACATTAATATGATTAGAAAAGAAGCTAGATGACATGTACTTAAAGATGCTGCATTTCATTGTCTGTATCCTGGATATAGCACCTACGAAAAAGCAGCTATCAACCTCCAATCTCTCGAGTCATTCAGGGTAAGATTATCAGTGACATTCTGCTATGGGTAACAAAACCTAGACACACTGGTACTCGTCACTGATTCAAAAACATACATTCATCAAACATATGAAAGCATAGAGTGCCAAACTGAAGCCCAGCCACATGTGACGGATAATTGAGAAGACTGAAGAGAAAGTGTTGTGAGGATCCATGCAATCAGCATATCCCAATATCAGTCAGTTAAGTGCCATACGTGATACACGCTTTGGGCGATCAGGTTACAAAAGAGACATGACCGTCTGGGTAGAAGATTATCCTGCAGTAAGTTGCTAGACTTCTTGCCAGCCAAGGCTATAGAACCCAATCTGTTCTATTATTTAACCCATAACTGGAGTGAAGAGATGGATTAATACCTTTCCCAAGGGTATTTGTGCATAAGTGAATGCATGCAATTCAACTGGAATTTGAACCCGGCTCCTCGATTTGCCGTTCCTAGTTGATATCCACTGCACTACAAAGCACATGCCCCAATGACTAGGATGAAACGCTAAACTGAAATTCAGATATATTAATGTCAATTAAGTTTAAAATTCCTTGTATGTTAACTTGATCGAAATATACATACATGAAGACAGTATAGCAGTAGTATCTGCTTTACTCAGTTTGCTTAGAATGAAGAACTGTACTGGTCCACTATCTACACCCAAGTCCCACATATGGCTCCAAGAAGTCATATAGGTACTGAGATGGCTACATCCTGGGTAAACTGTGTGAGAGCAATCAGAAAGGTTTCCTGACTTGATGACCTAATTGGTGAAGTGGAACACATCTCCCTAACATACCTATGTCAAATGGCTATTAGCCATTTGCTTGCCTGGGCATAGTAGCTGCACCTCGGTGGTCAACTGCTCTACCCCCCCCCCCCCCAGTGAACAAAAGCACAAAGTAACCTCAATATCCTTGGTGAATAAGGAACTGGCAAGCCATTTCACTATCTTGCCTTGAATGTTACCATGAACCACAATTACAACAGCAGGGAGTAATGACCAAAGCAGTGCAAAATGCACTAACTGAACAAATGATAATGATGATGATGAAGGTCGGAGGGCAAAATAGCTGAAACATTGCAATAACAACAACAAAGATGAGGTAATAGTCGACATGTAAATAATTACTGGTGTTTGTAATTTTTTTCTTAAGTTCAAACTATACCTACTTCAAAAAATCTGACCAAACGAACACACAGCTCATTTTCTTTTTAATCCTTTCTAGGTCAAATTTAAAATTTTCTACATTCCTTTGTATAAAATCTCAGATAAAACAATTTTTAGTTTTTGTTTTCAGAAATTAATATATTAAATTTGCAACAGAATATCCCATGAACCTAATGTATTTAAAGTGGAACCTGTAAATTTTAATTCCAATATTTGTTGCATCAGTAAATGAGAACTTTACCAAATTTATGCATTTCTTAGGATCTCATATTGAGATCACATAACTGAAAAGGATGTCATGGAGAGATCTGGCCAAACCGATCCAGAAGAGAAAATCACAGTGTGGAAAAGCAAGATGATTGCTCATATGTAGTGGATGTGATCAACAAGACTAGTGAGGACCTATTTAGAATGAAAACTAGATGGGTAATATAGACAAAAGACAAACCATTCAAGACCTGGAGGAAAACCTGTCTTAGATGAGCGTTGACCTGAAAGAAAGCTGCAGATCAAGCCCAGGATCATGCTTGATGGTGAGCTCTTGTCACTCAATGTTCCATCGGGAACAAGAGGAACTAACTAACTAAGATCAGACAACATCTCCAGATAAGAATATTTTAAGAAAAAGATTAATAATTAGACCAGGAGTCTGAAACTGAATGACACAAACATGCTGAGGCAGATGTGTAGCAAGCCAGAAGCAGGGGTCTGCAAATCCTATGGTTAGGTTCCCAACAATAAGATCTGTGGAATCAACAGACACACAAAGTTAACTTAAATCAGTTTGTAATTTTGAGTAAAAGAAATTGTGATAGTGAGAGATAGAAGTAGAGAGGCTGAAAGCAGATAAGATTTCACAAGAATTCCAGTCATTCATGGAAAACTTTAAAAAAGAGACAGCAAATTTTGCATATAATTTCTCAAATGTAGCAAATCAGCAACCCTATTTACCTCTGTTACAAAATACGAATATTCCCACTTTTTTTCAAAAAGTTCAGTTCTTCACAGTAATTTTCCTTTTCTTTGATATTGTCAACATTTTCTTTTCTTTTTTGTTTCAATCATGTAATCAAGCAATCATGTCTTTTTTCCTTAAAATTTCAGTTTATTTAACAATTTTCTCTCAAACCACTTACTAAAAGGATTTTCTATTGTTCGTGTTGTATTTTACTTCATGTGTTCCCTTTCACCCCAATATAAGATCAGATCTATTTCTCCTCTTGTTATGAAAAGAAATCATTTTCTGTTGTGTGTCTACATCCCCCAAATCAATATGACAGCCAAATTTATCCCCTTTCACCTTATATAAATCTTTTTTTTAAATTGCATAATGCATATAAAAATTGAATATTTATTTATTTCTGCTTTCTCAAAAATCAGTTATAAAAATTTATTTCTTCTTATATAATAAAAAAAAAAAGAGAAAATGAGACATTGCATAAAGAATATTTGATGGTGGAGAGGTTTTTCTTCCTTTTCTTCAAGAGAAAACATATCAGACCTCATTGACCTTTAAAAAAAAATTGATCGATTGTGGGTTGGTCAAGTTCAGTACTACTACTACAAAAGTACGGAACAGGCGACAGAGAGATTTATTAGAATTACTAAAATTTGAGAAAAATATTAGTCACGAAAAGGTTTCGTCTGAAACCCCAGGATTAAACTCATAAAAAATTCATATTCCCGTGAGACAAATGCAAATATCATAAAAAGCAGTGAAATCTGGTTCGTGCGTAGTTATCTCCCTTAGATCTGAAGTTTGTTGCTTGCGTCTTAACTTTTTTTTTTTCGGTTGACTGCTATTTTGACTTTTATGAATAAGATTTAACCTCAAAAAATAGCAAAATAATAATAATAAATGGTGTAATCATCTTTTATAAGCATAAAGTGCGGTTAAATAGTTACAGGAAAAGTTCTTACCCACAGAGCTACAATAATACTGATACTAAAATTTAAAACGAAGAGCTCCGAGAAAGGCTAAAACAAACGAAACCATACGAGGGGAAATAACTCTATGTTACTTGAATGTGTTGAATTTGATTTTTAGTTATTAATTTGCTTAGAAGGGCGACGTCCTAGTTCCATTGTTTTAGGATAAGAACCAAGAAAGCATCCTTTTCGGGATAAATTCCAGGAAAATATCAATTCTGAGCATGAGGTTTAAGCAGACATCACAAATGACTGAAAGTAGTGTACGATAACGTTACAAAAAGATCACGAATTTACACGAGATACTAGATTAGCAACTAGGTCCCACCCTTTTACAGTTAAACAAATAAGATGTAACCGTAAATTCTACTCAAACAGCTTCTTTTCTCGCGCTTCCCGCCTGTGGAACTCCCTTCCACAACTCTGCTTTCCCGACAGTTACAATCTCCAGGTGTTTAAATGTAGGGTCAATAGACACCTCCTATCACACTAACTCCCAATTATTCTCAGAACACTCTCATCTACCCAACTCTCATTCTCGGTATCCTTACCCGCCTATTACCCACCCTCTGACATTTCCTATATTTAATCATCCTTTCTCCACTCTACGTAGCCCCCTGCGCAGTAGTGGCAGTGACATGCCTTGCTCGGGGTGAAACGCTTATAAAAAAATAAAATATATATATATATATATATATATATGCCAAGTGTAGATTTCTTTGCTCAGAAAAATGAAATCCATATATAAAACATGAAGCTGCCTGTGATGTCATTAAATAATGTGAGAATTTGCATAACAATTTTTTGTCCAGCAGATTTGACATTTTTATTGTCTTTATGAAAAAACTGGTGACTGTGATCAGGAGATTCCATTTTTGGAAAAAGCAAGCTAAAAATATATTTGATATCTGGTCGACAGGGATCCATTTGCAAAATAGCCCTTCTCTCTGGTGCCAAATGGTGTAGTGTCAAATTCTGATGAATTCTGCCATACAGATTTTTTCAGACTAAAACTTGATCCTAAAACGGTTTTTCCACAGCTGGAGCCACCCATGTGACTGGATTTAATAATTAAGGATGGTCTCTAACTGGTCACGGCAGTCAGTCAGGGGAAGCAGTTTGCTGACACACATCTAAAATGTAACCAACTTCAAATCGACCCAAAGATAAGGTCAGGTCGCACCTTGTTCTCTTTCTCTTTCTCCTTATCTATTTCAACAATTACTACTAGAACATTTTGTACAAACTCTTGATACCTTAACTTTCTCATTGAACATTAATTTCTACAACTCTTGTTATTCCTTCTTTTAATAAATTTCTAGTTTAACATTCAAAATGTATATTTTATTATTCCTCTCTTCTACACTAATCCACACATTCCAACCGACAACCAACATTCTGATAATAATTCTGATGATAATAATTCAGCATAAAAACTTGCAAGCTGTAGGGAGTTCGGTTAAGACTGACACAAGACTAAACCAAGAAAAATTACCCATCTCCCTACACTATACTTCAATGCCAGTATGGGATAGGAATATTAGTATGCAGAAGGTAGGGCAAAGGGTGCGACAACCCTGGGTCTCCATATCGAGAGGGCATCCAATCAAAGAGATGAATAAAAATTTACTCTTTAAAATTTGAATTTGACTTTGTTAACTTCACTGTACAAATGCACTACAGTCCCACAAGATAGTGCAAATGTGAATCTGTGGTTTAATAAGCAAGACCAGCATAGGTCCCCACAACTTGCGTCTTTGGGTATACAATAAAGAAGTTGGCCCAGGCATCATGAAACCAATGCAAGTCACTGGATAGGAAATACTGACATTAACTTCAAAAGGAAAAAAGGGAAACTTCATCTGGTTCTATAGCAATTGTACACTCAGTCAGTTAAGTGCCATACGTGAAGCACGCTTGAGCGATCATGTCTCAAACGAGACATGACTGACTGGGCAGAAGATTATCCCGCAGTAGGTTGCCATTGCTTTCTGTGGTAGACTGGTTGCCAGCCAAGGCTATAGAACTCAATCTGTCCTATTATTTAACCCATAACTGGAAGGAAGAGACAGATTAATACCTTTCCCAAGGGTATTTGCGCGTAAGTGAGTGCAATGAATTTCAACTGGAATTCGAACTCGGCGCCCCGATTTCTTGTTCCGAGCCGATATCCACTGCACCACCCACGCACGTCCTTGTACACAAGGCAAAACATTATTTACATGAGGGCTACTGACCACATCTTTGTTATTATTATCACATTTTGGCTATTGTTCTCTCTAGCCAGGTAACCTTCTAAGAATTTGGAATTGAACTCTTTATTCCACTGTATTGTCAGTATTTATTCTCTCACATCAGCATAATATGACACGTAACTACGTTTTTGTATGAGAAAATCTGTACAGCACACAACTGAATATTTCAATCATGGTTATTCATCTAAAACTTGTTTCCATCTCATCAGAATTCACTTCAAATCACACTTCATTGTGTACCATTTTTACTCCCATTGATTAAAAAAAGGATCCAATTCAAAATTCCCTGAAGGATACCAAGATTAACAAAAACCTAAAGATCTTTGTGGCAAAGAATAATTCTTTCTTTTTTTTGCTTTTTGGAGATAACAATAATTTTTCCAAATACAAGTCCCTACTATTTAACCCATAGTTGAGAGAAGAAGAAATGGATTCATAACTTTTACAAGAGTATTTGCACATAAGGGAATGTAACAAACCCAACTGGAATTCAAACTTGGTTCTCCAATTCCTCAATTCGAGCAGCTATCCATTACCTCACCCAAACATCCATACATAACAGCCAAAATATAATAGCAACAAAGATGAAGGCATTAGTCTGAATATAAATAATGATAACTCATCATACTAGAAATTCAGATAAAAATATAAAACATTGTCTTTTAATTCTTGTTCTTTTATTGTTCACTCTACTTAATAGTATATTTTTTCTCATATCCTCTAACACTCAGTACCTCTTGCATCTTAGTGGCTTTATTGCCTTTTTTGGAGTGAATTTAAAGATCTATCTAAACTTATTTATAAATGGAACTTTGTCTGTGTGTGTGTGTGTGTGTGTGTGTATATCCATGACCTATAGACTCTGAAACGACTGAACCGATTTTCTTGAAAATTTACACAGTTGTACTATAAGCGTCTGCAAGTGTTCTTAGCTAGGTTTCGTGTCGAGGTACTCCTGATAAATATCAAAAATTGATAATCAAAAAATCGGGTTATAGAAGGAGTGGTTTGATTTTAATCAAATTTGATAGACTCATAGACAAAGACATAAGAAACGATATTCAGAAGTTTCAAGGTTGCAGTTCTTACAATAGTGCAGAAAATCAATAATATATGTATATAAAAGGCAAGATGTTTGTGTGTGTCTGTTTATTTGTCTGTATGTCCTTTATACAAATCCACAATTTTTATCCGATTCTCACCAAACTTCACACAAATATTCTTTAGGCTGAGTCTGAGCACCAGGACCATGGATTAATTTTAAAGCTTTCATTACACCCGAGCAACGCCAGGCTATACTGCTAGTAAAAAAAAAACATTTGTTTCCACAAAGCTCTTCTCTTTGTCTATAAAAATTATTTCCCACATATATTCAGTTTCTTTGGCAGTAACAAGATAAGTGACACTTATTCATTTTTTGAAGCACAGATTTCTTATTTCCAAATGACAAACTATCTGAAAGGACCTTACCTCCAATATCGTACATTCCATTGGCTAATGAAGGCACCAGAGCCACTTCAGCTTTTGAGCTTTCAAATTCTTTGAGGAATTCCACATAAAATACAGACATACTGCCAATAATACCTGTACAAATCATGACTGCAAGGAAGGACACCAGAAGAACGGCCCAATCATAGAGGGTCAGTTCCCTTTTTGTTTCAGGTGAGATTTCATCCCTTCAAAAATAAAAGAAATAAAAACATAATTAAAAGTGATACTAGGAAAATAATAATTTTTATAGCAAATTAGGTTTTAATTTTCAAAAAATGTATTATATTTAATATACCTATTTTGTAGTTAAAAGATAGAGAAAGAGAGAGAGGGAAAGGGAGAGAGAAAGAGAGAGAGAGAGAATAAGATTTTGAAAAACACCTAATGCTTATATGTATTTATATTTTGGTTGGTTGTTTTGTTTTTATGACATATCAACCTTGGCGGATCATTTATTGCCAACTAAATTTTATTCATTTATTGCTGGTAATACCTTTTTCTTTCAACAATTTATTGTTGTTCTTATATAAGTTTTGTGTCTAGTAGTACTTTTTTCTTTTCAAGTATCAAGATTCATTGGGATTTGTTTTTAAGGGCAGGGTCCCCAAGTCCTACCCTGTTATTTAACCCATAATTGGAGGGAAGGGACTGATTAATACCTTTCCCAAGGGTACCAGTGTTTAAGTGAATGCAGGGTATTCAACTGGAATTCGAACTCAGCTCAACGATTTCTCTTTCTACTGCACCACAACGCACATCCGTCATTAAACGCTTACAGCACCTAGTATTCCCATGCGGTCACCCATCTAAGTACTGACCAGGCTCAATGTAGCTTAACTTCAGTGATCGAGCGAGAACCGGTGTATGCAACATGATATGGCCGTAAGCCATATTTATATGTAACTAGCAGTATAGCCCAGTGTTGCTCGGATGTAATGAAAGCTTTAAAACTAATCCATGATTCTGGAGCTCAGACTCTTTGGCCATTGGCACGAAAGACTAAAAAGCAATAGTTGTTTCCAGTTAAAGCGAAACCGTAGACTGAAAGAAAAATGAATGGATGTAAGTCAAATTTTGATTTCCTGGTATCAATATCAAATAAGTTTTTTTAACATAAACTGAATTTTGAAGGCTAAATAAGTCCTCTGAGTAAATGGTATCATGGCTGAGACTAAGAACTAAAATTATTCCTACTTAAAGCCAAACCTGAAGCAAAAACTAAAATAAAAGGGCTGAAAAAAATACAGACATACAGGCAGATAAACAGACACACACACAAACATCTTGCCTTTTATATATATATATATATATATATATATATATATATATATATATATAGATATTAGATTTTCTGCGCTATTGTAAGAACTGCAACCTTGAAACTTCTGAATATCATTTCTTATGTCTTTGTCTATGAGTGTATCAAATTTGATTAAAATTGGACCACTCCTTCTATAACGTGATTTTTTCGATTATCGATTTTCGATATTTATCGGAGGTACCTCAACATAAAACCTAGCTAAGAACACTCACAGACACTTATAGTACAACTGAGTAAATTTTTTAGAATTTTTTACAAAGAATAATTAAAATTAGAATTGTTTTATTTGTGGGTTAGAAAAAGAAATTGTTTTACTTTAACCAGTTTCACCTTTAGTTTTTCAAAAAGTTTGTAAATGTTTATATTTCCCTGTATATATTATAACCAAATGTTTATGCGTATAATGTAATGTGTATTGGTGATTTAGTAGTCAAGAGTCATTATCTCATTCACATAAAACTTCTGAAACCCAAAAGTAAATGGAATTATTTCTATTTTTGTGGGGGTATTTTTTATCTTCCTTTTTCCCAGTTTTTGGTCATTTTCTTTGTTCTAAAATCAAGTGTTTTTTCTACATGAAAATAAGATTTTTTTCCTTGAATTTCTCCATTTTTTTTTAACTGTGTCCATACACAAAGGATTATGCTATATAAATAAATGTGAAATTTCAGATATAAATAAAATATTTCTATAAACACAAAACAAAATCTTTTCTTTACCAATGAGTTTTATCCCTTGAGGAACTTTATCAAGGCAAATGTGAAAAATTTTATTTTGTAACTTGTGTATATAAATGCAAGTTCCAAAATAAAAAATTTTCGTATATACCCTGATAAAGTTCCTCAAGGGATTAAACTCATTGGTAAAGTGTGCCTTTTGTCTTTACTTTTTTTTTTAATAATCATTTCACCCCAAGTAAAGCAGGACTGCCACTGGTGGACAGAGGGTTACACAAAGAGAAAAAACAAGGTACAGGGAACGTCAAAGAAAGGATAAGAGAAGGATGGGAATTAAAGAGGAAGAAGATGGCAATTGCTTTTCATAATTTAGTATTTAATTTCTGAAATGATTAATTGTCAATATTCTGGTATTATTTCAAATTATTTTCATCTTAATTGATATTGATGTTATAGACGTTTTGCCATCATAACCAAATGTCAAAACCATTTGACAATGAATATAAATGACTCCAAAAAACACACCAGTAATGTGTTATTGTCATGTAATGGTCATTATTTCAGTCCTTGGTCAAGTAGCAACATACCAATTTAATGGGAGCAAACAATGACTGACATCACAGAGACAAACTATCACAATAATCAAGAAGTATACCATATCGCCCGGTTCACACTCCACCCACGTTTATTGAACAGGTAAAGAGGCTCATCCCTTGTTCCCTGTTTAGGATGTGGTTTCCGGCTTTCTCTTTTCCAATCTTTTTACTCTTACATAGCCCCCTGCGCATCAGTGGCGTTATTGCCTTGCTCGGGGTGATATGATTAAAAAAAAAATATCAGTCAATCAGTGACCTGATGATGACTATGTCTTCAATTGGTCAAAATGTTGTATCTATAATAACATCTTTACCAACCAAGATGAAAACAGTTTGTAATAATACAAGGATATTGACAATTATTCATCCCAGAAATCAAGCACTAAAAGTGCGATGATGTACAAAGACTAGATAACATAAACAGGATTTTATTGGCGGACATAACAATAAAATACAATATTCAGGTGACACTGTGTTGATAACAGACTCAGAGACCGAAAAGAACAATGAGATATGGTAGTTGAGGAAAGCAAAATAAAAGAACTATTAACTGGAATAAGAAGGAATACATGGTTATCAACAAAAGAGACAGTCAAAGTTACAAACTATATACTTTTTTTAAAAATCATTTCACCCTAAGCAAAGCAAGACCACCACTAGTGCACAGGGGGTGACAATAAGAATTGACTGCGTACAGGGGTATTGAAGAAAGAAAAACTACAGTACTCAAAAAGATAGAAGATAGAAATTGTCATTCTATTTAAATTTTTGGAGAAAGAAAGCGAGTAAACAAGGTGGGAAGTGTAAGAAAAGAAACTGTTAAAATAGAAGAGATGGTTACATTTAACTATTTCAATGGTAAAAGGGTGGGACCTAGATGCCAATCTAGTAGTGTGTTAAAATTCATGTGGTCTGTGCACCAGGAAAAAATGCTTGTCAGAACAGTTGCCATGAAAATACTTGGAACATTAAATTCAAGCAGGTTTAAAAGTTTAACTATCTTGATAGTGTAGTAACAGATGACAATGTGTGGTACTAAATGACAAATGTGCATAAAAATAAAGAAAGATGCCTTCCAGAAATTAAGCAAAAGATTAAAGGAAAGAGAGTACTGAATGACTATATGATATCTGATTTCCTATATCACAGTGAATGTTGACAATCTCCTAATAGATGGAAAAGAAACTTGGAGAGACATGATTCTATGATAAAAATCCTATATCATCCAACAATTAACAGAAACGCAAAAAAATCAAATTGCACACCTGCAAAATTGGATCAGAATGACTGAAAACATTTTTAAAAAACCAGACCAAGGCAAAAATTTGCAACTAAGTGTGAAATTTAATTTTGACAAATTGAAAAAGATTCATACTGGAAGAAAAAGACAAAGCCAAATTTCGTGATCAGATGTTAAATTAATTTTCTAACCAATGAAAAAAAGCAATTTGTAAAATTGAGAGAAAAGTTAACAATCCAGTGTGAAAAGGTGAATCGGTATAAAGGAAGAGAGAAAGTAAACTGAATCAGTCAGTCAGATGGAAGCGCAGAGACAACACACTAAAATGTAACAAAGGAAACTTCAAGCATGACCCGGACATATAAACATCCCGTCACACATTCTTTCTCCCTCTTCACTTGTGTCAATTTCCTTTACCTCTTCTTCACCATCCTCAACATTCTCGCAGTTAACAAAAAAGAAGACGACAACAACAACAACAAGATACTTCAACTGACTCCTAAATATTTACAGCCAATAAGTACAATTTAGATCATAAAAAAAAGAAAAGTGACACAGACTTTATTAGTAACCTGTTAATCTTTCTACATACACACATTCTGCTACTATCAACTATAAGCTCTGGATTCACTTAGCTCCTTACTACTATTTCTCTAGAACATTTAACTATGTATATTTTTTTCTTTGAACATTTTCTTCTTACAAATTTGTTATTCTGTTTAATTAATAAAATTTTACTTTAACATACAAAACAAAATATTTTATTCTTCCACATTCCAACAGCAAACCCTCAACCTTCAGATATTTTAAATTGTGGAGACTTTGGTTATCTTTCAACCATCATCGAGGCCCCTACAATTCTCCAAATTCTAAAAGTACCATTGATAGCGCATGTGAGAAGAAAGGAAGTTTTAGGGAGAGTAAGGCGAATTGCCATGGCCAAGGATGCATTCCAGAAGCTGAGTAGAGTATTGAGAAACAAGACAATTTTGTTAGAAACAAAGAAGAGAGTACTGGATTGCTATGTAATGTCTGTTTTTCAATATGGCGGTGAATGTCGGACAATCTCATCAAAGATGAAGGAGAGACATGAAGCAACTGAAATGCGCATCTACGGAAGGACGTTGAGCATACCATGTACCGAATATGTGAGCAACGATGAGGTTTTTGGAGAGGATGGAAAAAAAAGGAAACTAATACTTAACATCAGGAAAAGACAACTGAAGTTCCTGGGACATATAATAAGGAAGGAGGGCTTGGAGAATCTGATACTCACAGGTTAGATAAATGGAAAATATAAACAGGGAAATGTTATGCGTAACATACTTGATGACTTTGAGCAGATGGATGACAGAGCGAAGTTTGGGGTAACAGGAGAAAGCGTGCTAAGAGCCACTAGGGATAGAGAGATATGAAAAGCCATGATCGTCTGTGTCCTGAATGAACACTGGCCATAGAAGAAGAAGACATGACAAAGAAATTGCTGCTAGCAATAAGAAAGTGACAACTGAAATTTCTGGGACATAAAGCAGAGAAAAAAGACTTGCAGAATTTAACACTCAAAGGGCTTATTGAAAGCAAGAGAAACGGTAAGTAACCTATTTAACAAGTCTTAGTAAATGGATGGTGGAACAAGAACTACTAAGAAGAAGAGGAGCAAGAGTATACTGAAAGGACACAGCAATATTTAAAAAGAAAGAATAAATGTGCTTAACAATCGAAACCAGATTTCACATGTTTTTTTTTGTTTTTTTTATAATCATATAGCCCCAAGCAAGGCATTTTATTGCCACTGTTTTGCAAGGGGTTATATAGGGGAAAAGTTATGAGAAAGAGTGACAGGTTATAAGGGGTGTCAGGAAGTGGGTAAGAGAAGGATGAGAATACTGATGAGTTTGGAGTGGACGGAGAAGGGAGCATGAGAGAGAGGATGCAGGTTAGTGAGATTGGAGATGAATATTGACTTTACATTTAAATTTTAGAGATTGTAGCTGTCGAGAAAGCAAGTAAATGGAAGGGAATTCCACAAGCGAAAAGTGCAAGAAAAGAAGCTGTTGGAGTAGAATTTGCGTTTACAATTTATTGGTTTCACAGTAAAAGGGTGGGACCTAGTTGCTAATCTTGTGGCTTGAGTAAATTTATATATAGGAGACACCAGTGAGCTAAGTTCATTGGAGTAGAAGCCGTGAAAGTATTTATAGAAGAGACACAAGGAAGCCACATTGTGCCGGTGAAAAAGTGACTGTATCTGAGCTGCCAAGTCGGGGTCTATTACATTGCAGATTCGCCATTGGATTTTGTCAAGGACACCTAGGTGGATAGCAGGAGCAACCAACCAGATATGGCAGCGGTATTCGAAGCACAGGCGGATGGTAGATTTATATATGTGCAGGATTGTTTCAGGTGGAAAAAACTTCCTGGCCCTATGCAGAAAACCGACTTTCTTAGCAGTGGATTTAGCTATGGATTCTATATAGTCATTCCACTTGAGGTCTGTTAAAATAAAGTAAGTGATAAAATGATTTTTGACTAATAGGAGCGACCTACAAGACTTGAAGACTTTGCAAACAAGTGTGAAAATCTGAATACTTTAAAAAGCCTTGTCAGTCAGTCAGAGAGTCAGATGGGAGTCGCGAGACGAAACATCTAAAATGTAACTTCAACTTCGAGCGACTCGGACATTGTCCTCTTTCTCTTTCTTCTTATCTCTTTCAACAATTACTACTACAAACATTTTGTACAAACTCTTGATACCCTTAACTTTCTCATTGAATATTAATTTCTACGAATTCTTGTTATTCCTTCTTTTAATAAATTTCTATTTTAACATTCAAAATGTATATTTCATTATTCCACTCTTCTACACTAATCCACACATTCCAACTGACAACCAAACTTCTGATGATGAAAAACCTTCTGATGATAATTCTGCATAAAACTTGTAAGCTGTAGGGAGTTTGGTTAAGTATGACACAAGGCCGAACAAAAGAAATTTGGCTCACTGATTTACAATTCCAAGCGATTATTCATTACATAACCCACACATTCAAGTTACGGTCCCTGGTATTTCCAAGCAGTGATCCATCTAGTTCAATGCTGCTTAAATTCGTTAATTACATGAGAACTGGTGTTTGCATGTGATATGGCTGTAAGCCTAACTTTTAAAAAGATAAGTAGAAAATAGCCAAGTGGATTAAAGCATTGGCTTGAGAATTTAGTGACAAGGTAAATGTGAGTTCAGTCGCTGGGCTGGGTAATGCAGACTCAATCAAAACAGGATGAACAATAAAAAGAGAACAAGATGAAATATCCCTAGACATGAATAGCAGAATGAAAACAATCTACCCAGTAGGTTAAATGATGGTCTCAGTTTTAAATTCCCTGAAAATCATCCTGATTAATAACCTCCTGAAGAAGGCTTAAAGACACAACAGAAAAAAATATAATAACAACAACAAAGATGAAGATATTAGTTCAAATGTAAATAATAACTGTATTCTATTATTCATTTTCAATCTAAATTTTGTAATTTTTATAAATAAGCAATTGCTTTGTGGATGGTTTTTATATTTAGTTAATTTGCTTAGCTATTCAAATAAAGCAATTTTCTGCTATAAAAGTTGCAACCACCTCAGCATTTAGATCGCAGCTTGGAAGTAAAAAGAAATAAGGAACGCTAACATTTTTTGCTGAATATTTTTAAAAACCTGTTATATCCTAGGAGGGGATAAACAGAGAAAGAATAGTGCAAGAAATAATTCTTAACACTGAGGATATATAAATAGAGATTTATTATACCTCAGTACAATAAACCAAATACATGTACCCCAACGAACAGTTAACAAGAATAACAATCAAGAAGGCAATGTCTCTGTATAGGATGAAGGCTTCTGTCTATTGACGTCTAACTCTCGTCTAAGGCCGATGGTTCTCGATCTCTCGTATAATAACAAAGACTCCCAATCACTCTCGTATAATGACGAAGACTCCCATATAATCATGAACACTCTCGATCTCTCTGTAGTTCGTTCTAGTCCCGATCTTTTATAACTCAGACCATACCCATTCCTGGGTAGGACAGGATATTTCACTAAAACAAAACCTAAGAAATAAATTTTCATGTACTAAATATTTATTGTCTACGGCTATATCGTGTTGAATACACCAGTTCCTGTCCAATCACCGAAGTTAAGCACCATCGAGCCTGGTCAGCACTTAAATGGGTGACCATTTGGGAATACCAGGTGCTGTAAACGTAAGGACCAAGAATGGTCCACCGGTCCTCCAGGTTTGGGGGTTGGGTGCAGGGCTAACAACCCTGCCCTGTAAAAAACAGTTTGTTACAGAAATAGCAACAAAAAGTTGCTGCCCTATGCACTATCTGGGTGTGATGGATAAATGATGATGAAATATTTATTATCTTTAAGTTTTGTTCACAAAAATGAAATACAATTTTGCTCAATGTTTTGATAATGGATTTGTATGTCTTTATTGAGTTTAATTCATGAAAAATGTAAACAATTTATCATTAAGAAAAAATTAGACACTTTTTGAGCATAACAAAAGAACTGAATCTACATTGCTTTATTTAATACTAGTGTACCCATGCCGTCAAGAATGACAGCATGTATATAAAAGTATAACTGCATTCTATGAAATGAAAAGGAATAATAAAAATAATATAAAGAAGGAATAATCTGTTAACATGCTGACTGCATATTAGCACCATGCATTAACACGCCCACATTTGAACGTTGCCTAAACATCAACATCTCCCATGCTATTCATACGTGCTATTCATGCCATGCTATTCGTACGTGTATTCAACTAAGCCTTCACACACTCCTAACAGTAACCTGAGCATTTTTACTGTTAGTCAGTGTGTTAACTAAAGAAGAAAAATATAGCTTAAGACTGTATCATAGTTACTACATTAACCAATAAGTCACTAATCTTTCCCTATATTAAAATTGAGATGTTGTACACTAAAAACAGAGAGAATATAAATTTATACACAATGGCTTTTATATGTAGTGTATGACTAGTAATTGTAACACATTCAGTCCAGCTGGCCATGTCTAACCTGGTCACGGAAACCAATTATGATGAGGTCTGGAACCTGAG
The DNA here is from genome assembly GCA_037127315.1 of Ascarosepion bandense. Classification (NCBI taxonomy): domain Eukaryota; kingdom Metazoa; phylum Mollusca; class Cephalopoda; order Sepiida; family Sepiidae; genus Ascarosepion; species Ascarosepion bandense. Next base: position 961,862 of record JBBBDQ010000405.1, read on the forward strand.
TCAGGGTTTATGCTGTCAATACGGCACCAGTTATGACGACACATTCAGATCGCTAGTCGTGATAGCCTTTGAGTCATCTCTTACAACTGTGTTTTTCCCTGCCCATGCTGTGAATCTTGATCTCAAGGAAGACACATTGAAAACCCGGTAGCTATTTCTCTACCACTTCAGACCAGACCGGACACACATGCACACTTATGATGATAAAAAAATAACGGCACCAAAAAAAAAAAAATTCGATGATGCCTGGATAAGTAGCGGAAAAGTCTTTATATACAAAAAAAAAAAAAAACAGAAATAAACAGTCGTCAAATTCCTATTCTTACAACAGAGCGAAAGTTTCAGTCTGAGATTAATGGTTGTTAACTTCAATCGGAGATTTCAAGTTTTTCTTCAAGTTTTAACAGTTTCAAAACTAAGTCTTATCAGGGCTTTTTGCCAAAGCCTTATGGAAACAACCGAAGTTGGGTCTTTGTGTGTGGAGACAATGACAACAGTAATACATCTTGTCACCTTAACATGGTGCAGCAAACAATCTCCCAATGATTTATAGGTCAAGTTCTTTTCTTTTGCATCATGATGTTACACAACCATTTCTTTGAGATATGTACTTTAAAATGATACTAGCAGTATAGCCCGGCATTGCTCGGGTTTAATAAAAGCTTTAAAACTAATCCATGGTCCTAGAGCTCAGACTAAAGAATATTTGTGTGAAGTTTGGTGGGAATCGGATAAAAATTGTAGATTTGTATAAAGAACATACAGACAGATAAACAGACACACACACAAACATCTTGCCTTTTATATATATATATTATTGATTTTCTGCACTATTGTAAGAACTGCAACCTTGAAACTTCTGAATATCATTTCTTATGTCTTTGTCTATGAGTGTATCAAATTTGATTAAAATCGGACCACTCCTTCTATAATGTGATTTTTCGATTATCAATTTTCAATATATTTATCAGGGGTACCTTGACACAAAACCTAGCTAAGAACACTTGCAGACGCTTATAGTACAACTGTGTAAATTTTCAAGAAAATTGGTTCAGCCTTTTTGAAGTCTATAGGTAACAGACACACACACACACACACACACACACACACACACACACAGTTCCATTTATAAATAAGTTTAGATAAGTAAAAAGTGTTAACATAGGTTTAAACATTTTATCAATTAGTTATTTTATAAACAGCAGACAGATTTTGTGGCACAATGGTGGTAAAATAGCAGAATAATCGAACAGTCATGGATTCATGTTCAAGTGAGCGACTAAATGAGACAGAATTGGGAAGTTAGAGGCGTCATGAAACTGAATAAAGGAAAGTGATCTGGCTTACACAATATTGAGTATCATTATGTTGAAACCTTATGCTGAAACCTTCAGATATTTTTTTTATTTTTTTTTTAAATGCCATCTCTTCAGGACATAGATGGTTATATCTCTCCATAGATCCCATTTATTTATTTATTATCATTGGGAAAGATAGTGGAGCAGTTTACAATTGCTTTATCTATGGTTTTGAATTTAAAAATGTCTATCTACACAAGGTCACAAAGTCCAGTCTACCATGCTAAAACCTTTAACTGGATATGGGAGAGAAGAGACATATTCCTAACTTTCCCAAGGGCATTTGTATAACAGTGAATGCTACATACTAAGACGGAATTTGAACTCATGACACTAACTCCACTTTAAACAACAGTTTATGCTTTTTTTTAATTATGTAATTATAATAATTCTCTTGTTTAAGAAAAAAATATACATATTCAAATATTTCATGTACACAGATTATAATTTAACTTTTTTATACATTATAAACTTTTGTTTATTCCTGAAGTATTTCAATATTTTTTTTTAAAAAATAAAGCTTTATTTAAACCCAAACACAAAATACTTTTCTACTTTTCTTTTGAACTTTATCTTTTCTAACTTTCAAGTAAAAATTCTACTTTGATTTTTTTTTTTTAATCATTTCACCCCAAGCAAGGTATTCCACCGCCACTATTGCGCTTGGGGCTACATAGGGGGAGATAAATAGGAAGAGTGGTTAGATATAGGAAATGTCAGAAGGGGAGTGATAGATAGTTGGGTGGGTGGGAAGAGTGTTTGAAAGAATGGAAGTTAGTTTGTTAGGAGGTGTCTATTGACCTTACATTTAAACTCCTGGAGATTGTAGCCGTCGGGGAAGCAGTCATGTGGAAGGGAATTCCAGAGTCGGGAAGTACGAGAAAAGAAACTGTTGGAGTAGAAGTTGCGGTTGCATTTTATCGGTTTCACTGTAAAAGGGTGGGATCTAGTCGCTAATCTAGTATCTCGTGCAAATTCGAACCTAGGGGGCACCAGTGATCTAAGTTTATTGGAGCAGAAGCCGTGAAAGTATTTATAGAAGAGACACAGGGAAGCCACGTCACGCCGGTGAGAGAGAGACTGCAGGCAGTCTGCTAAGTCGGTATCGATCACATTACAGACCCTCCGCTGTACCTTGTCTAGAAGCCCAAGGAGAATAGCAGGGGCACCCGACCAGATATGGCAACAGTATTCAATGCACAGGCGGATGGTAGATTTATAAATGTGCAGGATAGATTCAGATGGAAAAAAACTCCAGGCCCTGCACAGAGAACCAACTTTCATAGCAGCGGATTTAGCAATGGATTCGATATAGTCATTCCACTTGAGGTCCGCTGAAAGTGTGAGACCAAGGAGGCGTAGTGTTTTACTCTCTGGGAGGCAAGCCTGGTCCATGCTAATAGGAGGTAGGTGCGATTGTCTATGATGATTAATTGATAGTAGCTTCATTTTAGAAGCATTAAAATTTACGAGCCGTTTCTTACCCCAGTCCACTACGGATTGGAGGTCCTTTCCAAGCTCGGCTGCAAGGTTAGTTTTGTCGCCCGCACCAGATTTTTGGTCGAGGTGATTGTGTCGATGCCATGACTGAAATAATTTTACATTCTTTATGGTAGTGTCCAAGACCAAGTCACAACCTGAGAATTTTCCATGATGATTTTCTAAGTAAAAAAAGGCCTTCCTCATTTTACAGAATAGCATAACACAATTTCCTGTCTCCATTTGATCATGTACTATACTAAGCTCTGCTTAGTAAATATAAGTAATTATATAAGCAACTACAAGATACCTTCAGCTAATTAATGCAATTCCAATTCTTTTAAATTTTTCAATCCACAGCTATGAGTAAAATACCTGTACCTGTTTTGGCATTCACTCCATTTCCTATGGAGTAAGATTCGTTGGGATTTGTTTAAGGAAAGGGTCCCAAGTCCTACCCTGTATAGACCTCAGGCATTTTAATTATCATGCAGCAGGCTGGTTGCCAGCCAAAGCTATAGAACCCAATCTGCCCCTTATTTAACCCATAACTGGAGGGAAGGGATAGATTAATACCTTTCCCAAGGGTATTAGCATGTAAGTGAATGCAGGGCATTCAACTGGAATTTGAAGTCAGCTCCCTAATTTCTCTTTCCGAGCCAATACCCACTGCACCACAATGCACATCCGTCAAGAAACACTTACAGCACCTGTTATTCCCAAGCAGTCACCCATCTAAGTACTGACCAGGCTCAACGTGGCTTAACTTTAGTGATCGGATGAGAACCGGTGTATTCAACATGATATGATCATAAAGTATGGGTCAAATAGTAAAACTTGTATGTGGAATAATCATTGTTATTCTCAAAAAATTGTTGAATCAATATTCACATGCAAAAATAATTATTTTCCAATTCAAATATGTTGTCTTCAAATGATCCACAAAGAGTTGATAGACTACAAACAACAAATCAATCCAATTGTTCAGTTAGCATGTTAACAAATTTTTATCAAAACTTGAAATAGCACACAAAAAAAAAATATGATTAGTGTGAAAATAAATGGCTCTTCCAAAATTATTCAGTTTTCATAAAAATAAATATTCTAGTGTATTATTTCTTTGAAAACCGTTTTTACATTAGAGACATTCAATATGTGTGTGAATGCCTACTTTTGATAAGCAATAAATTTAAATTTACCAAAATTCATCTAATTATTGAATTTTGAAAAAAAATTTCAGTATTCATGAATTTACAAATGTTATTATTAATGAATTTATTTATGAAGAAAATATTTTGTAACAAAGATTTATGGAAATATTTTTAAAATGAATCAAATTCACTTTATTTAATATGATAGAATCTCTAAGAAATATATATTTTTTTTGGTGGAGGAACAGTAAAAAGATTTACATTTCTATAAATATAATCCCCACGAGCAACTGAAATTTTATTCCAAATTTTAATTCCATCTGTAGAAATATACCCTGAATTTTAAAAAAAGTTTTAGAAATCATTTTCCAATTTTTTAAATTTAAAGTCCTGGATTAATTATATTATTCATAAAGTTTAATTAATTTTGGTTTTGATTAGTTCAGTACTTTCTGGGGACACATTATTTGCATTAAGAATATATGGCGTTATCAATTTAGGTATAGATTTTGGCAGGTGATGAGAATAAATTTTCTATGCTTTTAATGCGATTACACCAATTCTATTCCCATGGTGATGTGAAGAGATTCTAAATTCTAAGCAAAAGAATTCCTGCACAGACGTTATTGATTTTTCCAAGCCATCCTCTCAATTTTGATCTCTGGTATTTTTAGAGAAGCTTTAACCACCTGAGTAAGAAGCACTGGTGACAGGCAATTCTTAACATTGAATGAAAGAACTAATGAACACGCAAAAAATATTTTGAATAGTGCAAGCAGATGCCATTTCCTAGAATATAGAAGCAGCAGATTAAAAGTCAGCATGACATTAAGAATAAAGTTTTTTTAATAATTAATTAGAATTTATGTCAATAACAATTCCTTGTATGACATTTCTCTTCGACCCTATGACATGGTTTTTTTTCACTGAGTAAAGTTATGTGAATGAGTTTAAGGAAAATAAGTTTAAGGACTATGATGAAAAATAAAAAACTGGATTTCTTTTGTTATTCAGTCAGTTAATTAAGTGCCATACATGATACACACTTGGATGATCAAGTCTCTTTCAGGACATGACTGACTGTGCAGAAGATTTTTCTGCAGTAGGTTGCCATTACTTTCTGCAGTAGACTGGTTACCAACCAAGGCTGTAGAACCTAATATGTCCTGTTATTTAATGCATAAATAGAGGTAAGAGTCGGATTAATACTTTACTCAAGGGTATTTGTGTGTAAGTGAATGCAATGAATTTAACTGGAATTCAAACTCAGCTTTCTTTCCAAGCCGATATCGATGGTACCACAAAGAAAAGAAAAAGTCCAACTAAGAAAGTCTACTGACTAACAAATGGCCCTAAGGTGCTGTAGGAAATATGATGTATTTTTAAATACAATATTTAAATACTTGATAAACTGTAGTTAAGAAGATTCACTTACAAAAAATCCTCTCTAGAGAAACTAAGCAAATAAATAGTAGAGAGTTGAAAACAATTATCTCTAGCATCGGAATGAAAATAGCCTGAATGATGTAATAAATAGGGTCAGTTGATGGTCACACTTAAGTAACACTAGCAGAATAGCCCGGCGTTGCTCGGGTATAATGAAAGCTTTTATATATATATATTATCAATTTTCTGCACTATTGTAAGAACTACAACCTTGAAACTTCTGAATATCGTTTCTTATGTCTTTGTCTATGAATATGTATCAAATTTGATTAAAATCGGACAACTCCTTCTATAATGTAATTTTTTCGATTATCGATTTTCGATATTTATTGGGGGTACCTCGACACAAAACTTAGCTAAGAACACTTGCAGATGTTTATAGTACAACTGTGTAAATTTTCAAGAAAATTGGTTCAGCCATTTTGAAGTCTATAGGTAACAGATACACGCACACACACACAGATAAATAAGTTTAGATAAGTAAAAAGTGTTAACATAGGTTTAAACATTTTATCAATTAGTTATTTTATAAACAGCAGACAGATTTTGTGGCACAATGGTGGTAAAATAGCAGAATAATCGAACAGTCATGGATTCATGTTCAAGTGAGCGACTAAATGAGACAGAATTGGGAAGTTAGAGACGTCATGCAAGTGAATAAAGGAAAGTGATCTGGCTTACACAATATTGAGTATCATTATGTTGAAACCTTATGCTGAAACCTTCAGATATTTTTTTTATTTTTTTTTTTTAAATGCCATCTCTTCAGGACATAGATGGTTATATCTCTCCATAGATCCCATTTATTTATTTATTATCATTGGGAAAGATAGTGGAGCAGTTTACAATTGCTTTATCTATGGTTTTGAATTTAAAAATGTCTATCTACACAAGGTCACAAAGTCCAATCTACCATGCTAAAACCTTTAACTGGATATGGGAGAGAAGAGACATATTCCTAACTTTCCCAAGGGCATTTGTATAACAGTGAATGCTACATACTAAGATGGAATATGCTTATAGTACAACTGTGTAAATTTTCGAGAAAATCGGTTCAGCCGTTTCGGAGTCTATAGGTAACGGACACACACACACACACACACACACACAGACACACACAGACACACACACAGAAAGTTCCATTTAAATATTGTAATAAAATTGTAAATCCCAAGACAGGGATTGGCATTGGTTTTTACAAGGAAAAAAGAAAGATAAGAAACCATGAAAGTAAACGTTATTCTCTGTTGTGAATCTTCGTCACCAATTTGTTGTGGAGTAGTAGTGACTGGTTTGTGTCGGAAGTAAGACAGAAAACAAGAAGGTAGGTTCAAAACAGGATATTCAAAGGAGTGTTAATAATAAGTAATATAGAAATAAATAAGTCCAAAGGTATTATTACGCTGCCTGACTAGTAGCTGTCGTCAACTGCTCTTGTTAACTGCTGTACTTGACTGCTTGTAACTGCTCGTAACTGCTCTCTGGAAGTCACACAAATAATTTATATATGTAGCCGGAGGAAGAGTCCATTCCTCATAGGAGGGTACCATAACACTCTCAAATCTTGTACAGTGCTTCTGCTATGTATTTAGAGATTCTTGATAAAATACAATAAAGAATCTGCAATTTTATTGGTCCTGACCTGGCATCACTGCTTCCATCATTTTCACACTGCCATAACATCACTTTTCTATAAATATACTCATGATAATTGTTCTGAGGAGATTTTTTTTACCTAGACTTTATGAATTGAGGATGTGTGTAGTGGTGCAGTGGATATCGACTCAGAACGACAAATCAGGAAGCCAAGTTCAAATTCCAGTTGAATTCATTGCATTCATTTATGCACAAATACCCTTGGGAAAGGTAAAAATCCATCTCTTCTCCCTCTACCTATGAGTTAAATAATAGGACAGATTGGGTTCTATAGCCTTGGCTGGCAACCAGTCTACCGCAGAAAGCAATAACAACCTACTGTGGGATAATCTTCTGCCTAGTCAGTCATGTCTCTTTTGAGACATGAACACCCAACGTGTGTATCACGTATGGCACTTAACTAATTTACCGACTAGACTAGCAGCAAGGTTTCATCATTTTGCAGTCGAATATTCTACACTAACGGTTTCTTTTATCACACTTATTGCTTGTGGAATTTTCTTTTAAATTCTTACTTTCCAGTCAATTTTGATCTTCAAAAATCAAAATACAATGTCAGTAGTTGATAAACAGCTTTTCTTACATGTCATTGGGGCAATTATCCTAAGTAGGGTTGACAAAAAAGAGAATGTGTTCATTTCCAGGATCCTCAAAATTACACCAGACTTGGACTTCAATTGTTGAGGTCCTTGTTGATGGCTACAGCTTTGTTACAGCCATCAACAAGGTACAAGGTCAATCTCTGAAGATCACCAATCTCTGAAGATCACTGATCTCCATCTGATTTTGCCATGCTTTTTGCACGACCAATTGTAAATTGATTGTGCTAAAGCTGGATCTCCAAACCATTTCATAATGGCACTCAATTGGATAACCACTGATTTTGTCTATCCAGAAACCCTGTAAAAGATTTGAGGATCCAGCTGTAGTACAACCAGTTTACAATTAGTCACCGAAAAAGCAAAGCAAAATCAGATGGAGATCAGTGCTCTTTGGAGACTGGCCTTCTACTTTATTGATGGCCATAGCAAACATAATGCATAATTCTGTAAGCAATTAAATATGATCTGTATAGTCTAAAGAGTAGCCTTTTGACCAAAATTTATTGAAGAGAAGGATCTCTGAAAAAGACATTAGCTTTCTGTAAGCAATGAAATGCTATTTGTATATGTGACAGTATCACCCACTGGCTCTCTACTAATCAAAATGTCACAAAGATCCCAAATCAAACTGAAGTAAAAAAGTTTTTATTGGTTGCCTCAGCTTTAAGAATAACCCAGTGGGCTTGGAGAGTTGCTATTTTGTCCACTGACCACTCCAGGGCATGTTATCTTTGGTTTGTAGTCCTCCTTAATCAATGTAATATTTTCTTGATCTGAAGATGATCCTGAAGATGTCTTTATATATATATATATATATATATATACAGCTTCAACAAACACCAGAATGAAACTTATCAAAAATTTAAAAATTTTAATTTAGAAAGGGTTAGAGATTTTCTCTATCTATTGATGCTATATTAAAGATATGTGGACAGGGGACAGGTAAGCTAAATTTGTGGGCAGAGTAAAGGTAAACTGTAAAGTAACTGTACATGCTAACTAGCTAAGTAACAAACAGAATTATAATACATTATAGTAGGTTATCCATTCTTTTCCAGTTTATAGTGGGGAGTTGTTCCTTTGACGGGTAGTTGTGTATTGTTGAAGATTGACGGAATTTGGCCTCGTTGTAGATAGCCCACTATAAGTCATAAAATGATTATAAATCAAGAAAAGCAAATTGAGTTGAAAAATAACATTTTATATATACACATATCAATTAAGGTTTTTACAATTAAAGTAATCCTTTAAATATGGGTCCAACGGATGTTAAAATGTTCATGGCAATAAAATGCTGAAAAGGGAATTAATGCTTAGGAATGTGTGAGCGTTGTAAGTAAGGAATATCTTTGATGTATTCACTCCTTTGGTCAGTAAGTAGTTTTGAGACAGGGATGAAGGAAAAGGGAGGTGAAGGCGATGAGCATAGTAAGCCACTTGACTTGATCAAGGGAGATACAAATTACTCTGTCGTGGGTTGGTCTGTCTGTCTGCATCTGTCTGGCGATGCTTTCTGTATCAGCTTTTTATATCTTCTTTTTGGATCGCAGCAGATCATTTTGGATTCACACTTGTATTTGATACTGGGTTTCCCATTGGCCAATAAATAAAATTCACGTAGGCTCGCGAACTGAAAATTTAATATTTAATTAATTTTTATTTTTCAACCGGAACATCTGCGCGAATCCGGCTGCGCACAGACAACTTTTGGTCATTTGCTTTTTGGTCATGAGAGTGCGAACATCCGGTCCCTCACTTTTGCTCCGTATCACCACAACATAATAAATTACAAATAATAAATAAAATAAGCACACTATAAATACACTAATGCATTAGCACTAAAGAAAAAAAAATGAGAAGGATCACTTTCTTCTGTTCTTCCCCAACTTCTCCAATTGTCCATGTCACATATCAATCAGTTAAGTGCCATACATGATACAGGCTTGGGCGATCATGTCTTGAAAGAAACATGACTGACTGTGCAGAAGATTATCCCGCAATAGGTTGCCATTACTTTCTGCGGTAGACTGGTTGCCAACCAAGGCTATAGAACCCAATCTGTCCTGTTATTTATCCTATAACTGGAAGGAATAGATGGATTAATACTTTTCCCAAGGGTATTTGCACGTAAGTGAATGCAATGAATTCAACTGGAATTCAAACTCGGCTCCCCGATTTCTCATTCTGAGCTGATATCCAATGCACCACAACACACATCCATGTTATAAATTCCTTAAAATTACAATCATCTTAGAATGATAAATAAGAGAGACGAGTTTGAATTCCAGTTGGGAAAGGTACGAATCCGTCTCTTCTCACTCCAGCTAATGATTGAATAACAGGACATATTAGGTTCTAAGCCTTGGCTGGGAACCAGTCTACCATAGAAAGAAATGGCAACACTGCAAGAAGATCTTTTGTCAAGTCAGTGAAATAACTATTCCCCAAATGTAAAATTTGAATTTACATATGAAATAAATGTGTGTGTGTGTGTGTGTGTATATATATATATATACACACACTACCGGCCATAATTATTAGGCCACCCCATTTTTTTAAAAAGAAATGATGTATTTCATACTATTTTTAGTATTTATTACTAAATGGATAATTCTAAATAAAAATAGAATGGTTCTTTTGTTATTATTACTTTGCACAATTTTACAAGGCAAGGAAGCAAAGATGAACTCGTTCGAATCACCCTAAATTTTCTTCATTCATTCATTGATAAAAACTGCAATATAGGTAATTATCAAATATTTATAAATTCATTTAATGCACATGTTATTGTGCAGTATTAACAAAAGAACCATTCTATTTTCATTTACAATTATTCACTTGGAAATACATGCTAAAAAATAGTATGAAATACATCATTTTTTTAAAACAGTGGGGTTGCCTAATATTTATAGCCAATAGTGTATATATATATATATATATATATATATATATATATATATATATACACACACACACTCTTCATGCCATTAAAATGTAATTGCTGTGGTCTATACTCCTCAGCAAAGTCTACAGGTGTATAGTAGGAAGTAGGATATATAAATATATATAAAATTTTTCTTTACTAATAGCATGACTCATGCACAATACAATTTTCAAGTCTGAAGATTGAATTGTCCTTGACACTTCAAGTCATGTTAGTGGTAAAGAAAAAAAATGTACATTTTAAACTCTGTTATATTGCATCAGGCATTATTTTATTAACACCAGCACTCAAAGTATATATATATATATATATTTATATATATAATAGTATGAAATACATCATGTGATCCTTACTCATACACACAGTAAGAGGAATCTGCAGATATTGGAGGCCATGTACATCAGATCAAAACAACCAATACTCAATAAAATCAACTTTAAAACAGGAAATAACATATTACATTGCATTTGGTTTTGTTGTCATTTCGCGCTATCCCGTGGTGTGACATCATAAAACCGCATCGCAAACTTAAGAACTGCGTTTATTATTTTTGGTAACTATTGCCGTTGCCAAGCGGAGTTTTATGTCAACACAAAATGAAATCGTCGGTGATGGTGGATTTTATATTTCAGTTTAAACAACCTCTCTGAAGATGGCTCATGTGAGCCGAAAGCAAACCAATAAATAATTATCCAAACGTTGGAGAATTTTTGTCTTTATTTTCAACTGAAATCAAAGCAAAAATACGATGTTTAGAACGGCTCATGATTAAACATAATAGACATTCATTGTCTCTTATATTTAATAGCATATGTTTAGAAAATTACTTGCTGCCTCGATATACTATATATATATATATATATATATATATATATATTTAGTATATCGAGGCAGCAAGTAATTTTCTAAACATATGTATATATATATACACACACAAAAGTGTATCTCAAGAGTTATTGACTTGATTTTCAACTTTCAAGTATTTTAATGACCAAATATCAGAACATTTTTTTTTTTAAATAGCTCAATCCCAAAACTTTTCCTCACTTTCTTACATTATATATATATATGCTAGCAGTATAGCCCAGCATTGCTCGGGTGTAATGAAAGCTTTAAAACTAATCCATGGTCCTGGAGCTCAGACTCTTTGGACGTTGCCACTAAAGACTCAAAAGCAATAGTTGTTTCCAGTTAAAGAGAAACCGTAGACTGAAAGAAAAATGAATGGATGTAAGTCAAATTTTGATTTCCTGGTATCAATATCAAATAAGTTTTTTTCGTCGTAAACTGAATTTTGAAGGCTAAATAAGTCCTCTGAGTAAATGATATCATGGCTGAGACTAAGAACTAGAATTATACCTACTTAGAGCCAAACCCGAAGCAAAAACTAAAGCAAAAGGGCTGAAAAAAATACAGACATACAGGCAGATAAACAGACACACACACACACAAACATCTTGCTTTATATATATATATATATATATATATATATATATATATATATATTAGTCATCCACATGAAGGCCTGTTTCGCTGTATCACAGCTCATCTGTGTGGCTAGACACATCCACTTGCTTCTGGCCAGGATCAAAACTCAACCGATTTGGTGTCAGTCGGAGTCGCTATTCCCTAAGCCATAGGCGCATGGAATCAGAAAAGAGAAATTTTAATGGGTTGTATAAAAGCAGTGTATACACACGCCAGTCACCGAAAGAACTCAATTCATTTCTGAAGAGTCACACATATACCCGAAGTGGAAACTGTTTTTAAAATTTTCTTCTCCAGAGAGCTCAATCGTAATGAGAGCATAATATATTAATCATTATATATATTATCGATTTTCTGCACTATTGTAAGAATTGCAACCTTGAGACTTCTGAATATCGTTTCTTATGTCTTTGTCTATGAGTGTATCAAATTTGATTAAAATTGGACCACTCTTTCTATCACCCAATTTTTTCGATTATCAATTTTTATCGGGGTACCTCAACACAAAACCTAGCTAAAAACACTCGCAGACGCTTATAGTACAACTGTGTAAATTTTCAAGAAAATCAGTTCAACCATTTTGGCGTCTGTAGGTAACGAACACACACACACAAAGTTCCATTTATAAATAAGTTTATATGTATATATATATATATATATATATATATTATAAATTATATTTTAGAACATGTACATAATTTTTTATATATCCACTACAAATAGTACATTTGTTTTGACATTGAAACTACAATGTCTCATCAGGCAGTGTGGATAGGAATAGAAAGCCTCTTTTCTTATATTTGGTCAGTTGTATGTGGGATGTTGGTGGGGGTTAGTGATAAGGGAACAAGTCTTGTGGATTGACCATTAGAATTTTGAAGAAAGTGGTGTAGGTAGTGAATATGGTTGATTAATGAGAGTCTTTGATTTCTAGACAGATTTAACATTAACAGTTAGAATGTAAGTTTTTATTATCTTGCACTAGACTATATCCTTTGGATTTCTTAGAAGAGCCAGTAAGGGGTGAGATGCTTATTTTGTACAGAATATTTTTGTATCTAAGCAGAGTCTTTATAATTAATCTTAATTTTGGATTTAGAAAATCGATTTTTCCTATTAAATTTTAAATCTTAATTAGATCACAGTTTGAAAACCAATTTTTTCTATTAAATTTTTAATTTTTAATTTCTTTTCTTATATTTGGTCAGTTGTATGTGGGATGTTGGTGGGGGTTAGTGATAAGGAAACAAATCCTGTGGATTGACCATTAGAATTTTGAAGAAAGTGGTATGGGTAGTGAATATGGTTGATTAATGAGTGTCTTTGATTTCTAGACAGATTTAACATTAGCATCTAGAATGTAAGTTTTTATTATCTTGTGACTAGACTATATCCTTTGGATTTCTTAGAGGAACAGGTTAGGAGTAGGATGCTTATTCTGTACATAATATTTTTTTATTTAAGCAAAGTTTTTATAATTAATATAAATTTGTATATTTAATCTTAATTTTGGATTTAAGAAATCGATTGTTTCTATTAAATTTTAAATTTTAATTAGATCACCATTTGTGGTAGGATTTAATGTAAGAGGTAAATTTTAATGTCAAAATTTAAGGTAATAGGTAAGCAGGTAATAATTGCATAATAAGTAGAATTTTATGTAGGAGGAAAGATTGAATATTTGTATTTAAGGTAATAGGTGAATAGGTAATAGGTGTGTTTGTATTTAAGGTAATAGTTGAAGTTTAATGTGTGTATTAAGGAGAGTTTTTATAATTAATCTAATTACGTATAGTAAACCTTACTTTAGAATTTAGTAAATCGATTTTTTCTATAGAATTTTTAATTTTTTAGAAAAATTTCTAGGGGGTCCTCTGGCTTTTGTCGTATTTTTTAGCATGATTGTAAGGTTAGTTCTTTAATGAGCTTGCAGTTTACTGTGGTTTCATGCCTCTGGTTTAAAAGCTTGTTACTATTCATATATTTAATGATTTCAACTTTTTCTTGAAGACAAAGGAAACATGGTTCCTTTATAGATTTAGCTGTCCTTGCTGGTTTAAGAATTTTCCATTTAACTTTAGGTATTTTATTTTCGTCTTTTAGCTTCCAAAAGTATTTGGAGAGAGACATCATTTTTGTTTTTCTTTGCGATTGAATGATGAGAGGTGATAGTAAAATCTCTTTTTAAATACGTTCATGGTATTTCTGATATATATTTTTTCTTCTTTAGGATTCTCCATGGATGAAATCGAACACATATATATCAGGGATTTCGTGAGACATTTATTGGTCATGGGGCATTGGTTAGGGTTTCTACAGTTACAGAGGTTGTTATCACGGGACAGACTTGTATTAGTGTTGGAGTTATTTTTGTCATGTGCTTTTAATATTTTGCTGTTATGTACTTTAATTATTTTTTCTAGATTATTGGAGCAGCTATAACTTAGTTTTATTGTATTTTTATTGAAGATTTTGCTTAGAGGGTTATTTTTAGGAAAATGCTTATCTATTAGTTTAAGAAATTTATGTCCCAGCTTGAAGTTGATTGATTAAAAGGAGGGTTTGAAGCTTGAAGATTGATTAAAAGGAGGGTTTTTAATTTTAATATGATTTTTCAGTTTCTATTTTTGCTTTTTGAACTTCTGAATTTTTCCACAAAGCTGATTTTTGATGATTGATATCCGCTATCCTTAAGGATTTTATCGTAAATTACCTTGTGTCTATCAAATATTTATTTACTGGATGAGTGTGTGTTAATGTGGTATTCTACCGATGATGGGATATGCTTGATAATGGAAGGTGGGTGAATAGAGTTAGGGTTTATATATATTGAATTAGCATTGTTTTTCATGTAAGGTTGGAAAGTGTTCAATACTAAGTCTAATGTTATGTCTAGGAAGTCTACTTGCTTGATATTGGGGTTAATCACTACGTTAAGACCAAAGTATTTAAAGACTTTATGAATTAATTTTCTAGTTTTATCAACCTTACCTCCAGTAGATTTATTTATTATCATGAGTCCGTCATCTCTGTATAGTCCTATATTGTTTGTGTCGATTTCTTTATGTGCAGTGAGATTGTACAATAGGAATAATCCTACCAGATCTGAAGATTCTGCAGAATCCAGGGCTCCCATAGATAAATTAAAATTATCTGTTGAATTTTTTATCAACTGTTTGTTGTCATGGATGAGAACTGATTTTCTGCAGTTCAGAATTATTTTGATTTCCAGTAGAATTATTTATTATCATGAGTCCGTCATCTCTATATAGTCCTATAGTTTATATATATATATATATATATATATATATATATATATATATATAGGAAAAACTGCTAAAAAGTTGTAAGTTTAAAAATGTATTTTTTGACAGTATTTGTTTATTTCTATTATTATATTTTATATTTCATACCGTCCTCGGTCCTTCATCAGAAACAAATGTGAAGGGCCAAGGACAGTCTGAAATATAAAATATAATAATAGAAATAAACAAATACTGTCAAAAAATACATTTTTAGACTTACAACTTTTTAGCAGTTTTTCCTATACATATTAAGACAATATACGTGGATCATCACTATGTTATATATGACACACCGCTCATTCAATGATGAATTGGAGCACTCAAGCTATTGGGCATGTTTATATGTGCTAAAAAGCCTGCCTTCTTCTACTGGACGCTCGTGGCCTAGGGATAGAATCGCCGACTGACATCCATTTGGTCGGGTTTCAATCCTGGGTTAGGAAGCAACCGGAGTCTAAGCCGTACTGATGAGCTGTAATACAGAGAAACAGATCTGTCTGCGGATGACTATATATATATATATATATATATATATAAACTTATTTATAAATGGAACTTTGTATTGTAACAATAACCAACCAAACAATATAAAGAGACTAGGTACAAATATCACTACTCAAAATTTCTCACAAGGCAATTGTTAGGTGAATAGAGTGTTACTGCCCTGTCTTGGTCAATTTGCTACAGGTCTTAAATACTTTCGGTTATTACCTAGGTGAATATCTGTTTTTCTGTTTTTGCTTCTTTACCATTTTTTTGTTTATTTGTTCTTGATTTCTTTCTTTTTTTTTGTCAGGCTTTATTTTGGTCAAGTTGGACTTGGAAGCTTTACCAACTTTTTGCATGTCAGGCTATACATATCTGCGTATGTGTTCTACTTTTAAAAATGCTTTGTGTGTTTTCTGATAAATTTCATATTTGATCTATTTCAGTATCCAAACTTATCAAATTTAACATTTAAAGAAAAAAGAAACATAATTACATTATAATAAAAAAAAATAAAATAGATAAGATAATATGCAATCCTGACCTGCAAAGGGTAAAATTCCTATCTCAAAACGCAAGAGGTTAAGTCAATACCCAAGTGTTTATCACACCTGAATTTCCAGATGGCATTTGTTTTATCTTTTTTACATCAAAGGCAATAATTAAATGTCTTTAGTCAGATTTGGTTAAATTTTCAGTTAAAGGTTATGTGTGCTGTATAATGTCCTTCAAGTGACATAACTAAACTAGTTTTTCTTTACAAATTGTGAATTGATGTAAATATTACTTAATTCACAGTCACTTCTCAAAATAAAACCAAATGAATACAAAATATTGTTTTTGTGATTGAATGACTTTTTGTATATTTGAAGTTCTAAACACATTTCATTACAATAACAATTATGCAAGGAACAGATTCCATTGTCCAAATAATATCTGTCATTATATGAGTGTGTGTGTGTGTGTGTGTGTGTGTGCGTGTGTGTGTGTGTGTGCATGTGTGTATGTGTGTGTGTGTGTGCGCACATGTGTGAATAATAGATATACATTTTGTTTGTCATCAGTCACACAAGTCTGAGTTTTTTGCGTAGTGCAATCATCAGGTGCTGATTGAAAAATGTTTTTATACATCAAGTACTGTTTTATTTACAGCAGGACCAAAATGCAGGATACTTTGTAAACATGTTATGGAAATTAATGAAGATTAATGAAACTGATTATAAACAACTGACAATTTGAAATGATTTGCTTGAACATTATTTTTGATCGATACTCATATTTAAGTAGATATTCTGTTTATAATCAAACAGTATTATATATTTATTTCTACCGGCCTGATTATTTACAATATAATTTTGTTATGAAAATCCTGCCGAATGACACACATTTTCATAACAAAAATTTATCGTAAATAGTCAGGGTGGTAGAAATAAATATATAATACTGTTTGATTATAAACAGAATATCTACTTAAATATGAGTAGTGATCAAAAATAATGTTCAAACAAATCATGATAATTTGTACCGAGCGCCCTTAGCTCAGAGGTAGAATGGCCAACTGACGCCAATTCGATCGGGTTTCAATCCTGGGTTAAAAAGCGATCAGAGTCTAACCGTACTGATGAGCTGTGATACAGCAAAGCAGATCTGTCTGCGGATGACTATATATATATATATATATATATATATATATATATATATAAAAAGTAGTATAAACTAATGGGTTGGCAGTCTACTGTTTGTAGTGATTTACATTATTAAGAGTGCTTGATACTTAGTAGAGCATTCATTATATATGCTAATATTTTTATTATAAGTTTAAAATAAAAAAAAAAACACAGTTTACTGCAACACAAGAACCATTGTATTTCGGTACTGTTTTATTCACACCTCGCCAGGCAGTGAAATATTTTTTCTGTTAGGAATCATTATATATAGAAGCTTAAAAACAACACAATTTTTACCAAATCCAGACAATTAAGGTTGAGGGATTTTCGGAGGTTTTTTCTCAGTGAACCAATGGAAAGTCAGGTCTTGATGTATAGGAGAAATTTGATTGTAAGGGTAAAGGGGGATAGAGACTTAAAATGACTTAAGACCCAGACATTTTTCATACCAGTGATGAATTAAATTGAATGATACATATGTAGCATTTAGCAAGTCTGAAAAGATTATAAGATTTTCTTTAAGTTATTATTCACTTAAAGTAGTGAACAAGAGACAAAGACGGAAAATTTTTTTTTAAAATACACTGCACATCAAACATATGTAGTTGACTTAGTCGAAAAGTTGAGAAGAAAATTAAAAAACAAAATACGTTGAAAAAACATGTTTTAAAATAATTCCAAGAATCAAACCCAGAATTAACTAGACAGAATTCAGTAAGATCGAGCAAAGCCAAGACCACTACCTTCTTCACTTCCTACTGATAAGAAAGAGACCATTAAATGTATACTAGAAGATGTTAAGTAGAAGGAAGCATATGTTGTTGATAAAGAAAACCCAGTGGTTACCAGAATAACATTTATGATTTCTCTGGACAAAAAGAGACCAGGGAAAAGATATCTGTTTTGAATCAGCGACAAAGAAGTGAAGTACCTCCTACAGAGATAGAAATCTGAAGTCTGAAGCACTTGTTCCTTATAATTCATCCCAAGGAAAATTTTATGTCCCAACATTAATTCAGATTTCGTTGAATGCAAGTGATAAGGAAAATTTATTATTTTAAAGTGACCATGGACAAACAGGCTGTGTAGACTATTGATCATAAAAATGCATAGGCAGCAAAAAAAGTATTCTATTTTGAAATCAAATGGAAATAATTTTCTTTCCTTTTCTTTGAAATGGTCTGTCCAAGAGAGATCACAGCACAAGACAAGCTGATGACTGAAAATCCCTTTTCGCTTCACCATTTTGAAAGTTTGAATAATTGCAGGAAGCAGGCCGAGGTCAGCTGCTGCGATGGTAGGAGAAGGAAGAGAGAGATTAGCGCCACTCACATGAATTGCTAGTATGAGATAAGATGAAAAAAAAAAATAAGGCAGCTTGACTCCTCTAACCACTCTCAAAAAGGTGTTGGACAACCCCAAATTTGGAAAACCACCTGGGTAAAGATATTTTAAAAACACGTAATTTTAGAAAAAGGGTAAAATTCAACCAAACCCAAACGATGGTCAATACCCACCCATGTCAGATACAAGATTTCATAGAAGATAGAGATTTTAGAACAGAGAAGACAAAAGAGACTGGAAGACACACGGAGAGTACCCACACTACTGCTACTGGAGTCTATATTGTTTACTAAGATCTCCTGACCAAGACCTTGTGCTGGCCTAAAAGAAAGAAAAACTTCTTCTTCTTCGTCTATGTGCCCTGTCTCTTCAAGACGTAGGCGATCATGGCTCTCCACATCTGCCTATCCCTTGTGGCTCTTAGTATGTTTGCTCCTGTTGCTCCTGGCAACCCCCGTTCCGTTATCCACCTGATCAGGCTCTGCAAATATGTTATCCACTGCCTTCCTCTGTCTCTCCTTCCTTCTATCTGTCCAGTCAGTATCAGGTTCTCCAGGCTCCCCTTCCTCATTGCATGTCCCAGGAACTTCAGTTGTCTCTTCCTGATGCTCAGCATCAATTTCCTTTTTGTTGCCATTCTTTCTAACACCTCGTCGTTGCTTGTATGCTCAGTCCACGATATCCGTAGCATCCTTCTGTAGAACCACATTTCGGCCGCTTCCAGTTTTGTCCTCATTTTCGATGATATTGTCCAGCATTCACAGCCGTATTGAAGAACTGACATCACGTAGCAGTCTAGCACTCTTTTCTTCGTTTCTATTGAGATTTTCCTGTGTGTTAGTATTTTGCTCATCTTCTGGAACGTGTTCTTTGCCATGCCAATTCGCCTTCAGATCTCCGTGTCACACTTTCCATCTCCTGTTAGAACACTTCCTAGGTACTTAAATTCTTGTACTTGTTTGATTCTGTTATCCCCCACCTGTATTTGGCATTTTGGGTTGTATCTTTTGCTGATGACCATGCACTCAGTTTTCTTGCAGTTTATTTGTAGTCCCTTCTTGTCACTCTCCACTGCTACTTTCTGTATGAGGTCTTGTAGTTTCCTTTCCGTGTCCGCAATCAGCACTGTATCGTCCGCATACCTTATGTTGTTCAGGTTGTGGCCTCCAATAACAAATCCTGGCATGTCATCTAGGGTCCTCAAAATATTCTCGCTGTATCAGTCAGTTAAAGTGCCATACGTGATACACGCTTGGGCGATCATGTCTCGAAAGAGACATGACTGACTGGGCAGAAGATTATCCCGCAGTAGGTTGCCATTGCTTTCTGCGGTAGACTATTTGCCGACCAAGGCTATAGAACCCAATCTGTCCTGCTATTTAACCTATAACTGGAAGGAAGAGACAGATTAATACCTTTCCCAAGGGTATTTGCGTGTAAGTGAATACAATGGATTCAACTGGAATTCGAACTCGGCTCCCCGGATTCTCGTTCCGAGCCGATATCCACTGTACCACAACGCACATCCTCTCGCTGTATAGGTTGAACAAATTTGGTGAAAAGACACATCCTTGTCATACGCCTTTTTCTATCTTTGTGTATCTACTGAGGTCGTTACCTGTCCGTATGCAGGCCGTTTGCTACCAGTAGAGATTCTTGATTATTCTTATGTCTTTGCCGAAAATGTCGAGGTTGCTTAGCATCTCCATCAATTCTTTGTGTCGAATTTTGTCGAATGCTTTCGCGTAATCAATGAAGCATAGGTACAAGTCTTTCTTCATTTTTAGAAGAGATTAAAAGAGCAGATCAGAAGATCACAGAAGACAAGAACTTAGAAATTTAAGTTCCTTCCAACACGAGCTGCAAACTCCAAAGGTAATGCCACTGTCATTTAATTTTAAAGACAACTAAGTTTTTTTGAACACATAATGAGAAAGAAGGGCTTGGAGAATTGAATACTCACAGAAGAGAGAGAGGGAAGAGAGACAAGGTAAAGTAATACAAACATCCTTCATGGGCTTGACCAGAGGAGGGTTTGGGAGAGATACCAAAAGGAAAAATATTAAGAGCAACAAGGAATAAGGGCAAGTAGAAATCCATGATTGTCTATGTCCTGAAGGGACATGGCACATAAAGAGGAGGATGAGTCAAACATTTGAATAAAATTTTAATTATAGATTTTAATTAATTTCTATTCTTTCCTTAACATTGAAATATTATTATCTTAGATTATATTTTGAACTAGCAGTTGCGCGGGTGTAATGAAAGCTTTAAAACTAATCCATGGTCCTGGAGCTCAGACTCTTTCAACGTTGGCACAAAAGACTCAAAAACAATAGTTGTTTCCAGTTAAAGTGAAACTGTAGACTGAAAGAAAAATGAATGGATGTAAGTCAAATTTTGATTTCCTGGTATCGATATCAAATAAGTTTCTTCATCGTAAACTGACTTTTTAAGGCTAAAATAAGTCCTCTAAGTAAATGGTATCATGGCTGAGACTAAGAACTACAATTTACCTACTTAGAGCCAAACCCGAAACAAAAACTAAAATAAAAAGGCTGAAAAAAATACAGACATATAGGCAGATAAACAGACACACACACACACAAACATCTTGCTTTTTATATATTATTGATTTTCTGCAGTATTTTAAGAACTGCAACCTTGAAACTTCAGAATATTGTTTCATATATCTTTGTCTATGAATGTATCAAATTTGATTAAAATCGGACCACTCCTTCTATAATCCGATTTTTTCGATTATTGATTTCCGATATTTATCAGAGGTACCTCGACACAAAACCTAGCTAAGAACACTTGCAGATGCTTATAGTACAACTGTGTAAATTCTCAAGAAAATCGGTTCAGCCGTTTTGGAGTCTATAGGTAACGGACACACACACACACACACAAACACACACATACACAGAGATAAAATTCCATTTATAAATCAGTTTAGATTATAAGTATTCAGTATTTTCTTTGGATATACATGCACTAGTTTTCTCATCATGATTTTTATCTTATTTTCCATTATTGGAAAATATTCTATAAATTTTTATACATCAAGAAACAATTTTATAGAAATCTGTGACAAAGTGAAAAAAAAAGTTTTGTTTAACTCATCTTTTCCTTTAGGACTTCATTTAGTCTGATGAAGTTCTATAGGACAAAATTCTAGAGGACAAAATTCTAGAGGACAAAATGTGTCACACAAGAACTTTTTTCCCTTTGTCACAGACTTCCTTAAAATTTTCCAAAACCAAATCATCATAAATTTCATTTTAGCATTATCTTATTTACAAATCTCATTGAATTATTCATAAATATTTATTTTCTAATTTTTATAAACTGTTAAAATGCACACCAAGATTTCTAATTAAAAAGGTTGCTATTATAGTGACTTCTTCCTTAGGGTTTTCCAGTTGTTCTGATGATGCTTTTACAGAGTGAAAGTTGACAACAGAATAAAAAAATGTTTTAAACATCCAACTGGTTTTCACTAATTACGTCTTACATCAGTCATTTAAGTGCCATACGTGATACATGCTATTGGCAATCATGTCTCGAATGAGACATGACTGACTGGACAGAAGATTATCCCGCAACAGGTTGCCATTGCTTTCTGCAGTAAACTGGTTGCCAACCAAGGCTATAGAACCCAATCTGTCCTATTATTTAACACATAACTGGAGGGAAGAGAAGGATTAATACCTTTCCCAAGGGTATATTTGCATAAGTGAATGTAAGAAATTCAACTGGAATTTGAACTCGGCTTCCAGATTTCTCGTTCCGAATCGATATCCACTGCACCACAATGCATGTCCTGCACTACAATGCTTTTTGAGTCTAACAGCACTTTACCCTTCCAAGATATCATGTTACATCGAAATAATAATGAACTTCAGTTGGAGGTTTAGAGAAAATCTTCCAACAAGAATGATCTTAACAATTTTTATTCCCACCACTGTAATAGGATAAAATCTGGAATAACTACAGGATTAGGGTTAGGATTAGGGTTATCTGGAATAACTACAGGATTCTATTTAAGAGCTCTAAAGATCTGCAGCCCCCAATACTTACCTGAAGAAAAAATATACATAGAAAATGCTTTCAAAAACCTCTAATATCCTCATTATTTCATTCACAATGCTAAGAGAAAAGCATACAAAATATAGAATCCCAAAAAGATAACATTATTAACAACAATAACAATAATAATAAAGCAGATAAAAACAGACATATATTACCTACTAAGTCCTTAACATCAGGGCTTACGGCCTATCAGGTTGAATACACCGGTTCTCACTTAATCACCGAAGTTAAGCAACGTTGAGCCTGGTCAGTACTTAGATGGGTGACCGCTTGGGAATACCAGGTGCTGTAAGCGTATAGTGACGGATGTGCATTGTGGTGCAGTGGAAAGAGAAATCGGTGAGCTGAGTTCGAATTCCAGTTGAATACCCTGTATTCACTTAAGCACTGGTACCCTTGGGAAAGGTATTAATCTGTCCATTCCCTCCAGTTATGGGTTAAATAACAAGGGTAGGACTTGGGGACCCTGCTCTTAAAAACAAATCCCAATGAATCGTGAAAAGAAAAATGTTGTAAAAATAACCTTACCCAAAAATCATTGGTTATGACCTTAAATGATCCCATAAGTCGTTAAGCCTCAAAAACAAACAAAACAAACTACATCTACTATCCAAAACAATTATGCCAATTTTAACAATATCAAAATAATTACAACCACATCCAAAACTACATCTAATTCTGAAGCAGGTATATATAAAAGAAACTGTTACAATTGCTCCTCAAAATACATTAGGGAAACTTGTAGAAATTTACAAAAATTATGTACAATCTTATAAGGATCTTATACACAATAATTTATTATATGCAGGAGTCATACATATGAATAAATTCAACTTTGATTGAAAGGATGCCACACTTATAAAACAAGAAAATAATGTAGACAAAAAATTATCAAAAAATTATCAAAATGTAGATGTGCACAACAGAATTTTTCAAATTCCTTATAGAATGTCATTTTTCTAAAGGCAACGTACATGACTATGAAAATGTTACAAAAATTTTTAAAAAAACAGTTAAATTCAAAATCTCATATAATTTTAAATATATATTACATAATTTAATCCCAAATTTGAATAATTTAAATATTAATTGCGTAAGAAAACAAATTCAACATCATTTACTCCCTTTCCTTTATATCATTAAATTATATTGCTTAACATCAACTATAATCTAATGAAACTTTTCAGTTAGCTTAATGAATATTTATGAGCATTTCTTAAAATTAAAGTTTTACTTAAAACTAACATTTTTACTATTGTTTATAAATATTAGTTGCAAAATAAAATCCTTACATTTGGCTTGATAAAGTCCATCAGAGGATGATATGACAGATCATATATTTTAGTTATATCGGAAATTTTACACATATGTTTATGATTCCATGCAGAGATCAAGTATTGATTTTAACCAAGAAATTACTCAAGTCTGATATGCATCAAGCATCAGGAAATTTTTTAATTCTTAATTCAAAAATCATAAATTTTAAAATATCATTATGTACAGACTGAAACTTGATTTTTAGTCCAACAACATGAACTTAAAATACTTATTTTTGATGAATAGAATAACCTTTGATATTTAACAAAAAAATATTTTTTTAATAGGATATCAAATTAGGTAAACAAACACAAATTTTAATCAAATATAACAATATATTTGTTTTGTTAAAGCTTTAATATCTACAATTACACCTGTAGATCAGAATCCATATATATATAAATATATATACACATGTAGAAGTTGGTGCTGAAAAGTTACCGACCTGACTTACTTTCAAGTATTTTAATGACCAACCATCAGAACATTGAATTTTAGAAATGACTCAGCACAAGAACTTTCAACAATTTCATATATATATATATATATATATATATATATATATATATATATATATAAAGATGCCAAATTCATAAAGGGAGAGAATAATCCAGAAAAATCTATTTAATATAAAATATTAAGTAAGCTCTGTATAGAGAGATCAATGGATATTATCCAGAGCAATATGGTATATATAATGGAAAACTGAACACATCATCTAAAGTGGTTATAAATCATAATTTATTTCGACAAGCTAATATGCTCATCTCCTTAGACCATAATTTCTTATTGTGGTCTGAAAAGATGAGCATATTAGCTTGGCAAAATAAATTATGATTTATGACCACTTTAGATGATATGTTGAGTCCCCTTCATATATATATATATATATATATATATATATATATATATATATATATATATGTACACTACCGGCCATAATTATTAAGCCACTCCAGTTTTTTTTAAAAGAAATGATGTATTTCATATTTTTAGTATTTATTGCCAAATGAAAATAGAATGTTTTTTTTGTTATTACTTTGCAAAATTTTACAAGGCAAGGAAGCAAAGCTGAACTCATCCGAATCACCCTAAATTTTCTCCATTCATTCATTGATGAAACTGCAAAATGGGTAATTATTAAATATTTATAAATTCATTTAATGCACATGTTATTTTGCAGTATTAACAAAAGAACCATTGTATTTTTATTTACAATTATTCACTTGCCAATAAATACTAAAAAATAGTATGAAATACATCATTTTTTTAAAACACTGGGGTGGCCTAATAATTATGGCCAGTAGCGTGTGTATATCACTCATTCAGCAATGAATTAGAGCACTCTGGCTACTGGCATATGATACATCATATGCTAAAAGTCTGCCTCCTTCTACCGAGCACACCCATAGTTCAGAGGTAAAATCGCCGACTGACACCAATTCAGTCGGGTTGCGATCCTGTGTTAAAAGCAATCGGATGTCTAACCTTACTGATGAGCTGTGATACAGCGAAACTGATCTGTCTGTGGATGACTATATATATATATATATATATATATATATATATATATAATTGACATTCCCGAATCTCTACATTCAACAAATGTAATTTTAACCTTTCTTTCTCTACAACTTAAGACAGCAACTTTATAACCCAAAGGAAAAAAAAATTATCTGGGTCATGCTGCTTAACTTCCAGTATTTTTTTAATGTTCTGATAAAATTAATCCATTTGTAATTTACAGCTTGATGAGATGGGTAACAAAAACTAACCTATCAAAATCAATTATAGTTTATAAACAGCTTAGATGATGCGTTGCGTTTTTGTTTTATGTATATCATACTGCTCTGGATAGTACCAATTGAGTTCTCTGTATGGATCTATATATAATAAATAGATCTATTTGGGTTATTCTCTCCATCATTATTTATTATATCTAAATCTAAACTTATTTATAAATGGAACTTTTTGTGTGTGTGTGTGTGTGTGTATCCATTACCTATAGACTCCAAAACGGTTGAACCGATTTTCTTGAAAATTTACACAGTTGTACTATAAGCATCTGCAATTGTTCTTAGCTAGGTTTGGTGTCGAGGTACCCCTGATAAATATCAAAAATTGATAATCGAAAAAAATCGGGTTATAGAAGGAGTGGTGGGATTTTAATCAAATTTGATAGACTCATAGACAAAGACATAAGAAACGATATTCAGAAGTTTCAAGGTTGCAGTTCTTACAAGAGTGCAGAAAATCGATTATATATATATATAAATCGATACCAGGAAATCAAAATTTGACTTACATCCATTCATTTTTCTTTCAGTCTAAGGTTTTGCTTTAACTGGAAACAACTATTGCTTTTTAGTCTTTCGTGTCAACATCCAAAGAGTCTAAGCTCCAGGACCATGGATTAGTTTTAAAGCTTTCATTACACCCAAGCAATGCCAGGCTATACTGCTAGTATATATATAAAAGGCAAGATGTTTGCGTGTGTGTCGGTTTATCTGTCTGTATGTCCTTTATACAAATCCACAATTTTTATCCGATTCTCACCAAACTTCACACAAATATTCTTTACACTGAGTCTGAGCTCCAGGACCATGGATTAATTTTAAAGCTTTCATTACACCCGAGCAACGCCGGGCTATACTGCTAGTATATATGTAAATATATATATATATATAATCTCTTTGAGAAGAATTCCTGTGTGTCATTCTTTTCTTTTAACTCTTTTTACTGTTCTGGCCATGTATTAAGATGTTACTATATCATGGATATAATGTAATAATGATATAATGTAATAATGCCTATAATGTAATAATGATATTATGTAATAATGTCTATAATGTAATAATGATATTATGTAATAATGTCTATAATGTAATAATGTAATAATGATATTATGTAATAATGTCTATAATGTAATAATGATATTATGTAATAATGTCTATAATGTAATAATGTCTATAATGTAATAATGATATTATGTAATAATGTCTATAATGTAATAATGATATAATGTAATAATGTCTATAATGTAATAATGATATTATGTAATAATGTCTATAATGTAATAATGTAATAATGATATAATGTAATAATGTCTATAATGTAATAATGATATTATGTAATAATGTCTATAATGTAATAATGTAATAATGATATAATGTAATAATGTCTATAATGTAATAATGATATTATGTAATAATGTCTATAATGTAATAATGATATTATGTAATAATGTCTATAATGTAATAATGTAATAATGATATAATGTAATAATGTCTATAATGTAATAATGATATTATGTAATAATGTCTATAATGTAATAATGATATTATGTAATAATGTCTATAATGTAATAATGTCTATAATGTAATAATGATATAATGTAATAATGTCTATAATGTAATAATGATATAATGTAATAATGCCTTTAATGTAATAATGTCTATAATGTAATAATGTCTATAATGTAATAATGTCTATAATGTAATAATGATACAATGTAATAATGTCTATAATGTAATAATGTCTATAATGTAATAATGATACAATGTAATAATGTCTATAATGTAATAATGATATTATGTAATAATGTCTATAATGTAATAATGTCTATAATGTAATAATGATATAATGTAATAATGTCTATAATGTAATAATGTCTATAATGTAATAATGATACAATGTAATAATGTCTATAATGTAATAATGATATTATGTAATAATGTCTATAATGTAATAATGATATTATGTAATAATGTCTATAATGTAATAATGATATAATGTAATAATGTCTATAATGTAATAATGATATAATGTAATAATGCCTATAATGTAATAATGTCTATAATGTAATAATGATATAATGTAATAATGTCTATAATGTAATAATGTCTATAATGTAATAATGATACAATGTAATAATGTCTATAATGTAATAATGATATAATGTAATAATGCCTATAATGAAGAAATATAAACTAGGAACATTCTTACTTGCATACTATTTCTATTACCAACATTACCATAACAGTGGTCAGGGGAACTGCATAAATCTTTCCCTTGACTCATATAAGTATATATCATCATCACCATCATCACCAGTTCCTTTACTGCTTCAGTTGTCGAGGGGGTGGGGGCTGAAACCAGAAGAACCAGATTTTGAGTCTTTCCCCTTGTGATTCTTTTAATGGGCTTTTAAATAGCTTGATGGCACCCATCTGTCCAAGCTCTTTACCACACATGAAGATCACAGAATATGGTGTGCTTTATCCTCAGTCCTTATACTAAGACTCCATGTTTTTAATTTAGGGTTGTCATCCTTTTAAACTGGTTGCCAACCATGGCTATAGGACAAAGTCTGTCTTACTATTTACCCACAGCTGGAGGAAGAAGAGGTTGATTCAAATCTTTCCAAAGGTTATTAGTATGTAAGTGAATGTAATGAACTCAACTAGAATTCAAATTCAGCTCTCCAATTCCTCATTCCAAGCTGCTATTCATTACTCCACTATGTCTCTGTACACATATGGATCCCTCATATTTGATAGAGGGCTTGCAAGCAGATATTTGGCATTTTGGAAACATTTCCCAAGTGCTATATGTTATAGGCAGTTTCATGATAGCAATTCTGCCCTCTCGGAAACTCTGACCATGCATCAGTTTCTGTCAATATCTCCTTCCGCCTCCAACCCACCCAAGAACCTCAGACCAGCAGAATATCTTACTGCTACTAAAGAGCCAATTGAGACTCGTCCGCGATTTCCTGAGTGATGTCCCTTGGAATAAAGTATTTAGCCTTCCTGTTGAAGACTGTGCAGCTGAGGTCTCCTCTTGGGTTAAGGCTGGCATTGATGCTTTCATCTCTGCCAGAAAGTTGAGACTTAAATCCCACTCATCCCCCTGGTTCTACCCTGTCTGCTCAGCTGCCGAAATCACTTCTTTCGGCTTTACCAGAGTCACACGTCAGACCATAACAGGCACCTTTTTGCCTCGGCTTGCAATAAATGCAAGAAGGTACTTAAAGGAGCTAAGCTGATATTTGCAGCCAGAATGAAGCAGCACATAGCATCCCATAAGTTTGGCTCCAAAGACTACTGGAGGCTCTGTAAAAGCATGCTGAACAGCAGTAAGCCCTCAATCCCCACTCTAATCAACAAATTTGTGGTCCTCACCTCTCCAACAGACAAGGCTAAGTACTTCGCTCGCAGATTCTCCACTAACTTGACACTGGACACGTCTGAAGTATCTGTACCTGACTTCTCTCTCTGAACCCAGGCCCAACTGACTGATATACTAATTACTCCCTCGAAGGTCTCCAAAATAATTTCGAGGATTGACCCCCATAAGGTGAGCGGTGGCGACAGAATATCAATCATTGTCCTAAAGAAATGTACTGCTGAACTCTTCTCTGTTCTCTCTAAACTCTATACCTACCGCCTTTCTGCTTCTTACTTTCCTGCCTGCTGGAAATCCTCCTCCGTGGTTCCTATATATAAAAATATTGGAGAACCCTCTGACTCCGCTAATTATCACCCTATCAGCCTCCTACTGATCTTTGGCAAAGTGTTCAAACCATCATCAACGACGAGGTGGTACAACAATTTACAGCTCACAGACTCTTCTCAGACAAACAGTATGGCTTCCGCTTCACCAGGTCTACTGCTGATATGCTCACAACCATCACCGAGTATATACATCAGGCCCTTGACAAAAACAGTGAAGCCCAAACTGTTGCCCTTGACATCTCCAAAGCGTTTGACAGAGTCTGGTATGCTGGCCTTCTATGCAAGCTGCAGGGCTATGGTATAACTTGACAATTGTTTGACCTAATCCAGTCCTTCCTTTCAAACCGTACAATGAGATTAGTATTGAACAGACAAGTCTCCCAATACTATCACATGAATGTGGGTGTCCCTCAAGGCTCTATTCTAGGTCCTATGCTTTTCCTTATCTATATTAACAATTTCCCTGATGTAATAAGATCCCAAGTGGGCATATATGTTGGTGATACTATGGTTTACTCTCGTCTTGATCAATAATCTATGGAGGCTGACAAAGCAAACCTCACTGCCGAGCTTGAAAAAACCTCCAATCTGTGGTGGACTGGAGTAAGAAATGGCTCATTGAATTTAATGCTTCCAAAACAAAGCTGCTATCTAATAACCACCACAGACAATCATTTCTCCCACCCATTAACATGGATCAGGCTTCTCTCCCTGAAAGTAAAACACTGCGCCTCCTCGGATTAACTATCACATCAGACCTCAAGTGGAACAACTATATATAATCCATAGCTAAATCCACTGCTAAGAAAGTCGGTTCTCTGTGTAGGGCCAGGAAGTTTTTCCCGTCCGAAACAATCCTGCAGATATACAAATCTACCATCTGCCTGTGCATTGAATATTGCTACCATATCTGTTTGGGTGCTCCTACTATCCACTTAGATGTCCTCGACCAAATCCAATGGAAAATTTGTAATTGGCAGCTAGGATACAGTTGCTTTCTCATAGATGCAGTGTGGCTTCTCTGTGTCTCTTCTACAAATACTTTCACAGCTTCTGCTCCAATGAACTTAGCCCTACATATAAATTTCCTCAAGCCACAAGATTAGCAACTAGGTCCCACCCTTTTACTGTGAAACCAATAAATTGTAAACGTAAATTCTACTCCATCAGCTTCTTTTCTCACACTTTCCACCTGTGGAATTCCCTTTTGTAAACTTTCTTTCCCGACAGCTGTAATCTCCAAGAATTTAAACGTAAAGTCAATAGTCATCTCTTATCTTTTTAACGTGTATCCTCTCTCTCATGCTCTTTTCTTCGTCCACCCCACTTTCATCAGTATTTTCATCCTTCTTCTACTCTCTTCCTGACACCTCCTGCAACCTCTCACTCCTTCTCATAACATTCTTCCTATGTAACCCCCTGCACAACAGTGGCAGTAAAATGCCTTGCTTAGGGCAACACGATTATAAAAAAAAAATTCAGAACTTGTCTAACTTTCTTTTAACTCCAAGTATTTGTCAAGTTGTGATTGAAAGTAAATCACAATTTGCACATCTACCTTTAGATGATCAGTTATGACAAATCTGAAAAGTTTCTTTTTCTGCCTCCTTTTGCTAGAAAACTCATCGATATCTTGTTGAACTAAATGTGATAAGTGATGGATTTAAATGAATCCCCTTTTTCAAAAATTATCTATATCAAGTGGATTCTGGAACCCTACACTATAAAATTCAGTCAAATCAAAACAATTGCTTGCTATATTTTGCCTGCTTTTTTGTCTCTGACTCCCAACTTCAAATAACACTAACAAAAAATGCTCAACAGTAAATTTTTCCTACTTTTTAGCGCAATTTTCAAAATATTAAAACAATTTAAATCTGCAAAATGAAAAAATTGTTCTCGAGAAAGTATCTAACCCTTTAGCACTCTGCGTTATTAACATTACTTCCCTTTCTACTGCCTTCTTTTTCAAGGCCTTTCATTTGCGGAAACTTATTGCTAATTTCACTCAAAGGGGTTTTCTGTTGCCATAGCAGGATAAGCCAACACAACTATAAAGTTAAAAAAAATTCAAATTCAGGAGTCAGAGATACCTTTAATGGCAGGATGAACTTTTTGCACAACAACTGAAGTCACATACAGAATGATAAGTTAAAATGTACTCCATTCCTTTTATACATTTAATCAATCATTACCTGCTTTTAGCACAATATGCCAGGCACCAAATATCAGTTTTGGGACATAACTCCTTGTATTTACCGGAAAACAATGTTTTAGACCTCCATTTCTGTGCTTTGTAGGGTGGGAAGCTGAAGCCATTTTTGCCACTGAAAACCTTTATAAAAAAAAAGATGCCTACATGGGCTAAATGCAAAATTTAAGATCTTTTGAGAAATTTTGGATCTACACTGCAGACCAGACGTTCTAGATGTAGACTAATTTCTTGATTATAAATATGTAAGTTTTGTTTTACTCTTCTTTTTAAGTACAAATAACATAAATACAGTTCTATAAATGACCTAAAAATCATTGAGGTGGCACGGAAACCATAAATGTCTGTATGGTTCTATTATGCAGGCCCACATTCTGGTTTGTAGGAGAAAAAGAAATGGTCTTACTTTAAACCCAGTCAAAAAGAAAGATATTAACAGTAACAAAAAATTTACTTTGATGATATGAAACTTATGTTAACTTATGTTAATGTGGCACATGGATCATCCTCCAAGATACCAAAATAGACTTTGCACTCCATGTGGCACCATGGTGTAGGGTTGACCTGAAGTAACCTCACACCTGTCAGATGAATATTCATGTGACTCATTCAGCTGCACCTGGGTTTCAGGTATGGGAAAGAATCATACTAGAGGAAATATATAAACGACCACCCCAGAGATGAGTGGTAGCAGTCTCTCTCTTAGACACTTAATTCACACATCGATTATAAACTTTATTTTTTTTGCATCAATGGCTAACCATAAATTAGCATGAAACTTCTTTTTGCAATATACACTGATTTGGAAATTCTTACAAAAAATCAGATAATTATTAGATTTTAATGAAACTTTCAAGGCTCACTCAGAAATGAGTAAAATTATTTTAGAAATGCTTCATTTTTAGAAAATCTTAGTTTTAATCTTCCGTTTTAAGTACAAATAACATTAATACAATTCTATCAGTCAGTCAGTTAAGTGCCATACATGATACATGCTTGGGCGATCATGTCTCGAAAGAGACATGACTGACTGGGCAGAAGATTATCCCATAGTATGTTAACATTGCTTTCTGCAGTAGACTGGATGCTGACCAAGGCTATAGAACCCAATCTGTCCTGCTATTTAACCCATAACTGGAAGGAAGAGACTGATTAATACCTTTCCCAAGAGTATTTGCACATAAGTGAATACAATGGATTCAACTGGAATTCGAACTCAGCTCCCTGGTTTCTCGTTCCGAGCTGATATCCACTGTACCACAACGCACATTTTTATATATATATATATATATATATATAAATATAAAACCGGGACGTTAGCATCCCTGTAGGTAAAAAAAAAAAATGCAAACCTAAAAAGGGCGGAAGAACTCTCAAAGAGTCAACGACCAGCTAACTAGAGGTGGTGTCTCAATAAACCATCGTGGAGAAGGCAACGGGATAACACTCCACTATCTACCCCCGCTCAAGGTGGCACGGAAACCATAAATGTCTGTATGGTTCTATTATGCAGGCCCACATTCTGGTTTGTAGGAGAAAAACTCAGAAATGAATGAAATTATTTTAGAAATGCTTCATTTTTAAAAAATTTTAGTAAATTTTATTTATTTATTTATTTATTATTTAAATCTGTTCCCCTAACTTATTTAATTTTATGAAATTTCAGGAAATTATTTTTTGTATCATTTTATGTTTAAACTCGTTATAAGAACAAATTCTCAGAGAATTTAAATCTTGAAATTTTGGACTCAAACAGGACACTCCCCCGACATACCCAGTTACAGAAAATCTGCTCTGAATCATAAAAAACGCAATATAGAGCTATGACATTATTTAATTAGAAAAGTGTCATTACTTTTGTGTATAAAATATATTATGGACACTATTGTCTGAAGAAAAAAACATTTTCCATAAATAATAAATTTTCACAAGCATTTTTTTTTTTAATTTAATTAGAATAATTCATAAACTTTTAAATCTTTTCAAATTCTGTATTAATTTTTAGTAATATTCTTTTTAAGTGAAAATTATATTTACTAATAAATACAAAAATCTAACTACATTTCTACAAATCAGAATATTTTAAAAAGAATTTTTCATTTTTTTTTATGCATCTACATAAACATGTCGATCTTGTAAATATGGATGTCCAAACATGACATTATCAGAAAACAAGAGTGATAACTATAGTAAATTGGTAATTTTCTAACATTTCCTCAAGAAGTATCTTCGTAAGTTAGACTATAAAGCCAAAATACCTAAAATTCAATAAAATATTAGTTTGCACTTAGAATATTTTCTTAATTTTTTAGATTACTGGATATTTAAAAAAATTATATAAAATAGGTGTTCAAATTATATTCAAGTAATTGTTACAGTTAGATCACCCTTAGAAAAAAACTTCCCAAGCATAAACCTAGTAAGAAATTTGCAACACCTCATAAAAGCACCCACCTCCAGACATGTCAAACATGCAGTCCGCAGGATGCACATGGACCTTTACAAGCACTCTTGTGACCTGCACAAAGAACATTAATTTCGTCATTTAATGACCAAACTTGCAGTTTTTATAATTCAGAAATTCAGTCAGTTAAGTGCCATACGTGAAACAAAAGAGACTTGACTGACTGGGCAGAAGATTATCCCGCAGTAGGTTGCCATTGCTTTCTGCGGTAGACTGGTTGCCAGCCAAGGCTATAGAACCCAATCTGTCCTGTTATTTGACTCATAGGTAAAGGGGAAAGAAATCTATTATATTATTATGTAGTAATTAGTGGGGGATCGGTTTCCTATAGTTATGAAGTAATAAACTGATCCCCCACTTTATGACCAATGTAAGCCTTAATCATTATTCCAACTATTATATTCAGTCAGTCAGTTAAGTGCCATACGTGAAACACGCTTGGGGGATCATGTCTCGAAAGAGACTTGACTGACTGGGCAGAAGATTATCCCGCAGTAGGTTGCCATTGCTTTCTGCGGTAGACTGGTTGCCGACCAAGGCTATAGAACCCAATCTGTCCTGTTATTTAACCCATAACTGGAAGGAAGAGACGGATTAATACCTTTCCCAAGGGTATTTGCGCGTAAGTGAATGCAGTGAATTCAACTGGAATTCGAACTCGGCTCCCCAATTTCTCGTTCCGAGCCGATATCCAATGCACCACAATGCACAACTGTGAATAAAAAGATACATTGTTTCATTTGCAACAATTTCATTGCAACACCAAAAGTGTACAACCAGAGATGACATAATGAAATAAACCATTTATCTTAAATTCAGAAATTACAGTATTTAAACAAATAAATAATATGTTTTTTAACATTTTGATTTATTTTAATTGAATACCAAATAAGAATACCATTCACTGCATAAATTTATTTACAATAATTTTAATATTATCAAAAAACTTTAAGTTAGTACAGTAATAAAATATTATTTTAAAGTTGTAGCAAATATTTGGTGACTGAGAAAATAGCTTTTTAGTTGCCAAGCCAACAGCCATCACACCACCAGAACAATATGGCAGCTCATTAATGGTTATAAACAAAACACTTTCTTTCAAAAATTCTTAAGTTTTTACTTTTAAAAGTGAAATGTCAACCAAAAAATTTTGAGAGGCATCATCAAAATTGCTTCATCTCTTTTTACTGTTATCTGTAGTTTAAATGTACGATCAATTTTGAATTTTTTTTTTTTCCTACTACTTCAACCCTAAAATGGCTAGTGCTCTTCCAGCTAAGAGAAAAAAGAAATTGAACAAAGAAGGGCAAATATTTCAGGAAAAGTGGAAATTATGATATTTTTGCACAACGGTAAATAAAACAATGCATTGTTTCATTTGCAACAATTTCATTGCAACACCAAAAGTGTACAACCAGAGAAGACATAATGAAATGAAAACCTTTATCTTAAAATAAATATGAAGGCCTAAATGCACATTTAAAACTCAAGGAATTAAAGGATAACATACAGAAACATAATGTCACTTCTGTTACTGCAAGCTGCAAACTCAGCTTGATGATAGCCATGAGTAGGAAAGCTTACAGTGAAGGATATTTTGTAAAGGAATGCCTTGTAAAAATAACCGAAATTGTATGTCCAGAGGAAAAGCACACTTATTTATTAAAAGATATTTCATTATTCAGTAACACTGTTGAATGGATTTATGAAATGTCAGGTGATTTGAAACAACAGTTGAAGGCTGTATTATCAAGGTTTGAACATTTTTTCTATTGCTATTGGTGAGACCCTTAACATCTCTGGAATAGCATAGCTGGCAATTTTCATCAGGGCCTTTAACAGTAAATTTAATATTTATGAAGAACTGATTGAAATGGTCCCCATACATGGGGACCAGTTCAATCAGTTCTTCATAAATATTAAATTCACTGTCAAAGGCTCTGATGAAAATCAAACCTTGATAATACAATGTTGACACTACAACATGCCAGGACATCTTTGAGAAGGGTCCTGGGTATGACAATAAACTGCATCTGGCAGCAAGGTCTCTGATCAGGAAGTTTTAAGGAGCCTGGAGTCACCTCTTAATTGCTTTTATTTCCAGGACCACCCTGATCCAGAAATGGTAGCACTTGATAGCTATAGGGAAATAGTTAACCACCAAATTGGGATTAAAACACTATGAAAGTATAAAAATAGACTTTTATAGTAAAAACTTCAGTAATACTTTTCAGGAGTAGAAAATATTACTAGCAATATGTTTTTGAAGAAAAAAGAATATATAGATATATATATATACCAGCAATACATCTGACTCTTGACAAAATCCTCTTTACAAAAATATGCCAATGAAACTTGATCTACAAAGTCATTTCTTACAAAGAATCCATATTCTATTCATACAAATCTATTGTAAAAATCTTGTTGGCATGAAATAACCCATTGAGGTTGATATGCTATAAAAAAAAAATAAACCAAATCATATTTGAGAGAGTTTCTTGAAGCAACTGAAATGTGGTTCTACAGAAGGATGCTATGAATATCATGGATCGAGCATGTGAGCAATGATGAGGTCTTGGAAATGATGGAAACAAAAAGGAAATTAATACTGAACATTAGGAAGAGACAACTAAAGTTCCTGGGACATGCAATGAGGAAGGAGGGCTTGGAGAACCTGATACTAACAGGCCAGATAGAGGGAAAAAGAGACAGGGGAAAGCAACGGATAACATATTTGAAGGACCTAATCAGGTGGATGACGGAATGAGGATTGCATGGTGTAACAGGAAAAGACGTGCTCAGAGCCACCAGGGATAGGGAAACGTGGAAGGCCATGATCGCCTATGTCCTGAAGGGATGGGCCACATAGAAGAAGAAGAGCAAGTTCTAGATGATTATAGCTTTGATTCAAGTAAACTTGTATGCTTATCTACTGACAGTGAATATAGTTGGCAAACACAATAATGTTGCCAGCAAGTTACAAAGAAAACTACAAAACTCACATCCAGATTCATTATTTGCACATTTTTACTGTATTATTCATCAGCAATATTTGTGTTCAAAGATTTTAAAATTGGACCATGTGTTTAACAAAGACAGTGAACGATATCAGAGGCCATGCTCTCAACGACTATCAGTTCAGTCAGTTGTTGGAAGATATAGATAATCAGTTTACTGATATTCCATTCTACATAGAAGTCGCACTGGTTGTCATATCACAAAGTATTGAAAAGATTCCATTTGTTGAAATCTAAACTTATTTATAAATGGAACTTTGTCTGTGTGTTTGTGTGTGTGTGTATCCGTTACCTATAGACTCCGAAATGGCTGAACCGATTTTCTTGAAAATTTACACAGTTGTACTATAACCATCTGCAAGTGTCCTTAGCTAGGTTTTGTGTCGAGGTACCCCCGATAAATATCACAAATCGATAATCGGAAAAATCGGATGATAGAAGGAGTGGTCCGATTTTAATCAAATTCGATACACTCATAGACAAAGACATAAGAAACGATATTCAGAAGTTTCAAGGTTGCAGTTCTTACAATAGTGCAGAAAATCGATAATATATATATATATATATATATAAAAGGCAAGATGTTTGTGCGTGTATGTCTGTTTAT
Organism: Ascarosepion bandense; assembly: GCA_037127315.1. Taxonomy (NCBI): domain Eukaryota; kingdom Metazoa; phylum Mollusca; class Cephalopoda; order Sepiida; family Sepiidae; genus Ascarosepion; species Ascarosepion bandense. The sequence continues at coordinate 1,000,016 of JBBBDQ010000405.1, forward strand.
CTGCCTGTATGTCTGTATTTTTTCAGCCCTTTTATTTTAATTTTTGCTTTGGGTTTGGCTCTAAGTAGGTATAATTGTAGTTCTTAGTCTCAGCCATGATACCATTCACTCAGAGGACTTATTTAGCCTTCAAAATTCAGTTTACGACGAAAAAAACTTATTTGATATCAATACCAGGAAATCAAAATTTGACTTACATCTATTCATTTATCTTTCAGTGTATGGTTTCACTTTAACTGGAAACAAACATTGCTTTTTAGTCTTTCGTGCCAACGTTCAAAGAGTCTGAGCTACAGGACCATGGATTAGTTTTAAAGCTTTCATTACACCCGAGCAACGCCAGGCTATACTGCTAGTAAGAAATAATTATGGTTTTGGGGATTAAAGATCACAACTGAGATGAAATAAAAGATGAAACTTTGCTCCAAGATCTGGCTTTTGCTGTGCATATTACTGCACAATTAACCGATCTTAATTTGAAAGTACACATGAAAAAATAAACTTATCACTCAGTTGTATGATGACATCAAGTGATTCATTCCAAATCTAAGCTTATGAATGTCACAGTTGTCAAATGAAGATTTAGTTAATTCTCTTACGTGCAAAGTGCTGAAAAACACTAAGACATTCAGTCAGTTAAGTGTCATATGTGATACACGCTTGGGCGATCATGTCTCGAAAGAGACTTGACTGACTGGGCAGAAGATTATCCTGCAGTAGGTTGCCATTGCTTTCTGCGGTAGACTGGTTGCCAACCAAGGCTACAGAACCCAATCTGTCCTGTTATTTGACCCATAACTGGAAGGAAGAGACGGATTAATACCTTTCCCAAGATTATTTGCGTGTATATGATTGCAACGAATTCAACTGGAATTCGAATTCAGCTCTCCGATTTCTCGTTCCGAGTCAATATCCAGTGGACCACAATACACATTCTAAGACATTACTTAGCTTTATTAAGTATGACAGTCACCTGGAATTGTTGTTAAAGGAATTTCAGAAAAAAGATTTAGTAATTTCTCATCATTTTAATATCAGTTTGCATTATTCTCAGTACTATTCCCCTTTGATGGAAAGAAAGTCTGCAGATGGAACTATTAGAAATGCAGTCAGATTCTACACGGAGAACAAAGTATCTTGAAATAGGAATACCTGGGTTCTTTTCATACCTTTCTGAAAAGTTTAAAAACTTCTGAAAGTTTGCCACAAAGATTATAGCAATATTTGTTTCTACCTATGTGTGCGAACAGTTATTTTCCTTCATGAAATAAAAAAAACTCTTAGACTGATCAACATTATTTGTCAAAATTGGAACTGTACAGACATTTCAGCCAGACATATGAAAGATTTTCAACAAGGACAAAAACTCTTAGACTGATCCAACATTGAGGACAAAATTGGAACTGTACAGACATTTCAGCCAGACATATGAAAGATTTTCAACAAGGACAAAAACTCTTAGACTGATCAACATTGTTGTCAAAATTGGAACTGTACAGACAGCATTTCAGTTGAACATATGAAAGATTTTTCAACAAGGACAAAAAACTCTTAGACTGATCAACATTATTTGTCAAAATTGGAACTGTACAGACATTTCAGCCAGACATATGAAAGATTTTCAACAAGGACAAAAACTCTTAGACTGATCAACATTATTTGTCAAAATTGGAACTGTACAGACATTTCAGTCAGACATATGAAAGATTTTCAACAAGGACAAAAACTCTTAGACTGATCAACATTAACCTTGAAATTGGAACTGTACAGACATTTTCAATAGATATATGAAGATTTTCAACAAGGACAAAAACTCTTAGACTGATCAACATTATTTGTCAAAATTGGAACTGTACAGACATTTCAGCCAGACATATGAAAGATTTTCAACAAGGACAAAAACTCTTAGACTGATCAACATTATTTGTCAAAAATTGGAACTGTACAGACATTTCAACCAGACCATATGAAAGATTTTCAACAAGGACAAAAACTCTTAGACTGATCAACATTATTTGTCAAAATTGGAACTGTACAGACATTTCAGTCAGACATATGAAAGATTTTTCAACAAGGACAAAAACTCTTGAACTGATCAACATTATTTGTCAAAATTGAACTGTACAGACATTTCAGCCAGACATGAAGATTTTCAACAAGGACAAAAACTCTTAGACTGATCAGCATTATTTGTCAAAATTGGAACTGTACAGACATTTCAGCCAGACATATGAAAGATTTTCAACAAGGACAAAAACTCTTAGACTGATCAACATTATTTGTCAAAATTGGAACTGTACAGACATTTCAGTCAGACATATGAAAGATTTTCAACAAGGACAAAAACTCTTAGACTGATCCAGCATTGTTGTCAAAATTGGAACTGTACAGACATTTCAGCTTCAGACATATGAAAGATTTTCAACAAGGACAAAAACTCTTAGACTGATCAACATTATTTTGCTTTCAAAATTGGAACTGTACAGACATTTCAGCCAGATATATGAAAAGATTTTCAACAAGGACAAAAACTCTTGATGATCAACATTATTTGTCAAAATTGGAACTGTACAGACATTTCAGCCAGATTATGAAGATTTTCAACAAGGACAAAAAACTAAAACTGAATAGTGACAAATAAATGTTCACTTTTGAACTGCTGTAATTTTTATCAATGTATTTGTTGTTGTTGCAAATTTCAAGTATATGTTAATTTTTATTTTTTTATCAAACGACTTCATTACTTTGTATACATGAATCCTAAAGCATTTGTATGCACATTAAAACATTCTGTAATAAATTTTACAAAATGACTCCTATTATTTTTTTTTAAAAATGCTTTTCTTCAATGCAATCTTTTAAACTAAAGTAATATTTACTTGGAATCAGATTAATTAAACTTTAAAGCAGCTGCTGTTCCTCAAATAATGTTTCAGAATAATATATTTTATTTTTTAAACATTTTTTTAATCAAGAAAATTACGGTGTGTTGACAAATTTGTCAATATAATCGATTTTAGCGGGGGTTTTTTGTTTTGTTTTAGTAAAAAAAATAATTCCAATCAGTTTAAAATACAAAAGTGTTTAAAGTTTTGTTTATTGGAAATAAATATTTTTAGCTTGAAATTAAAACTAAAATAAATTAAAAAATAAAAAAAGCTTTAGGAAAGATTTTTCATTTTTAGAAATGCATTAAACCTTTGTTTAATCTTTGTTGTACCTAGTTTTTGGACAGAATTTCAAATGTTTTGAAACTTTCAAAAATTAATATACCGGGAAAAAAAATAATAAAAATAAAACATACTTCTGGGTGGTAAACACAAAAAAAAATGACAGATAGACGAATAATCATAAAAAATGATCTATTTAGGTCAAGTATTTTTTTTATTATTATTATTTTAAAAATAATTAAAAAAAAATATTACAGATTAATCATAAAGTATGCTGAAGTTTCTTGTTAGCTGTTCTTGTAAAGCTGTTAAAAATTCTGAAACAAACCATCGGAAGGTCTCTTGAAATATATATATATATATATATATTTTTTTTTTGCAAATTATTTATTTATCTTACAACCCCACCCCACAAAAAACAGGTAATAAATTTTCTGATTTTATTCTTCCCCGAAAGAACTCAGAATTGTTTTTTTTTTTACTCCCCTGATTAGATAGTTTTCAAATTTATCCAATATTATTTTACCATTTTTAATTTATTGATTATTCATCCGATGATACGCGTGTTGAAGTTAATTAGAATTTATATTTGCCACATGAGTTTAAAATTTCAATAAGAAAAAAGACGCGTGAATTTCTTAAAAATTTCTGATGTTGCGAATCAAGGGAGATAACTCAGGTTGGTTTGTTGTTTATTTATTTCGGACGATGTTGTCATGAAATTCCGAAAATCATTTTGGACATCAAACTGTTAAATTTAAACGGAGATAAAAAAAATAAAAAAATACAATTACGATATTAGAAGAACAAAAATATATAAAATCAAGCCATTTATTTTTTTAACATTCCCAAAGAATCAATGGTACTTGGAAGTCTTAATGTTTTTAAGAAGTCTTTTTTTCACATAACGGAGAATTTTCGAAGTAACTAAAAAAAAAGGTAATTTTGGATAATTTGTTTGACTTTCAGATTTAAACGTTAATTTTAATTAAATAATTAATTGCTTTATTTTTATTTACTTCATTTTTATATTGCCGAGTTTTAACATTTTAACAACATTTATTTATTTAATTAATTATTTATTTTGATATCGAAAACATCAAAGAAAAATTAGTCTGGTAAACGAATTTTCTGTTTTAAAAATAAAATTGCGGAAAATCGTTTTATCCTGTGCGATGAATTAATGACAATCACTTATTGATTTAATTTAAAAACAATTAAAATGCTTGGTAAATAATTTGTCGAAAAACGAACTTTATTAAAGCTGGGAAATCTTTGGTTTGGACTGGACTCCAGTCACTGGAGGATAATTCCCGTCGCGATTTGCGATTTAGGTATTTTTTTTTATCTTTAAAAAAAAAAAACAGTTTTTTTTTTCAGTAAAAAGCAATAATCCTGTCAACATATTTTCGTGAGACGAACAATATAAATGTGGAACAACTCGATAAAAAAATAAAATAAACTGACCCGGTTGAAGAAAAATGAACCCTATGGAGTGATGAAATAGATGCTGAATTCGGTCCTTCATAGATGATCAAATCTCTGGTTTCATCAATGAAAAGATGTGTCTTTAAGAATTCCTCGTCTTTATTCGAACCCTCTTCTTCATCAGCTTCTTCTTGACAGCCTTCAGAGTCCGCTTCACTTTCATTTCTTTTTTTGTTGATATCAAATATTTCTTTCTCATCATTGTCCTCTTTAATTGTCCCATCCATTGCCTCTTCTTTTTTCTTTGTAAATCTTTTCTTTAAAAATTAAATCTCTCCGTCTCCCTTCCAAGAACTGTCGAAATTAAATCACTTTTTGTGTTTTTGTTGTGTATGAGAGGAAAGACTACAGTACACACACAGTTTCTTTCGACAAGAAACATTTTCCCCAACTCGGACGGACCGCAGGTGCGGTTTTAAGTTTAAACTTGAAACGATGATACTGGCCCACGATAATCTTTACAACAAAAAAGAAAAATTATATATCTTTCTTTACCATGATTTTTTTCTTTTAGCTCTAATAATGCATATCTATTTTTATGGTAAGTGCATTTTCGTTTTTTACTCGCCCCTACTAAGATTTGAAGTGTTTCGTTCTACTCTTTCTTTACTCTGTTGCTGTACAGTACTCCTTGTCAGTCTCTTGGGTAACGTGATTCTGAAATGAAATGTCTAAAGGTGCATCACCGACCCACACTCTTCTTGCGGAACCATATTATTATTATTATTATTGTTGTTGTTGTTGTTGTTGTTGTTCAAGCAATTTTCAGATTCGTTACTAGAAAAATAAAATTATTATTAATTAGCCATTTTGTCTTTCTTGCAGTTTCGTTTTTTGATTTTTTAATAATTTTTTTTTATTTTTCAATTAAATTTTTAAAAAATACCCACGTTATTAACTACTCCCAATTTTTAATTCAATTCTTGTAGATTTTTTGTTCAGTAAAAAAAAAAGCTAAAATCCGCGGACTAAAAAGTCTGTGATTTATAAAAACGCTGAACGTTCATGCAAATATTTTTTTAAGTTCTTAAAAAAATAAAAACAAAACGAACAGTTTTTACACCAAGCGCCGTTGTTTATCTGTCTATCCCGGTCCGAAACTTCGTCAATCATGAGCCAAAAATTGGTGAAACTTGTTGCCACCCAATATTAAAAACTTGAAGTGAACTTCCAAACTCCTCAAAAATTATTATTTTTTAGTTTACCCAGGGAATGGTAACGTACTTGTAAAATCCATGTATACTGAAAAAATGTTTTGAAAATTTACCTAAGATATTTTTTCTTTTTGGCTTGTAGATGTTTTTAGAGCATATTGATAAAAGTTCTCTCTATTCCACGTCACTAGAAAAAGATTTTTTATGTTTTTGTTTGTTTTGTTTTTGATTTCTTTTCCGTTGCTTTCCTCAAACAAACAAAAAACTATGGTTATTGGTTGAATACTGTCTTTAACCTTATAAGTAATTTTACAGAAAGTTAGAAGGAAAAAGAGCTCAGTAACAGGAATCCTTTTAACACAGTTACTTGCGTAAACATTTTTAAATTTTGTAATCCTTCAGTTGTGTGAGAGTGTCTCTACTCAACTGCTAATGACAATTAATTTCGATTGGCTTTAAATGGAAGTACCTTTATTTCACCTTTCTCCACAAAAATGACCCGTTTTCTAACAAATATTATCAAATTTCATTGTTACTTAGTTACAAAATATTCTATCATCAAACTTCAAAGTTACAAAAGAATCTGTTAATTCATTAATAAACTTCCGATTCAACAAGAAGAGCTTGAAAGCACAGAAAGAACCAATTTGGGTCAATGGCAATGGAGAAGATAAGAAGAAAACTTGTTTCTTGTTAATATATTTAATTTTTCTTTATTTTCTACTTGCACTTACAAATTTATGGCTATCAACCATAAAATATTGTTGGGCTTTTTTTTCTTTTATTTTTCTGCTTTTTTTTTCTTTTTTTCAAAGTATAAAACTACGATACATGTTTAAATTTATCATCTATTCTTGTTTAACTTTCATTTTTAATCAAAGGATAAACTGAATTTGAATTTTTTTAAAGTAATAAATAAATAAAAACTGATAATTTTTTTTAATGAAGAGCTGTCATTACAATGATCGACATTGTCTTGTTAACAAAGCCAGGATTTCACTACCTAAGTCAGATAGCGTCTGTAAAAAAATATACACAAGTTTTAGAGAGACAGGGGTATCATAAAAAAAAGAATAAGTTTTGAAATTCCCCAGGAAGGCCACTAAGAGATGGCAAGTAAATAAATGCAAATTATGTGGTGGAAAATGATATAAAATAAATAAGTAAAATAATAATAATAATGAATAAAAAGAAAAAGAAATGCATTTTCCCATTATGCCAAACTGGAAATTTTATTATGCCACTTGGCTTTGCTAAATGCCTATTACGTGGTGCTGTTTAAATTTATAAAAAGACAAACATTTTCTTCCTTTCGTTTTTCTTCCTCTTGCTTCAAGATGTAGCAGGATGCAGATGAAGATGTCCCTGCTGAGAAATGTTCTCTTTCCCTCAGTCGACTTCTGGATGAAGTAAGTACAACCTGTACTTTGGTCGTTCCAACTCTGCACATGGCTGACTTAAGCTCAATCAATATAACCATTCTTATCATGACTTACCCTGACTTGCTTCTGGACTAGAAAAAGAAACTCTCTTTCCACTTTCCAATGCATAAATTTCAGATGTGTATTGCAGTTTAATCCATGAGGTAAGTACTTTGGTTGTTCCAACTCAGTGCAAAGCTCCCTTGAGTTCAACCATTCTTATCCTTACTTACTGTGACTTCTGAACCAGAAAAAGAATGGAGATACCCAAGAAATATTGAGAACTTTGTTTCCCTACAGTTTCTATTAATTAAAGAATAAACAGTCCGTAATAGAAACCGAAGTTTTCGTTGCTTCTACTGTAAGTGTTTATATGTGAACACACATGCACACCTACAATACATATGCAACTTTTAAATTCTATGGTATGCTGATGTGAACACCTTGGCATCCTAAATGACCAAATTGTTTTAGCTGTTTGGAGTGCATCAAAATAGACCCCTCTCATCAGCAAAAGATTTGGATGTCCCCTGTACTATATTTTTAAGTCAATCAACAAAAGACAAAACTTAATTTGAAAAAAACATTCTTTGGGAATCTACCAAAAAATATAAAAGCACCTAATCAGAAAATTCAACTATCTACAAGATGTTTTGCTGCTAAAATTATTTAACTTTTTCTATATGCCATGTCCTTTCAGGACCTGGGCGATTATGGCTCTCCACAACTTCCTATCTTTTGTAGCTCTTAGTATTATTTTTCTTTTTACTATCCCTCCCACCCTTCCATTTGCACAATGATGTCAGATAGGTGGCCTGCTGTCTCCTCATATTTCTTCTGCCCTTGATATGCCCTATTAGTATCAAATTCTCCAAGTCTTCCTTCTTCATTGTGTCCAAGAAGTTTCAATAGTCTATTTCTGATTCTAAGTATAAGTTTTCTTTTTTTTTCATTTAAATTAAAGCTGCCTTGTTGCTTACATGCTTCAACAATGGTATTCTCAACATCCTACTGTAGAACCATGATTTATGATTCTTCTAGTAGTCTCTTTATCCATAAGAAAATTGTCTTGCATTTGCTGCCATATAGGAGGCTCGATATTGTGGAACAGTTCTGCATTATTCTTTTCTTTGTGCCTGACAAAATTTTTCTGTTTCTTAATAGTTTGCTTAACTTTTTGAGAGCAACTTTTGTTATTCCAATATAGCTTTGGATTTCTGTGTCACATTTCTGTCACCTATGCAAACCCTTCCCAGATGAATTCTATTGAACCTACAGTTTGTTTTTGAACAATTTTTCACGCGCTAATTAAGTTTAGTTCTTTGAATTTCATTTGTCACTACATCAGCTTAAAATACACATGAAAATCATTTTTAAACTTTAAAAAATTACCTGACCCCTTCTGTTATGCTCTATTTTTGCAAAAGTCAGATCAGACCGAAACTATTGAATGTTTCACATTCCTCCCTGGTCTTTTGAACAGGAGTAGAGGTTTATCTCTTGATTCCTGTTTAGGAATAGATTTCTGGTTACTTCTAAAGTATTTTTCATTCACTTTCACTTTAGCCCCCCCCCCCTGCACTTTGCTTGGGCAAATTTATTTTTTAAAAAGTATAAATGTGGGTGTTATTCTGTAAAGTATATTATTAAAACAGAAGGAACCACTGTCGTTTCTGTTTTGGATTTATATTCCTTGCTTTTTTTCTTCTTTTTTTCTCTTTCATTCATTTTGATGTTTTATTTCTTCTTCTTCTTCTATGTGCCCTGTCCCTTCAGGACGTAGGCGATCATGGCTCTCCACGTCTCCCTATCCCTTGTGGCTCTTAGTATGTTTGCTCCTGTTGCTCCTGGCAACCCCCGTTCCGTCATCCACCTGATCAGGCCCTGCAAATATGTTATCCGCTGCCTTCCTCTGTCTCTCCTTCCTTCTATCTGTCCAGTCAGTATCAGGTTCTCCAGGTTCTCCTTCCTCATTGCATGTCCCAGGAACTTCAGTTGTCTCTTCCTGATGCTCAGCATCAATTTCCTTTTTGTTGCCATTCTTTCTAACACCTCGTCGTTGCTTGTATGCTCAGTCCACGATATCCGTAACATCCTTCTGTAGAACCACATTTCGGCCGCTTCCAGTTTTGTCCTCATTTTCGATGATATTGTCCAGCATTCACAGCCGTATTGAAGAACTGACATCACGTAGCAGTCTATTTATTAAAAAAAGAAAAATTTTTTATTTTGTGCAACGGCTTCAATAAAAAAACATAATTAACTCTTTTGTTTTATGCCTCAGTTCTTGCTTATTGTTGTGCTGCATTCACAGAAAAAAGAAAATATTTCTATTGCTGCAAACTATTGATGATTTTCATGAGAACAGTTTGAGTTTGAGTTTTGTTTAATGGCATATCAATCTCTGTGGGTCATTTAATGCCAAAAAGGTAGGGTTTAAGGTTTTTTTTTTTTAATGTTTGGTTATAGTGCAAAGGTTGATTTAATCAAATTTTAAATGAAACTTTTTTGTTTTTATTCTTTTTTATTTTAGAAAACTGAAAATCTCTTTTAGTTTTGTATTCAAAGATGTTTTGCTGAAAATAATTTTTTTTTTCCTTCAAAAATGTATTATGGTAATAACTTTTCTTCAAAAATGTATTGTTGGTAATATTTTTTCTTCAAAAATGTATATATTTCTATAAAAGTCTATTTTTATGTATATATTTCTATAAAAGTGTATTTTTATACTTTCATAGTGTTTGCCCAGAGCTGGGATCCTAACAGGTGTTACCACTCCGGGTAAGGGTGGACCTGAGCACAACAGCAATTAAGAGGTAGTTCCATGCTCTTCACAACCTCTTAATTAGAGGCCTTGCTGCCGGATGCAGTTTACCATCATGCCCAGGACCACACGAGAACAGAGCAAAGCTTCATTTTCCAGTAAAAAAAATTGAGTCTGGGAAAGTTGATGGCTTTATGTTGGCTCTGATTGTTGGACTTGCAATCTTATTGATTGAATTTTCTTATCAAGTAGCAACACACCTACAATAAACAGATGTTCCTGTCAGAAAAGAAGACAAATCAATTTGAATGCTGACTAACTGAAAACAACCATGTGAGGTAAAATAAAGAGATGAAGATTATTTAGATCAGTCAAGTGACAGAGGTTCATTAAGCTAAGCAAATAGAGAACACCTATGTTGAATCCAACTCAGGCCAGTAAAAATAGTATGTGAAGCAAGCTTAGTAGCTATTGATCCACTGGCTTATTGCTCTTTCAGAAAAGATGTTATGCTAATTTTTCTAAGGAAAAATAAATGCATGCTTTTATGAAATTTAGTCAGTATGAACAGTCAGTACAATCAGTGTTTGATTAGCTCTGAAAAAATTGGATGCTTTTAAGGGAAAAAAATCACACTATCTCCATTTCTCCTTTTGGTTTGTTTTTTCTTTCTTCTACAGTAGACTGCGAAATTTCAATGAACATTTTTTGTATAAGCAATTCAATATCTTCTATGTGGCATGTTCCTTCAGGATGTTGGTGATCATGGTCTTCCACATCTCCCTATCCCTTGTAGCTCTTAATGTCATTTTTCTTGTTAGTCTTCCCAAATCTCGCTCTGCCATTCATTTGCTCAAGCCCATCAAGTAAGTCATGCATTGCTTTCCTCTGTCTCTCTTTATCTCTGTCCTGTGAGTATTAGATTCTCCAAGCCCTCCCTCCTCATTACATGTCCAAGAAACTTTAGCTGTCTTTTCCTTATGTTAAGTATCAGCTTCTTTTTCATTTCCATCCTCTCCAGAACCTTGTCGTTGCTCACATGTTTGGTCCATTGTATCCTCAGCATTCTTTTTAATATAGTAAGGAACTGAGGCATCTTAGTAAACTAAGTACCCAAGTGGTGACTAACATATCTACCAGACATATCAGTTAAGAACTGGACTCCTTTCAAACTCAGAAGAGCACAAAAAGGATCATGATCGACGTATAAACACATATGTAGCTAGTTTTTTAACATTATGTTTTGAATGTTGTTATGGCGTAAGGGCCATAAAAAGATAACACGGACTCGGATATAAGGTTGAATAGTATATTCTTGGAAAACGTAGTACAAAGGTAAACGTGGACTGGAGAGTACTTTCGCTCGCAGGCATCCTGACTCACTCATTCACTCTCTCTGTGGTTACTACTCAGTGACTCCTCACTTAGAGTTGGTAGCCATATTATAAAGGTGTGGACGAGTCCATTTGTAAGTAGGTCTCCACAACAGATGTATTTATTCATCCATGTCTGAAAAAAGACACTTTCAGTAAAAATGTATATATATACATGAAACCGTCTTTAACCAGATGGTGGCTTACATCTATCCCTTTAGTGAATAAGTTTACTTTGATGGAAGTTTTAAAAAAAAACACTGAAATTAAGAATTTTTTATTGCTTACTTAAATAACTACATTTTTGTATCTACATAAGCCATAATATCACAGGTATGATGTTATTAATAAATGTACCAAAAACTTTTTTTTTAATTGTTCCATATAGAATGGTACTGCAAATTCTGTCTGTTGAAAGAAACAGGTCGAAATGTAATTTAAACAGTCTGCATTTGAAATCTGCATTCAGAGAAGTTTTCAATTTTTCTTATTGCTCCTGACTTTGAACCACTGACTTTGCTGCTTCCTGGCCTGTTTTTATCCCTTTTTTTTAATCAAAACTGTTTTACTTTTTTTTAAAACAAAAGAGCAAGTATTCTTGGCAATTGAGAGAAATTTAACGATTAAGCCCCTAATTTTGCAGCAAATTAGTATAAACTTTGCTTTAGAATGATCAGTTGATCTGTTGTGTATTGAAAATCATGGAAAAGAAAATTAGGGGTCAAGACTTAAAGTAAGTGTTACTGACAATATGTTACAACTACTGCCATTAGTGACATCATCCTCCTACCACCTTTACCATCACACATCATATGTATAATAGAGCAGGACTAGTGCAATAAATGTGTCACGAGTGTCCTATGAGTTTTCTGTGAAGAACACATCCTGCAAAATATTAAACTGATAACCACAGAATTCTGCATCAATATCAAGAATGGGTGACAAACTCAACAATTCACAGAGAAAAAATAATAATAATGTACAGAAGAGTACAATATTTTTATACAAACGACAAATTGGTGACCCCAAAATCAAGTAAGTACAAAAAATTAAATATCTGAGGAGTGCTCTAACAAAGGACAAGAAATGTGACATGAAAATCTGAAGGCATTTTGGAATAACAAATGATGCATTGCAAAAGCTCAGCAAAGTATTAAGAAACAGGAAAATTTTGTTAGAAACAAAGAAAAGAATACTAAATTGTTATGTAATATCAGTACTCCTTTATAACAAAAAAAAACTGTACCAAGAGCTACAAAAGATAGGAAGTTGTGGAGAACCATGATCGCCCGTGTATTGAAGAGATACAGTATATAGAAGAAGAAAAACGTAATATTTTATAGCATTTGTTGGATTTTCAAAATATTATATTGTTCTCTGGATGAAAAAAACAAGTGATCAAAATAAATGGTTCGATTCAAAAATTCTAATCAGCTGAAGAAGGTCGGAGCGTACAACGACCGAAACGTCGTGAATATGACAATACAGATGATGACAACAGTCCAAAGAATGTAAATAATTACAATACCTCAGAAGTATAGACAAACCTGCAAAAGGTTAATAAGCCATAGAAAACCAATCAATCAATTTTCTAACTGTTGAACTACAATTGCAATCATGTTTGGGAAGATAGCATATACAGGGTGACCAAAAAAAAAAACGGGAATTTTTTTAAGTGTGTATTGGCAGACATGAGCAAGTGGCAGCACTGCGAAAAACTACCATCACGAAGTAAATACTCTTCCATTTCAGTAACCATGGATCAAGATGAATTTCTAAGCAAGTTATGGATGTCAGATGAGGCCCATTTTCATCTCACAGGTTACGTGAATAAGCAGAACTACCGTTACTGGACAGACACAAATCCTAATGAAGTTAATCAGCGCCTTTTACATGCTAGTAAGGTGACAGTATGGTGTGTTGTTTCATTACATGGGCTCATCAGACCTTTTTTTTTTTTCAAAATGAACAGGGGATCTCAGTCATTGTCACTGCGAATCGTTACGTGGAGACACCTGAATTGAACAATTTTCACACGTTCAAGAAACCTGGTTTCAACGGGATGGAGCGACATCACAAACTGCACAGCAATCATTGGATGCTGTGCGATAATTATTCGGTAACCGTGTGATCTCAAGATTCAGTAATGTTCCATGGACCCCTAGATTGCCAGATTTGTCCGTTTGTGATTTTTCCTTGTGGGACTATCTCAAGAGTAACGTGTACACAACTCGACCAAGAACTCTGGATGAGTTCAAACAGAGAATTCAGGATGAAATTCACAATATTCCAGCGGAGATGTTGCAGTAGTCAATGAGAAATCTCGATATCAGATTTCAAGAATGCATTCGTACAGAAGGGCGCCATCTACAGGACGTAATTTTAAAAAAATGAAAATCCCATCATTGTTTCTTCAATGGCATCTTTTAAGATTTCAATTACTTTGAATTAAATATTTTTTTCCATCACTCTTGGTTTTTTTGGATTGTTAAAAAGTTTCCGGGTTTGTTTTTTTTTTTTTTGTTTTTGTTATTTTTTTGTTTTGTTTTTTTTTTTGTGTGTGTGTGTCACCCTATACAACAGCCAGTTTTCATGACATATATCTGCAAATTATTCAATAGACACATTTCACATAAAATATCCTAACACCATTTAACCTTAAGTCTTTTGAAAACAGAAGACTTTCTTTCGTATATATTGACGTTGTGTCCTGAATTAAAGCACAAAGACCTTCTCTGCTATCAACCAATTTAATGTAAAAGTGATTGGTAACGTTAACAAGAAGCGAATAAACACGCTCCGGTAATATGTGCATCAATGCCGCCAGAGCCAGTGTGCACAGCAGTCAGTTAAAAAGTTCATCCCTCACTCTAACCTTTCATTCCACTCATGATAAATATTAGCAGCTTTCAACTAACAACAATGACACTAAAATTGTGCTTTTGACTTTTTCTTTTAGTCGATCAAAAGTAATTTGCCTGATCTTGTTGACAAAAAAGTAATAACAAAAAAAACAAATGTGACGGCCTCTTATCTCTGCTTGCTATAAACATTTTCAGGATGCTACAGTCTCTTTTAAGGTCGCTTAGCTCAAAAGATAAGTGTATGGATGCCCTTCAGAAGGGTGAATACAAACCTCATACAGTAGGGTATCTCTTTTTTTTAAATATATAATTTAATGCGGATGTGCGTTGTGGCGCATTGGATATCGACTCGGAACGAGAAATCAGAGAGCCGAGTTCGAATTCCAGTTGAATTACTTGCATTCACTTACGCGCAAATACCCTTGGGAAAGGTATTAATCCGTCTATTCCCTCCAGTTATGGGTTAAATAACAGAACAGATTGGGTTCTATAGCCTTGGCTGGCAACCAGTCTACCGCAGAAAGCAATGGCAACCTACTGCGGGATAATCTTCTGCCCAGTCAGTCATGTCTCTTTCGAGACATGATCGCCCAAGCGTGTATCACGTATGACACTTAACTGACTGAATTTAGAAAATACTCATTTTGTCTTTGTTAGACACTTTTTTTATAATATAAATCTATAGCGTATTTTTAAAAAATTTAAGTGTACCATCACATCCTGCATGTAATGTAAGATTAAGGGTTCGAATCCTGCTAAACGCTGTTTCTGTGACATTCAGAGACGTAGGCCCTGAATGTCACAGAAAAGGACAAGGCACATAGAAGAAGAAGAAGAAGAAGAAGAAATTAATTTACTATGGAGTATTGTATGGTTACGTTTTCTAATGGAAAGATTTTATGTGCATAAAAAGAAATTTGTTGTGTTGCTTCGTTTTGGTATAATTAGAAAATAACACAAACTTGAATTAATGATGTTTATTTTTGGTATAAAACTTTAGATTTTTACATCAAGTTACAACCTTTAAATTTTGTGTGGATGCAGGAGCAGACTAGCTAAATTCTCTTCACTGTGGGATGTTAGTAGTAAACGAGCCTATCCCTTCTGGACTCTAGTCGTCAACTGACTAGCGTCTTTCCTTTTTCAAATCTCCTACACAAAACTACTATCCTTAACTCCTACTTCTTACTCCTACTCTTACCAAAAGAAACGGTTTCTTATTTTGCCGCCCAATTTTGAATTCTTGGCGTCAGTGTGTCTATCTTTTTCTATTTTTAGAACACTCGCCATTTTATAAACCATAACAAATTCAAATTGAGAATTTAAAGTATTCTCGTCTGCTAAGCAAAGCCACTCTGGTCGTGTTAAGGAAACATTTGGTATTCATTAAGCGAGTAGCCGTTACTGCTTACATTTGAAATCTATAAAATCTTTTAAAACAATTTTCCAGGAAAACATGTTTTTCAAGTTCAATAGCTATTATCACTCTTTCCTGTTTAGATGAGGATTTTCATCCTAACCTTTCTTTTAAATACTGTGAAATATCAACATCTTGATTATGTCATTATTTTCTCTTTGGGTTACATATTTCATCCATTTAAGTTATTGCTGCAGTTGGTAGTCCTTAATTGATGCTGTTTCTGTTATTTGGTAAAGTTCGTCTTTTTGTGATTATGTAGCGCCAATTCACAATGATCTTTGTCAATACACTTAGGCTTCACTTGCTCAAAGCCTTGTTTTTAATCGTATCACCCCGAGCAAGGTGGTAATGCCACTGATGTGCAGGGGGCTACATAAGAGTAAAAATATTAATTAGAAGAGAGTGAAGAGGAAGACGAACCAGATAGAAAGGAGCAAGAGAAGGACGGGAATACAGGTGTGATGACAGTTGCAAAGGTGGAGAGAAAGGAAAGGATATACGGGATGGTGAAAGAACTAGAGTCAAGTGGTTAATAGATGAGTATTGACATTGCATTTAAACTCCTGGAGGTTGTAGCCGTCAGGAAAGCAAGAATATGGAAGCGAGTTCCACAGGCGGGAAGTGCGAGAGAAGAAGCTGAAGGAGTAGAATTGTCGTCTTTTTATCATTGATCTTAGAAACTAGCTGCATGGAGTATCCAATAAGGATAAAAAATACTGCTTCATAATAATGGTTGACCAGCCTTGTTCGCTAATAACTCCACCACCGACGTGCCCGTACATAAAGGAATACAGAAAATGGTAATAATCTCGGTTAAAAAATAACAAAACTATTGTAACACGGTTGTGAAACACTACATAAAGAATAGAAGACGTTAATTTCTGCCAGTTGGTTATTGAAAGAAGACAGTTCTTTTCAATAGGCGTTAATGTCGCCAAGTGAGAGAGGAGAAAAGACAGTGGAAAATTTTGTCGGTACAAGAGACTTATGCTAATCAGCATGGAGTTATGGTAAATTGAGTAGTTGCTTTAGATTCTGAGATTTTCTTCAATGAGCCGGGCGGGTCTTCACAATGTCTTTTACTGGCTGGAGAGAATCTGGTCTCATAGGGGAAGATATACTTCTTGGCTATTTGTCTCCGGTCTACTTATTCTAGTACTCGGTATACTAAAGATCAAGCAGGTGCAGAAAACTAAATACTTGGGAAGTGTTCGGACAGACGACGAAAATGCGACTCTGAGATCCGAAGGTGCATCAGCATAGCCAAAGACGCATTTCAGAAGCTTGTAGCCGTAGGGAAGCTGGTTAAAGTTTATTTGATTCGGCCTTGCGTCAGACTTAACCGAACTCCCTACAGCTTACAAGTTTTATGCAGAACTATCAACAGATGGTTTTCATCAGAAGGTTGGTTGTCGGCAGGTTGGAATATGTGGAATTGTGTGGAATAGCGTAAGAAGAATAAAATATACATTTTGCATTTTGAAATAGAAATTTATTAAAGGGAAAGACTAACATAAGTTGTAGGAGTTAATGTACAATTAGAAACATTAAGAAGTTAAGGGTAGAGTTCGTACAAAATGTTCTAGGGGTAGAGTTCGTATAAAATGTTCGTAATAGTAATTGTTGAAAGAGATAAGGAGAAAGAGAAAGAGGGCAATGTCCGAGTCGCTTGAAGTTTGAAGTTACATTTTAGATGTGTGTCTCTCTTTCGCAGCTCCCATCTCTCAGTCTCTGACGCTGCGAAGTCATTTATATGTTCTTTTGAATTTCGCACTGGATCGCTAAGTCCTTTCAAGTCTTACTAGTCGCTTCCATTGGTCAAAATCATTTTAGCACCTACTTGCGAAATCTGGTTTCGACTTTTTCGTTAAGCACACGGTCAATCCTTTTTCTATTCGGGAAAACCAGGATTTAACACATCATTCTGAATGTTTGTAAAAGTGAAGAAGGTTGATTTTTTAAAATTAATTTCTTATCCGCTACAAGCTAAGCAGAGTATTGAGAGACAGGAATATTTCATTTGAAATAAAGAAAATACCGACCGAGCAAAAGCAAGGGACCGGATGTTTGCTCTATAACGACTACAAAGCAAATGAACAAAAGTCGTCTCTGCGCAGGTGTATTCGCGCAGATGTTCTGGTTGAAAAATAAAAACTAATCAAATATCAAATTTCCACTTCGCGAGCCTAGGCGAATTTTATTTACCAGCCAATGGGAAACCCAGAATCAAATTCAAGTGTGAAATAAAAAACGAGCTGCTTTTGATCCAAAAGGCAGATATAAAAAGCGGATACAGACACGACCCCAGCAGACAGACAGACAGACAGACAGACAGACAGGCGAGAGTAACCAGTGTCTCCCCTTGACTTAAGTCGAGCGGCTACTATGCTTGCCTCTTTACCTTCTCCACTGTCTCAAAAGTACTTACTGACCTAAGGAGCGACTACTTCAAAGACATTCCTCACATACCTCCGCTCCCCACATTCCTAAGCCTTTTATCTCTTTCAGCTCATTATTTGCCATGAACATTCTAACCTCCGTTGGACCTTTATTTCAAGTATTGCTTTAATTGTAAAAACATTAATTGATATGTGTATATATAAATGTTATTTTCAACTCAATTTGCCTTTCTTGATTTTATAATCATTTTATGACTTATAGTGGGCTACCTACCACAAGGCCAAATTCCATTAACCTGCAACAGTATACAACTACCCTTCACTAGAACGGACTCTCCACTACAATTAGAAACTAATAGATAAGCAACCCACTATAAAGACAAGCTTTTGTCTTTTTAATGAACTTATTCAACCTTTAAAATGAGGTGATTGTGACAATTAAAATTCCTACCAGAATTCATTATTGGTGACCGCAATCATAACAACATTAAATACGCAGACGACAGTGTTGATAGCAGACAGAAGGTTGTAAAAGAAAGCGAGAAAAAGTGACTTGATCCGGAATTAAAGTTGGTTGGAGTAAAGAAACAATTTAGAGATTGGTTTGGAGAAATGGCCAAAGATTTATTTTTCTTTGACAAAGTATGAAAATATCTTTCGTAAGTCGTATTATGTAGTGTTCGAGTGCACAGTATACGAAAGGTAGAATAGAAGCACGGAAGAGAGAATACTTGATACGACTACCTGCTTGTAGGCTATCTGTTTGGGCTTGTAACGTTGAGAGTGAAGTCCGTTCTCTTTCTATGATTTTGCAGCCTAATAGTTTGACGGTTAATTAACCATGCTCTCTCGTGGCCTCTGTGGGTAGCACGTGTGTGTCAACTCTCTCTTCCTTCTGTGTGTGTGTGTGTGTGTGTGTGTGTGTGTGTGTGTGGCTTCTCTTATAGCCAATATAAGGAACACATGTGACAAGCAAGTCGTGCCAATAATGGCCAACACTGTTATGTTTGTGTTTGATTTAAAATTCGTTTGAATTAGAATGCTGAGTGTCTAACATAGCTAAATGAAAATTGATGTGTAGAGATATACACTACCGGCCATAATTATTAGGCCACCCCAGTTCTTTTAAAAGAAATTATGTATTTCATAATATTTTTATATTTATTGCCAAGTGGATAATTCTAAAAGAAAACAGAATGGTTCTTTTGTTATTATTACTTTGCAAAATTTTACAAGGCAAGAAAGCAAAGATGAACTCATCCAAATCACCCTACATTTTCTTCATTCTTTCATTGATGAAACTGTAATATAGGTAATTATTAAATATTTATAAATTCATTTGATGCACATGTTATGTGCAGTATTAACAAAAGAACCATTCTATTTTCATTTACAATTATTCAATTAGCAATAAATACTAAAAAATAGTATGCAATACATCATTTTTTTTAAAACACTGGGGTGGGCTAATAATTATGGTCGGTAGTGTATATTTTCTAATAATTGTATAAATTTGACTTTATCTCCATGTATAAATTGTATTTTAGTGCATTTTTTGTTTTGCTTTTTGTTAAATGTGTTTTCTGGTACAGTCTAAACACTAATTGTAAGAAGACAATGTATGGTTTTCAACAACAACAAGAGCCCAACATGTGAATTATAAATTGGAGATGCCGAAATTCAGGCAAGTACAAATATCTAAGAAAAAATATTAACACGGAACGGGAAATGTGGTACCGAAAAATGAAGGTGTATTAGGATAGCGAAAAATACCTTCCAAAAGCTAAGAAAAGTATTAAGAAACAGGAAAATCTTGTTAGTAACAAAGAAAACTGTTATATAATATCTGTCTTTCTATATGGCAGTGAATGCTGGACAATCTCCTCACCTATGAAGAAGATTGTTGGTTGTTTTATTTTATGGCATATCACCCTTGGCGGTTCATTTATTGCCAACTAAATTTTATTTATTTATTGCTGGTAATACCTTTTCCTTTTCAACAATTTATTGTTGCTTTTATATAAGTTTTGTGTCTAGTAATACTTTCTTCTTTTCGAGTATCAAGATTCATTGGAATTTGTTTTTAAGGACAGTGGTCTCCAAATTCTACCCTTGTTATTTAACCCATAACTGGAGGGAAGGGACGGATTAATACCTTCCCCAAGGGTACCAGTGCTTAAGTGAATGCAGGGTATTCAACTGGAATTCGAACTCGGCTCACCGATTTCTGTTTCCGAGTCGATATTCACTGCACCACAACACACATTCGTCACCAAACGCTTACAGCACGTGGTGTTCCCAAGCGGTCACCCATCTAAGTATTGACCAGGCTCAACGTTGCTTAACTTCTATGGAGAAGATATTTGAGGCAACGGAAATGTAGTTCTACAGAAGGAGGTTGAGAATCCCATCGACCGAACATGTGAGCAATGATGAAGTTTTAAAGAAAATGGAAAGGACTCTTACACTTCACACCAGAAAGAGACAGTTGAAATTTATTGAGCGTATAATGAGGAAAGAAGGCTTTAAAAAATTGACACTCACAAGATATATTGAAGGCAAGAGTGTAGAAAAATAGATATGATGATGAGGGGGGTCAAAAAGTGCAGCGCAACGCTTGCCAGCAAGCCAGCTGTTTTTCTTTCTTTCTTTGGTCGCCGCAAGGAAATGAATTTCCTGTCTCCCTTTCTCGGCTGTTACACAGGACAGTTGTGAAACAGGCACCAACTAAGCCGCTCCTACTCCCTCTTTGTCAGTCTGACTGTCAATCCGCAACTTTGAGACATGCAATCCACCGAAAAACACTCATAACTATCACAGTAGCGCTGGTACCCGCTTTTTATGCCCTTCTAAGACGGCCAAAATTTGCATGTGTGCAAATATCGTCTCGTTTTGGACGAGATAGGCACGCATAAATAGTGTCTTCAATAGCGGCCATCTTTCATTTTTTTTTTTTGTTATTATCTTGCAGGCAAGACACGTTCGCACTCATTTTGAATTCCGAGGTAAGTCATGTCTTTCGTTACAAAGAGGGACGGCAAAAAGCAGTGAATGACCTACCTAATGAACTTGTAAAAATAGTGGACAGAACAGAGGTTAGAATACATAATGAAAAGACAAATTTTACTAAGTGCTACAAAGAATGGGAAGTTGTGGAGAGCCATAATCTCCCACGTCATGAAGGTACACTGTACATAGAAGAAGAACTCTGAAATATGTCCATATAAAATCGTTTCATTTTTATGTAGCGCACTTCAACTAGTTAAGATACTAAAAAAATTATAAACTTTACTAATGACCATTAACGTTTTAAAATAAAAAGCATAAAACGAATTGCAATAATTTAAATATTTTCTTTGGAATTTTAATGTTGGTTTTAATCATAACAAAATAACATAAAGTTAGTCGTAGAAATTAATTATTTCCGAAAAGGTGGAGCAGTTTTTAAATTATTTGTATGTCATACAAAATTTACTATGATGACATTATCATTGATAAAAATTCTAATTAAAAATGAGAGTGGTCTATTTGTATAGATTTGATATCTTGTCTAGTCATGTTTTTATTTTCCCAAGAGTTTTGTTTTGTTTTTTTGTGTGTTTTTTGTTTGTTTGTTGTTGTTTTTGTTTTTGTTTTTTTTTTTTTGTTTTTTGTTTTTTTTTTTTGTTTTTTTGTATTTTATAGACCGGAGACAAAGCCGTTCCACCTTGGAGGTATGTAAAGCACTTGAGAATTTATCTCCAAAAATATGATTATTACAATACCTGAGTGGGAGTGTCTTCATATTGAACACCAACACTTACAATGAAAAAATAGACCTTTTCGGAGATCAAAAAAATTATGAGAAAATTCAAGAACACAATATTATTACTGAGACACAGAAATTTACTAAATTGATCAAAATATCAATTGCAAATGAAGAGAAATCATGTGAAAAAAATGATGGAATACCACCCAAGTGTACCCAAGATTTACACCCTGCCTAAAACACACAAAACAACCATGATTAACAGCGAATCTCATCTGCTCGGAACAATCAACTTAGCCCAGCTTTAAAATTTTAGCGATCTTGCCAATAGATTAAAATCCTTAGATATGACAAACAAAAACACGTTAAAAAAGTTTCAAAAATAAAGTAATACTTATAGAAATATAGCGATTTACTAAGCGTAGCTTAAATATGGCATAAGGACGAAAATAGAGAGCACTCAGTGAGAACCGAACTCACTACTTAGACGTAATTAATCCATTGAAACAAGCTTGTTGACCATTACACCACGTTCAAGACCCCATAAGTACAACAATATGGTATTCGACGAAATATAGTTGATATAGAAATAACTGTATTTTGAAAAAAATATTTTTTTTATTTAGAAAATAGTGAAAATATCTTTACAATGTTTGTTATCTTGGGATGAGTCAGCTTTCTTTCACCCATACTTGCCTCTTGCCCAGAAAGGAGCAACGAGTGTCAACTGACCGGCAGTCAGTCAGTTAAGTGCCATACGTGATATACGCTTAGGCGATCATGTCCCGAAAAAGACATGACTCACTGGGCAGAAGATTATCCCGCAGTAGGTTGCCATTGCTTTCTGTGGTAGACTGGTTGCCAGCCAAGGCTATAGAACCCAATATGTCCTGTTATTTAACCCATAACTCGAAGGAAGAGACGGATTAATACCTTTCCCAAGGGTATTTGCGCGTAAGTGAATGCAATGAATTCAACTGGAATTTGAACTCGGCTCTCCGATTTCCACTGCACCACAACGCACAACTGACCGTCATCCAAGCAACAAAATAACTCTTTGGAACTGGGACATTAGAACGTTAAACAACTGTGGCTAGTTGGAAAATTGGAAAAACAGGAGATGAGTAAGCTAAGTATTGACATTTTAGGAGTATGTGAAACTAGGTTGCCAAACAACGGAGATTTTGAGTGACAACCACAGGATTATATATTCAGGCGAAGAGAAAAATAAAAAAAAAGGAGTTGGATTGATACGGGATCAAGACATGAAGAAATTCATTTTAGGATACTGTCAGTTATCAGAAATAATTCTTGTAGTTAAACTGAAAGGAAAGCCTTTTAACATAACTATTATAATTGTGTATACACAAAGTATTGAAGAAGAAATAAAATCTTTATAATCCATGCTAGACTAAGCAGAGGCTCTCTAAGAATTACAAAAAATTATAATTATCATGGGAGAAATTATAATTATCATGGGAGAAATTATAATTATCATGGGAGACCTGAATGTCAAAGTAGGCAATGAGAGGGATGGTGAAATAGTTGGCAAATTTGGAATAGGAACGCGCAACAAACACGGGGAGAAATGGGTCCAATGATGCAAATGACCCGGTAATAGCCAATACTTGGTTGCAAGCATGGCCGTATCTGACTACCGGACACACCGGGCACGAGTTCGGGCCGATCCGTGCAATTATAGTGAAAATCCGGGCAAGGAAAAATGTCTTCGTCAGAAATCAAACTAAACAATTCACAAAGAAAGAAAGAAAAAGAGAAAGAAAGAAAGAAAAACGAAGAAAACATCCGATTGAACGCAGTAAAAATCTGTTTATTTTTTAATTTTGGGTGAAAAGACTGGTTATACTCAGAAGGTCCGAACCCGATTTCCTGCTTTCGTTCAAGTTCTGTGCCTAATTTCCATTGGAATAGCCGAAAAAATCCGCAAAAATCATAGTTTCTGGAAACGGATGACACTGATGACGTCATCACATTGTCAACTAATAAATCCGAGCAATTTTCTCTGTGCCCGGTGTTTTTTTAGCATCATCTACGGCCCTGGTTGCAAGAACATTGAAGACGATTATAGACATAAAGAATCCCAGGAGGAGAAACTAAAAACCAGATCAACTGCATAATTATCAACAAGAGATTCAGAAATGCAGTTGTTCACTGCAAAACCTATCAAAGTGCTGACTGTAGAATCGATCATCTACCCGGCATATGTAAACTAAGAATGAAACTACGGAAATGGAAGAAGCCTCACGCAGAACCCCAATTTCAATACGACAGACTCCTGAACGACCCGAACCCGAAAGAAAAATATATGGACAGAGTGAAAAAAAGACACGAGGGATAAAATCGAAATGGAAACTCGAAGTGGAACACAATAAGAAAAGCTTTAATGACCTCATCAAATGTGATCATCCAAAGATAAAACAGATAGATGACAAATGAGATTCTCGACTTCATGCAAAGAAGAGAGTAAATGTGGTGATACCGAGCAAGCGAGGGACCGGATGTTTGACCTCAGAGGTCTAAATAGCAAATGAACAAAACTGGTCTTTGCACATTTGGGCTCCACGCAGAAGTTCCGGTGGAAAACCAAAAATAAATAAATATCAAATTCCTTTTACGGACCCTTTTCGCGAGCCGAGGTTAATTTTATTTATCGTCCAATGGGAAGCTCAGAAGTAAATCCGGGAGTGGATTCCCAAATGACTTGTTTGGAGCCCCGAAAACGAAATAAAAGGACGACACAAGAAAACAATCGCCAGTTGAGAAAATACGAGCATAATTAGCACGTACTTTGACAAACGTCAAGCGGTCGTATTATAGTTGCCTCTCCTTTCTCTCTCATCTTCTTCTTCACTGTTCACTGAGCCACTTAATAACTAACCGGTACCCGAAGGACCGAGCGGAGATTTTAAAAACACTGCTAACAAACAAACGCTCACACATACATACGCACAAACTCTTTTCGGCAATTACTGCTATGAACATTTTTAGCGAACTTTGTAACAACCAGAAGACGTTACTTTTATTTGTAAAAAACCTTAATTGAGACATATATATATATATATATATATATATATATATATATATATATATGTGTGTGTGTGTGTGTGTGTGTGTGTGTGTGTGTGTGTGTGTGTGTTGTTTCTATAAACAATTTGATTTTCTTCTTTTATGCCCACCCCTTATAGTGGGGTATCTACTAACAAGGCCAAATTCATTTAATCTGTTTCAACACACAAATACACTTCACTATATCGGATAACTCCCTAGAACATTTTTAACGACTTTTGTACCAACCAAAAGACATTACTTTTATTTGTAAAAAACCTTAATTGATATATATATATATATATATATATATATATATATATATATATATATATATATATATATATATATTTTGTTTCTATACACAATTTGATTTTCTTGTTTTATACCCCTCTTATAGTGGGCTTTCTACTAACAAGGCCAAATTCAGTTAATCTGTTTCAACACACAAATATACTTCATTATATCAGATAACCCACAATAGGAACAATGCCAAGAAGAGCAATGGAACAGAGAAAACTACAAGAGAAAGAAATGCAGACAGGCTAAAAATAAATGTGCAGAAATAGAAAGAATGAGTATCACAGATAAAGGAGATATGCATAAAATTAAGAGAACTAACAGGACAAAAGACACACTCATCAAGAGGATGCACAAAAGTCCAAGAACAGACCTCTGATGTTAAAGAAAGAAAAATACTTCCGAGCTGGAACAAATATATATCAGAGAACACTTTTACGACGAATGGGAACATCCAGCTTTACACGAATACCGACGGACCGGAAAGATTGAAAATTGTAGCGGAAGTTTCACTGGCCAAGCTGAACATAAACAAAGCAGCTGGGTCAGGCAAAATGACAGCCTTAAATGATATTAGAGCATAGATAAGATGACAGAAATAATAAAAAAAAATCTAAACCGGTGGTGACATAGGGGAAAATCTCAGCAGATCTATTTTCATCGTACTAAGAAACCAGATGCCAACGAATGTGAATTCCACCGGACAACCAGCCTAATGAGCCACATAACAAAACTCATCATCTAAATTTTGAGCGCGCAACAGACTCAGGCCAGATACAAAGACACGTCTTCTCGCCGGGTTTATACAACTTATATAGCGAGGCTATACTGAGAGAATTAGAAATCCTAAAAGCTTTCATTATTTGTGGCCACAATCTTAACAATGCAAGATATGTAGATAGCACAATGTTGATTGCAGACACGGAAAGGAAACTACAAAAGGTAGAGAAGGTGATCGAGAAGAAAGAACTAAGCATAAACTACAAAAAGACAGAATGCATGGTTATCAGCTAAGGTAAGAGTCTAAAATGCAAATTACGGATTAGGGATACTAAAATCAAGCAGGTACAGAAATCGATATATCTGGGAAGGGTTCTAACAGAAGACGGAAAGTGCGACACTGAAATCCGAAGAGGTATTGGGATGGTCAAGGATGCATTTCAAAAGCTAAACAGAGTATTAAGAGGTAAGAAAATTTCGTTGGAAACAAAGCAAAGAGTACTGAACTGTTACGCGATATCTGTCCTCCTGAATGAAAGGAAAATGAAGAGACATGTGGCAACAAAAATGAGATTCTACAGAAAGATGCTGAGGATACAATAAGCCGAGCATGTGAGAAATAACGAGGTTTTGGAGAAAATGGAAAGAAAAAGAAAACTTATACTTGACATCATGAAGAGGTAGTTGAAATTTCTGTGGAAAGTAATGAGGACGGAGGGCTTAGAAAATTTGATACTCATGGGACACACACACGAAAAGGGGAACGGAGAAAAGCAGTGAGTAACATATTTGATGAGCTTGAGTAAATGGATAGCGGACTAAGGTTTGGAAAAAATAATAAACAAAATGTATTAAGAACTACAAAGTACAGGAAGATGTGGAGGGCCACAATCGCTTACGTCCTGAATGGAGACGACACATAAAAGAAGATGAAAAAAAAATTAAAATTTACAAGCTTTGTTATAAGATAGCTTTTGTATAGATGACCAAAAATGTTAAAACCTGATATTACCCACAATAACAAAAGTATCTTCCCCCCATCCAAACATATTATGAAAAATATTCTATGTGTTATCATAAGACATATTACATAATGCCATGTGGTATGTTACATAATGTCATATGACACAATGTCATATAGGGTGTTATATAATATCATATGGCATATCACATAGAAATAGCTTTGTCTGACATAGATTACAAACATTGAAGAAGCCAGTGAGTATCTAACTCATAATTTGAGATTAGTTCGTCAACTATTGCACCGTCCCAGAAGCTCTTATGCGTGCGTGTGAGAAAAAAAAACGAGTAAAAGCAAAAAAACAGAAAGTAACAGTACCAATAAATTGTAAACGCAAATTCTACTCCAGCAGCTTCTTTTCTCGAACTTCCCGCCTGTGGAATTTTCTTTATTCATAAATGGAACTCTGTGTGTGTGTGTGTGTGTGTGTGTGTGTGTGTGTGTGTGTGTGTGTGTGTCCGTTACCTATAGACTCCGAAACGGCTGAACCGATTTTCTTGAAAATTTACACAGTTGTACTATAAGCGTCTGCAAGTGTTCTTAGCTCAGTTTTGTGTCAAGGTACCCCTGATAAATATCGAAAATCGATAATCGAAAAAATCGGGTTATAGAAGGAATGGTCCGATTTTAATCAAATTTGATAGACTCATGGACAAAGACATAAAAAACGATATTCAGAAGTTCCAAGGTTGCAGTTCTTACAATAGTGCAGAAAATCGATATATATATATATATATATATATATATATATATATATATATATATATATATATATAAGGCTTGTTACTGGCGTGCCACGATGGTTAACAGAAACAAGTTGGCGAGTGAACTTAAGGTGATGCTTATGTTTTGTTAGGTGTAAACTAGTTTAAAATAAACGATAAACATATGTTAGTTACTGCCAAGGTTGACAAAGAATGTGGCAGCTTTTCATTAGCTATTCTTACCTGTGCAGAAGATACTGGAGAGTGATTTCAACCAAGTGCAAGTGAAGAAATTTTGGCTGACTGAAATTGGATCTCCGTTTACCGCCAATTCTATTTTCTGTACCAATTATCATTCTACTTAGCGCAGATAGATAGATAGATAGATAGATAGATAGATAGATAGATAGATAGATAGATAGATAGATAGATAGAGTTGTGCAGCCTGAACACAATCTTCAAGCCATGAAGAAATATACTGTCGCCAATGTTAAAATCAGTGCCCACTTTTATATTCATATTTATATACGCTCTATCCATTATATTGAGCACTTTCTGCCATAAATATAGCAGACATTAAAACTATATTTTTTCATTATACAGGGTGTATCCAAAATACTTTTACAAACTTTGGAGCAACTTACTGACACCAGAATAAGGTAAAATGTCCATATAGATATACGTTCAAGACGCTATCGTTGTACCTCATAACAATTGTTCAAAATCTCCGCTTGTTTCTACACCCACATATAACAGTCACATCATTGATGGGCGGACACTTTCAAATACTCATACACGGTGTCGAATGGTTTTGCATGTCCCATAACACATTGAAGTGATTCTCCATTATTTGTTTGCTGCATAATCCAATTGTTTTAGGTGGCCCCGCAGATAAAAGTTCAAAGTATTGAGGTCAAGAAGAACGTGTAGGCATCGGAACCGGCCTTTCCTATCTAGCCATATTTCATGGTAGATGTCAGCCAGTGCATCAAGAACAATGTGACTAAAATATGTTCTAACTACATCATGCGTGAACCCCATGCGTCTTCGTATTACCAGGGGTTACTTTCTCTAGCAGTTCTGGAAGTTTTTTCGAAATAAAGTCCCCGTAAGACGTGTCAGAAAAACATATGTACCTACAAGTCACCTACAATTCCAGCCCGCATGTTAATCTTAAACTGATGCTGGTGTCTGGCCTGTATTATACCCTGGGGTTTTCTCTCTGCCCACACTTGATAGTTGTGTAAATTTGTTATTCAGTCTCTTCCAAATGTTGTCTCATTCATAAAAAGACTCAAGTGTCAAACAACGAATCAGTAGTTTGTGCAATAAATCATCAGCAAAAATTCACCTGTGAGTTGCAAATGATACTTATACAAGAGTTGATCTTGAAGTGCCCTCCATAAATTAAACGAGATGTACAACATGCTAGTACCACTTGACGTGTACTCATACCCGGATCATCTACGACAGCCTGGAGAATGTGTTCTTTGTGGTCAGACGTACGAGTGGATCTCGGTCTTCCACAATACATAGGATATGATTAACTTAATTTTTTTGCTAGGATCTGTTGTAGATATATTAGTATTTACTAATTTTTTAGTATATTTTCATCTTGTTTATAATTTGTATCCATTTGATTATATATGACTAGCAGTATAGCCCGGCGTTGCTCGGGTGTCATGAAAGCTTTAAAACTAATCCATGGTCCTGGAGCTCAGACTCTTTGGACGTTGGCACGAAAGTCTAAAAAGCAATAGTTGTTTCCAGTTAAAGCGAAACCGTAGACTGAAAGAAAAATGAATGGATGTAAGTCAAATTTTGATTTCCTGGTATCGATATCAAATAAGTTTTTTGTCGTAAACTGAATATTGAAGGATAAATAAGTCCTCTGAGTAAATAGTATCATAGCTGAGACTAAGAACTACAATTATACCTACTTAGAGCCAAACCTAAAGCAAAAAATAAAATAAAAGGGCTGAAAAAATACAGACATACAGGCAGATAAACACACACACACACACACACACACACACAAACATCTTGCCTTATATATATATATATGTTATCGATTTTCTGCACTATTGTAAGAACTGCAACCTTGAAACTTCTGAATATCGTTTCTTATGTCTTTGTCTATGAGTGTATCAAATTTGATTAAAATCGGACCACTCCTTCTATAAACCGATTTTTTCGATTATCGATATTTATCGGGGGTACCTCGACACAAAACCTAGCTAAGAACACTTGCAGACGCTTATAGTACAACTGTGTAAATTTTCGAGAAAATCGGTTCAGCCGTTTCGGAGTTTATAGGTAACGGACACACACATACACACACACAAAGTTCCATTTATAAATAAGTTTAGATAAACAAGATGAAAATTAAGTTAATCATATACTATTCTAAATCTAGTATATCCGACTCGATTATTCGCAATGATTCTTCTTCCCCGGTTAGCGATTTGCAAAAAACCAACATAGTTTACAAATTCAAGTGCCTTTTGGGAGATTGTATCCCCAACAGATTAAATAATATTTATATTAGTCACGCCACAAACTCGCTTTCACGACGCTTGACACTACACTTGAACGATAATTCTAACATTTTTAGGCATTTAAAACAATATGCCTGGCCACATACACAATTCCGGAAAACCCTAGTTGAAAGCACAACTATACTTTGTTGCGGGGTAGGGCCGAGAGGTGTGAGTGCCAATCGACCGTGCAACTAAGAAAGTAGACACAAAGGCAAGGAAAAGAGCCGGCAATAGCAAAGAAGGATGACAAACGCAGATGGTCAGTTGGAGACGATGAAAATCGGGTCTTTATTTTTTCTTAAGCGAACAGTGAATGGCAAGACAATGGAGGTCGTGTATCTGGAGCGGTATCCGGACGTGGGCATTGGAACAGGTTGTCGGACGTCA
The DNA here is from genome assembly GCA_037127315.1 of Ascarosepion bandense. Classification (NCBI taxonomy): domain Eukaryota; kingdom Metazoa; phylum Mollusca; class Cephalopoda; order Sepiida; family Sepiidae; genus Ascarosepion; species Ascarosepion bandense. Next base: position 1,030,555 of record JBBBDQ010000405.1, read on the forward strand.
GTGGGCACTGGAACCGGTCATTGTACGTCAGTTGGCACTGGAACAGATAGCAAGACGTCAGTGAAACGCCGCAGTAGGTAACTGGTGGCTGCCGGAGTCACTGGAAGCTGCAGGAATTAGCTAGGGTTTGCGGGAGTGAGCTGGAAGCCGCTTGAACTTGCAGGAGTGAGCTGGATGCCGCTTGAGACCGCTGGAAACTGCAGGAGTAAGCTTGATGCCGCTGGAAGACCGGTCGACTTGACTGGGCGCGTCAAAGTCGCAATGCAGTGAGGCTCCTTGACCACCTAGCCGAGAGATATTTACTCTTCTCCCCCACTTGAGTGAGATGTGACACAAGGTCTTTTTTAAAGTGGGGAACCTGAGCGCGTACGCCCAGGTACTAGTCAAAACATTACCTATCTACCACGGTGGATAGGTTCAAAACCGGTCTAAACTGGTCTTATTCGGACATTTCGGATCCAGCTGGAAGGCCGGAGCCTCTCTTCTCTCCCACTTGAGAAAGATGTGACACAAGGTCTTTTTTAATGTGGGGAACCTGAGCGCGTACGCCCACGTACTAGTCAAAATATCACCTATCCACCGCAGTGGATAGGTTCATAACCGGTCTAAACTGGTCATAACTGGTCTTTTTTTGGTCATTTCGGTCCCCAGTTGCTGTAAAATCGCTATCATTCATAAAAAAAAAACATTCATACAACAGCAGCGAGCTCGCTACACAAATAAATGACTATAATTAATTTCAGGCCGTATTTATTACAGTCAAAAGTGTATTCGGTGTTTGTTGACTGTATTTAAATTACTTTTGGTTTGAAATTAAAGGTCTTTTGCCTTTGTTTCGTGGTGGAAATAAAGCTTTTGTGCTTTTTTGTTTGTTTGAAAAGTGGTCGTTGCTATTTTTAGCACACGTGGGTCGTGACCGTTCTCTCCCGACAGGCGTATCCAGGATTGTTTACATAAAGTGGGAATGGTGATCGGGCACACCGCGACAACTCAAACATGAAAACAGTAAACAAAAACTAAAAATTCTCGAAGCTATATACATAAAATAGTTGAAACCAAAACTGAACAAGATAAACTATGAAATCTCCACAAATATCCTTAAATGCCTATAATTAATAACAGAAGCAATTGGTTTATTCCAATGGCTTCCCATACTTAATATTTCTTATTTTCACTCTCGCTTGGTCATGTGTGATGTCACGGGCTGTGATGCAACATTCGCTTACAGCGTCTTAAATGCACGAGTTTGTTGTTTCTTGGAAACAGTTTGTCACTATCGTTTGTTTATAATATATAATGTAATTTGACATATTTGAAAATGGTTTCTGTAAGCCGAAAGCTTAGATTGGATTATTAAAAAAAATTATGTATCAATATTGTAATTTCTTTCTTCATTTAATGATAATGCTATTAAGCTTATCAGAGAATATGAGAAACATTTACATAAAATAAATAGACAAAACTTGTCTATATTATTTAATGAAACATGCATTAATGAAAAAATGCTGCCTAAATACACAACATATATATATATATATATATATATATATATATATATATATATATATATAATACCGCCAAAAGAAAGCAATACCTAATGAATTTTTGATAATGAAAAATCTTTCTTCAATTTATTATTTTAGTTTTAATTTCATGTTAATAAATTTTATATTTCCAATAATCAAAATACTTTGCTGTATTTCAAAACTAATCTAAATTGACTGGAAGGGGTTTTGTGTTAAAATCGCTCAAATTGCTGATTTTTAGCCTTCTGTCAGCACAGGGTAATTCTTCCAAAATTAAAATATTACCAAGATTTTCTAAAAAAAGAAACATTTCAAAAATAATTTCGTTCGTTTGTTAATAAACCCTAAACGTTACATTAAAAACGGATAATTACTTGATCTTTGCAGGAATTTCCAAATCGATGCGCTTTTCAATGCAAAAAAAGATGCTAAAATTTCTCATGCTAATCTTTTGTTCTGACGATGACGTAAGAAGATCAAGATTTTCGACCAAAATTTAAAAAAAAAAACAGGTTAAAAATATAATTTGAAAATATAAAATCCTTTGGTCTTAAATGTGAATGTGATAAAGATTTTGACGATAAAACTGTTTCCATTACTTTTGGGTCATTTTTTCATCATGGTGTACTCATAGTTTAGCGAATCTTATAACTATTGCACTCTTACGCTCTCATACCCTGATTGAGCACTCTGGAAAAATGGTAGACTTTTAAAAAACAGTAGCTACTCTAGTATCTACGCATCGCTCATTCAGTTAATGAATGGTAACTGGCGTATGATACATCATACGCTAAATGTCTGCCTCCTTCTACCGAGCGCCCATATCTCAGAGATAGAATCGCCGACTGACGACATTTCGGTCGGGTTTCAATCCTGGGTTAAAAGCAACCGGATGTCTAACTGTACTGATGAGCTGTGACTCCACCCACATCTATTGAACATGTGAAGAGGCTCATCCCTTGTTTCCTGTTTAGGATGCGGTTTCCGGTTTTCTCTTTTCTAATATTCTCACTCTTATGTAGCCCCCTGCACATCAGTGGCGTTACCGCCTTGCTCGGAGCTCGGGGTGATATGATTAAAAAAATATCCAAGAGGTTTCAGCTATAATTTTAGATATTATCAAGGATGAATTTTATTTTACTTTTAACTGAATGTATGGATTGTTTTATGTATCTAGAGTTATAGGAATGCTTTATGTCAACACATGGACAGAAACATAAATTGTTCCTATAATTCTAGATATGTATCTAATTCTAGATACATGCATAAAACAATCTATATATTTAGTTAAAAATAAAATAATAGTATAGTATAGGTGAAAGCGCTTGGATATATAAAGCTTTTGGCGAATACACTTTATTATAATTAAGGCCGTTGTGCATTTGTACACACACACACACACATATATATATATATATATATATATATATATATATATATATATATATATATCTTGTCACGCTCATAGAGAGAGATAATATATAAGTGCTGCTACCTTGATGTTGAGTATGACTATTACAATTCATCATCGTAAAACTCAATTGTACCTTGAATTAATATGGCTCTTTAAACTGGATAGAGTTTTAAAACATGTAATACAAATTTGTCAAGCATGAAGCCCACATTTTATTGCCATTAGGTGCATATTTATTGCCGATCTTTTCAGTCTACCGACTTTCACCCTCCTTCACAAATGTGAGATGGATTGTTCGTATTTAATAGCATTTCGTAATTGATCGATACGCTAGTAGCACAATTTTCCTACTTCACTCAAACAAAATCTACCACAAACATAAGAGGTCAGGTGGTGCCTCATATATATATATATATATATATATATATATATATACTAACGGCCATAATTATTAGCCCACCCCAGTGTTTTAAAAAAATGATGTATTTCATACTATGTTTTAGTATTTATTGCCAAGTAAATAATTGTAAATGAAATAGAATGATTCTTTTGTTAATACTGCACAATAACATGTGCATCAAGTGAATTTATAAATATTTAACAATTAACTATATTGCAGTTTCATAAATGAAAGAATGAAAAATATTTAGGGTGATTCGGACGAGTTCATCTTTGCTTCCTTGCCTTGTAAAATTTTACAAAGTAATAATAACAAAAGAACCATTCTATTTTCATTTGGCAATAAATACTAAAAATAGTATGAAATACATAGTTTCTTTAAAAAATGACTGGGATGACCTAATAATTATGGCCGGTAGTGTATATAATTAAACTACTAATAGAAAAACATTTATTTTCTTCAGCAAATATTTTATTTTCAACATAGCCTCCTTCCTAGTCGATGCACTTAACCTAATTTTTGTCCATTGATCACATAGACCAAACATTATACAGTGAATATTTTAAAGAAAATAAATTCATATATACAGTACTAATCTAAACTTTATTTTATGGATACCCATGTTGGAGTAGACTTTTTTTTATTTTGCGTTTTTGTTTTTCACAGACCGTCAGATGCAATTCATACTGCTTAAAAAATAAAACCACCTTTGAAGTAATAGGATATAATGTTAGATTTTTTATTTTAATCATATCACCCCAAGCAAGGCGATAACGCCACTGATGCGCAGGGGGCTACGTAAGAGTGAAAAGATTGGAAAAGAGAAAACCGGAAACCGCATCCTAAACAGGAAACAAGGGACGAGCCTCTTCACCTGTTCAATAGACGTGGGTGGAGTATGAACCGGGCGATAGCTTAGTCTATCTTCTCCAATTGAAAAAAAATACACAAAAAAGAAAAGTGGAAAGATTGGAAAAGAGAAAGCCGGAAACCACATCCTAAACAGGAAACAAGGGATGAGCCTCTTCACCTGTTCAATAGACGTGGGTGGAGTGTGAACCGGGCGATAGTTTAGTCTATCTACTCCAATTGAAAAAAAAATAAGGAAAAGAGTGAAAAGATTGGAAAAGAGAAAACCGGAAACCGCATCCTAAACAGGAAACAAGGGATGAGCCTCTTCACCTGTTCAATAGATGTGGGTGGAGTGTGAACCGGGCGATAGTTTAGTCTATCTACTCCAATTGAAAAAAAAATAAAGAAAAGAGTGAAAAGATTGGAAAAGAGAAAACCGGAAACCGCATCCTAAACAGGAAACAAGGGACGAGCCTCTTCACCTGTTCGATAGACGTGGGTAGAGTGTGAACCGGGCGATAGTTTAGTCTATCTACTCCAATAGAAAGAAAATGATGGTGACTTGCTAAGTTTTAACTTAGTTAAAGTCCAGGCGGTGAAATTTTGGCTAGAAAAACAAAATCAATCCTTCAATTAAGCATGAAAACTTTTAGATTTAAGCAAAAGTGAAAAGAAAGAAAAAATGGCTTACATTTTAACAATATTTTAAGACATGATTCCATATTGTTTCTGTCGGTGGTTGAAGAAAATATTTTAACTTTTGGCCCAGGGGAGGGAGAGTCAAATAGACAGTGTGATCAGTTCACTAGAATACAGCTAGCCAGCTTAAGAAAGAAAGAAAGAAAGAAAGAAAGAAAGAAAGAAAGAAAGAAAGAAAGAAAGGGACTGACGTCGTATGGAGAAAAATTAAAGACAAATTTCACCAGGCGGTGAAATTTTGGCTAGAAAAACAAAAAGACATTGATTCCTATTTATTATATATATATATATTTATTTATAAAGGAAAATTCAACACGTCATTTAGATTGGTTATAAATTATAATTCATTTCAATGAGCTAAATTAGCTCATTTCATCAGACAACAGTATATTCGTTCCATTCGGTACAAATATTTTCCCGGAATAAGTATTCTTTAAAATAAAAAGGAAAACAAGTAAAAGAATTTAAAAACAGAGACATTGGCGTTATGTCATATTGTTTTGGATAACATCCATTGACCTCTCTATACAGATATAACACTTAATATTTTATATTAAGTTGGTCTTGTTGGATTATCCTCGCCGTAAACAGACTAGACATCTCTCTCTCTCTCTCTCTCTCTCTATATATATATATATATATATATATGTGTGTGTGTGTGTGTGTGTGTGTGTGTGTGTATTTTGGCAGCAAATTTTCTTTTAGACATGTCAGATTAAATAAATAACAAACATTGGGTCTGCTTATTTTTAATAGAATCATAGTCATGCACGTGTTAAATCGTGAAAAAAAACTTTTTTTATACACATTACAACATAAAAATTTCCATTTTGAATAATTTTCATGTTCTAATGATAATCATTAGGCGTAAACTTTTTATTTCCTATTGTAAGTTTATCCTAAATGATTGCATCACGCTTACAACTTTGTATAGCATGGTGCGGTCAGGAATAACGATATAGTTTACTTAATATATATATATATATATATATATATATATATATATATATATATATATATAGAGAGAGAGAGAGAGAGAGAGAGAGAGAGAGAGAGATGTATATAATTCTAAAGAATTAATGGAGTTATTTCATTGCTTCAAACGTTACTCGTATTTAAAGTAGATGCCTCATTTTTTACTTATTTGTTAAACAATGTATAATACAATACATCTATCGGCCTGCGAGAAAATCCCATCGAGGCTTAAAAGACGTGACATTGGATAACTACCGGGGGACATTTTTCTTTACTTAGATTTTTCTCGAATGTGCAGACTGATACAAACAGTTTAATTAATTAATAAAAAATAGGTCGTCTATTTCAAAAACGAAGTGTCCACTATAATATCATTTAAAGTAATAAACATACACATACACACACACACACACATATATATATATATATAAGGTACTACACCAAATGACTCTGAAACCTTGATTAATAGATTTCTACCAAATGTTTTCTTCGAACTATTTTCCCCATGAAAATGCTAACAGACAGGAGGAACCTATAAAATTCTTACTAAATCCAGTTCAAACCTACTATTCAAATTCCACGAAACATTTTGATAGCACGTCATATATATTCGTATTCTGTACAGTATGATATTTAAACCAACTCAAAATACATTTTTTTTATTTTTATTCTATCAAGTCTTCATAGAAAATGATGAAAAGACAAAACAAACTTACCTGAGTTCTTCATACTCTTTAATATTTCGACGATTTACCATTTTACTTTTAATTTCTTGGTGAATGGTTTTTTGAGTTACAAGTTTGAATAAAGCGATGATATTTCCCTTTCAATTCCCAAAACTGTAAAATGTTCGGCGTGAACGGCAGTAAAAGAATGAAATCAAGACTATATATTCCGTTTTTTTTTTTGTTTTTTAATAAAAATAAAAAGTCAGAGGTCATACCATATCAAATGTCTAATAGAAGGCTTTATGGAAATAAATTGAACAGGTAACTGTTTCAACACTGACTTTGGACATAATAAACCAACAAAAGAACGAAATATTGTTTTAGAAAATAATAAATAAATAAAAGTGGACTCTTCATTATAAGGATTTAATTTACAAGGTCACATGTTTATCGACCCGAGTTGAAGTACGTTTAAAAAGTCATTTGCTGTTCTAGACAGGAAGATTAGATTGTTTTTCTTTTCGAAGTGAAACATAAACGCCAAGCTACTCCAAGAAAATTATTAAACAGTAAAAACGGTAACCTTTGAAATTCTCTCATAAAAGAAATGCAAAAAAAAAACACACAAACAAGACATTTTTTAATTATTGAGTACGCGATAAAATGGACCTGGTGCTTATTTTTGAAGACTGAATAGTTTTTGTTTTTTTTTAATTACCATGTCTTCCAAAACGTAGACAATCATAACTCTCTCTAGATTCCTTTTCTGTATATTATCTCTGAATCGCGATGAATTCTTGGAAAAGATTATGGTGTGGGTTCTCGTCGCCTGATGTTTGTGAATTTTTTTTTTTCCTTCTCTTACACTAGTTAATATCCAAGGGTAGAGAGCCCAGTCTACCCTACTATTTAATGTAATCACACAGCTACTAAGGATTTTCAATACTTTTTTTTTAGATATTTTCGGGATGTTGGCTGTCATGTATAACGTTCGGCCATTCATTAAAGTGCAAGACGTTATACATGATTAGGCGATCATGTCTCGAAAGAGACATGGGCAGAAGATTTTCCTGCAGTAGATTGCCATTACATTCTGCGGTAGACTGGTTGCCAACCAAAGCTATAGAACCCAATCTGTCCTGCTATCTAGCCTATAGCTGGAGGGAGAAGAGACGGATTAATACCTTCCCCAAGGGTATTTGCGCGTAAGTGAATGCAACGAATTCGACTGGAATTCGAACTCAGCTCTACAATTTCTCGTTCCTAGCCGACCTACGCACCACAACGTATATCCGCTCATGTTAATTATACTAAAATAATGTGTTGATTTTATAACTATCAAATTCACCGTGTTGCTCACTCCAAACCTCAAATGGAATTCGTATTTCCGTGCCGTTTTTTTATAATCATATCGCCCGAAGCAAGGCATTTTATTGCCACTGTTTTGCAGGGGGTTACATAGGAGAAAAATTATGAGAAAGAGTGGCAGGTTATAGGGGGTGTCAGAAAGTGGGTAAGAGAAGGATGAGAATACTGATGAGAGTGGAGTGGACAGAGAAAGGAGCATGAGAGAAAGGATGTAGGTTAGTGAGATAAGAGATGACTATTGACTTTAAAGCAAGTAAATGGAAGGGAAGTTCACTGGCGGGAAGTGCGAGAAAAGAAGCTGATGGAGTAGAATTTGCGTTTACAATTTATTGTTTTTACAGTAAAAGGGTGGGATCTAGTTGCTAATCTTATGGCTCAAGTAAATTTATATATAGGGGGCACCAGTGAGCTAAGTTCATCGGAGCAGAAGAAGAACTAATACACTATTATTACTAATATCTGTTGCTAAAGATGCTGAACTCAAATGAACAGACTCCCGAGAGGATGCTTTCCTAACCACTAGAATCTCAACATCTTCAAACCTATGGTCAACCACTATCTATCGTATATATCCTCATAATAGACACTTCCTTTTTATTCCTACTTCGTCAATTACAAGAATTTAATTCATTAACCTTATATATCCAGTGGCTCTTGAGCCTTGTATTTAGTGAACTAAAGTAAAACAAACTTTGAAGATCATTTTTGATACGATCGATCAACTGCACAAATCTGTTGGCGCCTCACTCAAATATTTACCTTTCCTAAATTAACAAAAAATTGTTAATTTCCTTCAATCTTTATTCTTAGAATCAATAATGGGAAATACACTCCCTTTGACAATTTGTAATACGTACTTAAACTGTTGCTATCACTGTACAATAGAACATTATCTTATTTATGAACTAAAAAGTAAACGCTCCTAATGCCATCTACCGGTGAAAACTGAAGAAACGTTTTGACCAACTCAATTTATGTTATGTACATATGTTAAGCCTGTAGATTCCCATGTAGAATACAGGGCGACAGACTCATCGTTGTTGCTACCGTGGTTGCCGTAGCAAGTAGACTATTTCAACAGGGCGGATTTGCTAACATTACATCCAATCCGTTTTAGATTCAGAGTTAACCTTCAACTAGATGGTTGCAAACCAAGGCTAGAGAGTTCAGTCTACTCTGATATTAACCCATAGCTGTGCCGATCAGAGATAGAATCATACCATTCCAAGGGTAATTGGTTAGCATTTGAACGACTCGCAAATCCCAATTTAGTGCTTGACAAAAGTCTACACACCCCACCTGATGTAAACTTGAAAAATCGGATGTTATTCAGACACTTTTTTTCAAACGAATCACATTTTACATTAAATAAAATAAAACCCCACATATAAAATTTCCCAATAATGATCAAAAGTCGTAATAGGAGGGACTATTTACTTTATTTTAACTAAACCTTGCAAAAGTCTTCATACCATTTTTAATTGTTGCTTCTTAACTAATATTTAATCGAAACCCCATCTTCCCGATTAAATGCATATAGCCACTTTAAAATAATTGGAACAGACGCATAGCGTAACAATTATTGGCGCGGAAAGTGGGATTAGAGTTTCAAGTTCAAATTCCAAACGAGGCACAAATACCCTTGAAAAGGTATTAACCTATCTCTTCCCCTACCACTAACATCACAAGGTAGGGTAGCCCATACTTTCTAGCGTTGGAGATTCACCACAACATTTTGATACGGTTCAAAGTAAATATTGAGATTGATTTGACCAATCCAAAGTAAAGATTATCTTTCATGTGAGTAGCTTTTGCTTTTTGTTTTTGGGCATCGCCATGTTTGAAGGTGAAATATCAAAAATAAATTCAAACGATTTCTTCCTCAAGAATCCGGCAATACATAGCACTGGGCGTTATTTATTCATTTGTAACACACTTTTTGGCCTTGATACACTAAAACATCCTTGAAGCAATACAGAACCACGCTGCCCTTACCAGTCAGATATGCTGCCTGTTGCTTAGTACATTGTACCCATTTTCCGACACACATACTGTTTTGAACATTACGTAATGCTATTTAGTTTCATCTGACCACATTATATTTTACGAGACATATACACTCTGGCAAAAGAGAGCCTCGATTAAATATGTTTATTTTTTATCAGCGGCTTTTTTCAGTTTACGCTGCCTTTCAAGTGTATTTTGTGCAGTTCTCTGAAAATAAGTTTATTTTCAGTTCAACTTGAAGTACAATAATTTGCAGTCCTGAGTTACAGACGAGGTGACAACAGCATCTTGAGAAAGTCTTGTTTTGATAATATCTAAAATTTCGATGGAACGCCTACACGAAGTCAGAGACTGTTGCATATCTAAACTTATTTTATAAATGGAACTTTGTGTGTGTGTGTGTGTGTGTGTGTGTGTGTGTTACCTATAGACTTCGAAACAGCTGAACCGATTTTCTTGAAGATTTACACAGTTGTACTAAGCGTCTGCGAGTGTTCTTAGCTAGCTTTTGTGTCGAGGTACCCCCGATAAATATCGATAATCGAAAAAATCGGGTTATAGAAGGAGTGGTCCGATTTTAATCAAATTTGATACACTCATAGGCAAAGACATAAGAAACGATATTTAAAAAGTTTCAAGGTTGCAATTCTTACAATAGTGCAGAAAATCGATAATATATATATATATATATATATATATATATATATATATATATATATATATAAGGCAGGATGTTTGTGTGTGTGTCTGTTTATCTGTCTATATGTCCTTTATACAAATCCACAATTTTTATCCGATTCTCACCAAACTTCAAAATTTGACTTACACCCATTCATTTTTCTTTCAGTCTACGGTTTCGCTTTAACTGGAAACAACTATTGCTTTTTAGTCTTTCGTGCCAACGTCCAAAGAGTCTGAGCTCCAGTACCATGGATTAGTTTTAAAGCTTTTATTACACCCGAACAACGCCGGGCTATACTGCTAGTTCAAAATATTTTTCTGGTTCTGAATGGCAGATTACATACTGTCTACTTTTAACAACTACTTTGTTTCTTATACTTTCTACTGGCGATACTAATCAGATAGAAGTGAGACTAAAAGCATATGTCACATGGAGTGAATAACCAGGTCTTAAATCGAACACTGCGCAGGTTTCACTAAGTGAGGTTTTATTCAGCACTGTAATATAATACGAAACCAGAATATTAAAATGTTAACAAATCATTTTCCTAAAAAGCCTCGTCAAATCTAGACTCTCATAAAGATGCAATGTATGGCGTCGAACTCATTAAGAAATGCCTAAATTATCATCTCTATAAAAACAATTCAAGTTGTATTCTTAAATAGCCTCGTCAGTTGTAGACTTTCAAATAGATGACATGCATGGCGTCGAATTCATTCAGAAATTCCTAGACTATCATCTCTGTACAAGCAATTCAAGTTGTATTCTTAGTCTCGCCAGATCTAAACTATCATAAAGATGTCATTGTAACACTATTTCTGGTACAAGAAAGAAAGGCTTAAGTTTAGAAGTTGAGAGAAGCAAGCAGTACGAGAAGCTGTAGAATGATTGACTATGGAAATACACAAAAAAATGAGAGGTTAGAGAAATACGGATATAAAGTAACTATTCTCTTCATTTTTTACAAATTTCGCAATCCAGTTTTGAACCAGAAGCCACGAGCAGCAGCCAAGGGCCCAGGACGCCAGCACGCCGGTACAGTAGCTGACGACCCAAAACGCCAGCAGCTCGGTGCAGCAGCAGCCGCCCACTCAGAACGCCAGCAGCCTGTTGCAGCAGCCGCCAATCCAGGGCACCAGCAGCCCATTGCAGCAGTCAACGACCCAGGACACCGACAGTCCTGAGGCGCAGACACTACAAACAATCAGCACCACCAACTTCCTCTTCAACCTGCAAGATTTCGTTAATAAGGCCGACAACTATGCTCACCTTATTAAGGGCGATGGCATGCTTATCGACCCCCAGGAAGTAAAAAGCTCACACTCAGAAGTGTCTTTAACACTGTAATAGACAATTGCTCGAGGAAGATATGCCGCTCAAACAAAGAGAACATTTTCAAAGCCTTGACGTCTCTGGGTTTTATGCCTCAGCAGATCGTGCGAGGTGTTTGAGCGTTCATGTGGGTCGTGCTGATGCCATCGCCTGAGGACTGCATGGCGATGGTAAACAGGAATTTCATCCCCATAGACCTGATTCTTCTGACCGAGTACCAGGCCATGAAGAAAACCGCTGTTGCGCACGTCAAGGGCGTAGCTTTGGCTGCGTACTTCAAGTAGTTCGGCCAAATTCTCAGCGTCTCATCAGACCGCAAACTCGGGGAGTGGAACTTTAACATTCTGCTACCTAATCAGTCCTTCAGCTCCATCCCCATCAGTTTGAGCATAGGTGGGAGTCATTGTCTCCGGCAGATAGCCTGCATGCTGGAAGTGCGGTAAGATTGGACAGGCGTCCTTATCGTGCTCTGAAAGAAAGACTTCCGGCCTTTAGACTGCAGTCGACCAAAATTCAACCCAGACCTCTACGACCAAGAAGATCAGCGATGGGAAACAACTTACCTCTGATGCGCCGGAGTCCTCCGTCCACGAAGCTCCTTGCCAAAGAAAGAGGGTGACGGTTGGCAGGTGGTAGGCAAGAGGTGACGCAAGACTTTGGTAGCAGTGCTTGTGTTTCCCGAGAAAACGCCTCCTAAGGAAGACAGCCCAGCCCCACGCAGCTGTAAGAAGGGTGCTCCGAACAACAGACCATCGACGGAAAACGACCCGTCTACAAGATTCGGGACATCCACAAGTTGAAACCTGTCTTGGGAGAGAAAAGTAAAACAAGACCGGCGTGTCCCCAGACTGCTCGCCCCACTTCTTCTGTCTCATTTTCTCCAAAGAAAATGGGTAAACTATCGCCCTCCCGCAGAAGGGCCCGCTCATCTTCCCTCCCAAAGAAGAAAGCTATCCATCTGCAGGGAGTAAAAACCCTAGAGTCGTCCCCTGCCAAAATGGATGACACCACCACACAAACGGCAAAAGACAGAGGGGGGGGAGTCCTGCGGAAGATACAGGAGGAATAAGGAGAAAAGCCAAACTTCCCTACAACACAGGAAATAACATCTGCTGAATAACTACCACAGCAGAGAACAGATCCAAGGATTATTACAACAACTTAAGAACCTTCCTCGACATGAAGAAATGCAGCTTTAAGGACATCGAAGACCACATCAACTTCCCAAAGGCAAAGATGCTCCTCACGGTAGTCTGCCTAGGGCCAGGAACAGCACTGGTCTGGGAAATGGTACAGAAACCAAAGAAGACTTCCACAAAAGAGACACCACTTAAAATCACAATCAAGAACTGTATAAATTGTAACATTTTGTGGTGGAAAGACCTCTATTTTTATTCACTCCTCTTTCTCTAAGGCCCTAAAATTAACATTTCCCATGGGTATATCCCAAGATGGCGCCATCAAGATTGAGATGGGCTGCGGCAACATGGCAAAGTTTGTCGGCATCTTATCCCCGACCATGTTTCAGAGTGAGACCCAACCCTAAGGTAGGTGTCTCTCAATGGCTCTTTGGTTAGCACTTTGAATGGCCGAGGGCTGAGGTCGGAGTCACGCAGGGCGAGGCTCGTACGCAGCCTTCAGCATCTCGGGGTGAATGTCTGTTGTTTACAGGATACTCATCTGAATGCCAACGACTGTGAGGATATCCTGTCGAGGAGGTTTCGGCTCTTCTCAGCATATTTTGATAGCCGCCCCAGAGGTGTTTTTTGGCTGATCAGTATGTCCTTTACGGTGACGTGTACCTTTGTGTTTGCGGATCCGGAGAGCAGGATTTGTGTTCTGAATGTCATCATAAAAGGTAAGTCTCTTCGCTTCATCGCGGTTTATGCGCCCAACGACCAGGTGAAGCGCGAATATTTTTTCGGTGGGTCGAGCCGTTTTTGAATACGTTACGACAGGTAGTTCTAGCGGGTGATTGAAACGCCGCTCTTAATCCCAACGTAGATCGTAGTGGGGCTAGACTGAGTAATTATAAACCTGATCTGAAACCATTTCGTGACTTTATCGACAGATCAGATCTGGTCGATAAGTTTAGAAATGAACATCCAGGGCAGGCAGCATGGACTTGGACAAATAGGAGCGGCCAGACACGGTAGTTTGTACGAGCGACATCGACCGGATGTAAGTTAGAAGAGTCGACGTAGGGCTCTTAGGATGTTCAAGTTTCCATTCGGTAGTTTACACGGACCATAGGCTCGTCCAGGTAAACTTAGAGAAGTCTAAACCTTGGATGACTGGTTCTTGAAAATTTAACATATCCTTTGTGGATTTGAAGGATTTCCGTGAGCAGTTGTTATTAAACATTCAGATGGAACTGATGGGGGCTATGGTGGAGATCAAGTGAGGGAGTAACCTTAAGTCAGTCATCAGGTCGTTTTCAGCTGAGATAGATTAGCAGCGCAAACGGCAGCCGAATCTAGTTTAGAGATGGCTATACAGTCAGGTGATAGTAGGGCTGTACTTGTAGCTAGGACCAGACTTATCAAGAAGGAACAAACTCTGGTAGTTAGGGCTAAGTTAAAAAGAAAGTCTTCCGTAGCGACCAATATGGCCGCTGAACTGCGACAAGAGGAGTTGCGCAGCGCATCTAACCGAAAAGAACTGTTCAAATTCCGGTCAAGTTCATCTCCGCATAAGTAGCAAAGGTATATATTTAATCAACAAATTAAAATGTATTTCAATAAACTTAATAATACCTATAATAATATTTATAATACTAATAATAAATGTACATCAAAATAAACATAACACTATTAACCTATACTATTGCAACCAAATGCATAATTACAAACAAGATGAAATAACACTCAAAAACATTATACATAGAAATGTTAAACCAATAAATAATAATAATAATCAAATTAAGATTATCATATATTATAAAAAATTCAAAACAATTGACCTCATAGTCTCTAATAACCCTACAATCATACAACTAAATCCTCTACAGAAAACCAATGTAGTGTATCAATTTACATGCCCGTTCAGAGATTGTATCTCTGGTATTAATAATATACCCACTACATATATTGGTTTTACTACAACCACGCTCTCCTGTAGAGTTACCTGTCACCTTTCTGATCATAGTTCAATTAAACAACATTTCTTAGAAAAAAGTCATGTAGGTAATATTAGACAAATTTTAGTCGATAACACAATACTACTCACACACAGTAAAAAGAACCTTCAGATATTGGAGGCCATCTATATTAAATCAAAACAACCCACACTTAATAAAATCACATTTTAATCTGGTCACAACACATTACATTGCATTTAGACATATGGTTCTGTTAACATTTCGGTCTCTCACGCGGTGTGACTTTATAGAACCGCATTACAAATTTACGAACTGCGGCTGCTATTCGGTGACTGTCATCGTTGCATAGCAATGATTTGTGTCAACACAAGATAAAATCATCTTTGATGGGGGATGTCTTTATGTTAACGACCCTGTAACCTCTCTGAAGATGACTCATGTCAGCTGAAAGTTTAGAACGAGCATAATAAAAAATTATCCAAATATTGGACAATTTTTGCTTTTATTTTCACCAGTCAAAAAGTCAATTAAAGTGAAAACATGATGTTTAGAACGGCTCCTGATTAAACATAACAGACATTTTTTGTCTGTTATATTTAACAATATATGTCTAGAAAATTATCTGCTGTCTCGATACACTATATATATATATTGGGCGTGTATAATGATAATATACGCGCTAAAAAGTCTGCCTTCTTTTACCGAGCGCCCATAGCCCATAGGTAGAATCGCCGACTGACGCCAGTTCTGTCGGGTTTCAATCCTGGGTTAAAAGCAATCGGAGTCTAACCGTACTGATGAGCTGTGATACAGCGAAACAGATCTGTCTGCGGATATATATATATATATATATATATATATATATATATATATATATATATATTCGTCCATTGCAGACAGGGCGCTTTATATTTGGTTGGCTTTTAGTCAAAGAGTATTACAACACTGAAATCAAAACCTGAGTAAAACTGTTTGGAGACATCGTGACACACTGTCAGTAAGTTATCTTTTATTCAGTCAGTTAAGTGCTATACGTGATACATGATTGGGCAATCATGTCTTGAAAGAGACATGACTGACTGGGCAGAAGATTATCCCGCAGTAGGTTGCCATTGCTTTCTGCGGTAAACTCGTTGCCAGCCAAGGTTATAGAACCCAATCTGTTTTGTTATTTCACCCATAACTGGAGTGAAGAGATGGATTAACACCTTTCCCAAGGGTATTTGTGTGTAAGTGAATGCAAAGAATTCAACTGGAATTCGAACTCAGCTCCCCGATTTGTCGTTCCGATTCGATATCCACTGCACCACAACGCACATCGTATCTGTTATTAGTTAGTTCTAAAAATGTGATTCGTAAGGTTCGTTATGCGTTGTTTTCGTCTGTTCCTTTTTGCCTTCCTTTCAATCTGTCCAGTGAGTATCAAATATTCCAAGTTCTCTTTAACCTAGAAATATCAAATGTCTCCTTTTTGTTTCCATGTTTTCTAAAACTTCGTTTGTTGCTAACATTCTTGGTTCATGATATTCTCAGTATTCGTCTGTGAAGCCACATTTCTGTTGCTTCAAGTTTATTCCTCATTTGTAAAGACATTATCCAGCATATGACTAATATTATGTAACAGTTCGTTTCTTTTCTCTGATTCTAATGAATTCTTTTCTCGATACTTTGCTTAGTTTTTGAAAAGCATTTTTCGCTTTTTTCGCTATCCCAATGTATCTTCGGATTTCAGTGTCACGTTTTGCGTCATCGATTAAAACACTTCCTAGATATTTGTTGTGGGATCCCCCCCTTTGTATATGTTAATGGACTCGACTTGAGTATACATATACTCCTGCTATATTGAGATACGGGAGCAGTTAGAGAGTAATCGTTGATATCCGTTAGAGTTATCGGAGAGTACTGGAGCTGATACGTAAGTTACCGAGAGATACCGAAGTTACCCAGAGACTACCGCGCCAGAAGTCAGAATAGCTCTGAGTTCCACTCAGCTAGAATAATATACCCGGATATATATATTCCAACGACTTCACTTCAAGACTTGTATATATTTATTTCTTACTAATAGTATTCCTGGATTTACTAACCTGCATTCACGTTTGTAAATTACGTTCAATAGAAACTACTTTTCTATCTCAATATATGTTTTTGTTGTTCATTATTTTGTACGGTTCCTCACCCGGAATCCACAACAATATTTAAATTGTCATACATGTTTGATTTTTGGCATTTCCAATTTGTAATTTGTATGTCGGGCTCTTCCGTTTGCTGACAACTATACATTCTGTCTTCTTGCAATTGATGCTTAGTCCTTTCTTCTTGCTTTCATTCACTACCTTATTTAAGAGTTCTTATAGATTCCTTTCTTTGTCTGCTACCAACACTGTGTTATATGCATACCTTATGTTATTAAGATTGTGACCGTCAGTAATGAATATGGTTAGCAATTTTGATTTTCTCAGAATTCAGAACCTTCGAGAAACTGTTTGGAAACATCGTGGCACACTGTCATTAAGTTCTTTGTTATTGGTCCGGCAACGTAGACTGTTTTAGAAAAGCCTTCACCACTATAATCAAATCATAAGATGAATTAGTCTAGCGGTCGTTCTAAGACTTGTAGTGTTAGGCCCTCATAAGTTGAAATCGACGAAAGAGTCCACTATATATATATATATATATATATATATATATATATATATATAACGTAGAATATTTGGTATTTAAGTCAGGTAAATTCTGACAGAGACGAACTCAAAAGAACTCAATGTTAAATTTATTTAATTTAACAGTGTAATAAAATATAGAAAAAATTTTACATTTTCTACAATTTCATGGGTAATACGTATTTTGCAGCAAAACCTGCTGCTCGTCAGACCCAAATAATACAACAGTTAACATTCAAAATCATCCAGAAAAATTCACATACAGACACTCACGTTGCCACACCGAGAATAGACATTTGTAACGGTAATCTACAAAAAACATTTCCTCACACATTAAAAAAAAAACAATATGG
The DNA here is from genome assembly GCA_037127315.1 of Ascarosepion bandense. Taxonomy (NCBI): domain Eukaryota; kingdom Metazoa; phylum Mollusca; class Cephalopoda; order Sepiida; family Sepiidae; genus Ascarosepion; species Ascarosepion bandense. The sequence goes on from JBBBDQ010000405.1 coordinate 1,048,594, forward strand.
GCACATAAGTGTCTGTATGTGACTTTTTCTGGATGATTTTGAATGTTACCTGTTGTATCATTTGGGTCTGACGAGCAGCAAGATTTGCTGCGAAATCCGTATTACCCATGAAATTGTAGAATATCTAAAAAATGTTCTAGAGTATATATATATATATATATATATATGTGTGTGTGTGTGTGTGTGTGTGTGTGTGTGTGTGTGTGTGTGTGTGTGTGTTAAATTGTAATGTACTTTAGTGCCAAAATTGCTGCTTTTGATTCTGGAAAGTTATTTTTGGAAAAGATATTTTTTTGTGATAAAGTGCTTGATATTAAGGTAAAGATAGTGTTGATAAAATAAATGTGGAAAAACATGTCACTGACAAAAAATAAATGATCCAGAAGAGTAGACACATTGCAATAATGCACAGACGAAAGTCGATATGTATGACTGAATAAAACCGGTAAGCTAAGTTTTTCCACGTAAATTATAATTTTATACAATTTTTTTTTTTAATTTATCAAGAGAAAAATTTAAATAGACAAAAAATAGATGGTGACGAAACAAAATAAAATAATTAAAGAATTTTTAAATTAAAAAAATATTAAAATGCAGGGAGATCAAATATAAGAGACGTACTTCATAATTATTAATACAGAATAATTAGGATACCATGAACCGAATATGTGAGAAACGACAAGGTTTTAGAGAGGATGCAAACGAAAAGAAAACTTATACTTAGCATCAGGAAGAGACAGTGAAGGTTTCTGGGACATGTAATGAGGAAGGAGGGCTTGGAGAATCTAATACTCACAGGGTGAATAGAAAGAAAGAGAGCTGAGGAAACAGCGCGAAACAAACTTCATGGGCTTGAACAAGTCGATAGCAGAGCGGGGTCTGGTAGAGATGCAAAGAGGAGAAATGTTAAGAACGAAAAGGGATAGGTCTGTGATCGCCTACATCCTGAAGAGACATGGCACATAAAGAAGAATATCTGCGGGGGAAAAAGAAAGAAAGAAAGAAAGAAAGAAAAGGGGAAAGTGAGGGAGTGAGAAAGAAAGAGACAAAAGTTTAGAGGAATCAGTATCAATCAGGATCTGAGAATTTAAGTAAATGTTTTTGTGGTAGTATGTGTATATCAATTCACTTTTGTAAAGTGGATTAGGGTTATTTATATGATATTAAGAGGATATGTTTTTCTAAAAGGTGTCAGCTACATCTGTCTCCTTTCCATTAAAAGATTTGGCCAAAGCGACGACAATCCAAACTTAGATACAGTAATACATCAGACAACAGCAAGACCAAAACTAGTTTAGAATATTTCGTTAAACATAAAGTAGCCAGAAATTTGTCTTAAGCGAGGACAATCCAAACTTAGATACAATTGTGCTTTAGATAATAGCAAGCTCAACACGAGTATAGAATATTTTGGTAAAAATAAAGTAGGCACAAATTTGGCTTAGGCGACGACAATCCAAACTTAGATACAATTATGCTTTAGATACTAGCAAGCTCAAAACTAGTTTCGAATATTTCCTTAAAAATAAAGTAGGCCGAAATTTGGCTTAAGCGACGACAATCCAAACTTCGATACAATTATGCTTTAGATACTAGCAAGCTCAACACTAGTTTAGAATATTTCGTTAAAAATAAAGTAGCCAGAAATTTGGCTTAAGCGACGACAATCCAAACTGAGATACAATTATGCTTTAGATACTAGCAAGCTCAACACTAGTTTAGAATATTTCGTTAAAAATAAAGTAGCCAGAAATTAGGCTCAAGCGACGAAAATCTAAACTGAGATACAATTATGCTTTAGATACTAGCAAGCTCAACACTAGTTTAGAATATTTCGTTAAAAATAAAGTAGGCAGAAATTTGGCTTAAGCGACGACAATCCAAACTGAGATACAATTATACTTTAGATACTAGCAAGCTCAACACTAGTTTAGAATATTTCGTTAAAAATAAAGTAGCCAGAAATTTGGCTTAAGCGACGAGAATCCAAACTTAGATACAATTATGCTTTAGATACTAGCAAGCCTAACACTAGTTTAGAATATTTCGTTAAAAATAAAGTAGCCGTGAAATTTGGTCATGACGACAATCCAAACTTAGATACGAATATGCTTTAGATACTAGCAAGCTCAACACTAGTTTAGAATATTTCGTTAAAAAATAAAGTAGGCAGAAATTTGGCTTAAGCGACGACAATCCAAACTGAGATACAATTATACTTTAGATACTTCAGCAAGCCAACACAAGTTTAGAATATTTCGTTAAAAATAAAGTAGCCAGAAATTTGGGCTTAAGCGACGACAATTCAAACTTCAATACAATTATGCTTAGATACTAGCAAGCTCAACACTAGTTTAGAATATTTCGTTAAAAATAAAGTAGGCAGAAATTTGGCTTAAGCGACGACAATCCAAACTGAGATACAATTATACTTTAGATACTAGCAAGCTCAACATGTGTTTAGAACATTTCAAGTTAAAATAAAGTAGCCAGAAATTTGGCTTTCATGACGACAATCCTAAACTTCAATACAATTATGCTTTAGATACTGAAAAGCTCAACACTAGTTTAGAATATTTCGTTAAAAATAAAGTAGCTAGAAATTTGGCTTAAGTTTTGACGACAATACAAACTTAGATATAATTATGCTTAAATAATAGCAAGCAACACTAGTTTGAATATTTCGTTAAAAATAAAGTAGGCAGAAATTAGGCTCAAGCGATGACAATCCAAACTGAGATACAATTATGCTTTAAATACTAGTAAGCTCAACACTAGTTTGAATATTTCGTTAAAAATAAAGTAGCCAGAAATTAGGCTCAAGCGACGACAATCCAAACTGAGATACAATATGCTTTTAGATACTACAAGCTCAACACAAGTTTAGAATATTTTAAGTTAAAAACAGCAGGGCAGAAATTTGGCTTAAGCGACGACAATCCAAACTTCGATACAATTATGCTTTAGATACTAGCAAGCCTCAACACTAGTTTAGAATACTTCGTTAAAAATAAAGTAGCCAGAAATTTGGCTTAGTTTATTTACGCCAATCCAAACTGAGATACAATTATGCTTTAGATACTAGCAAGCTCAACACTAGTTTAGAATATTTCGTTAAAAATAAAGTAAAGTAAGAAATTTAGCTTAAGCGACGATAATCCAAACTGTAGATACAATTATACTTTAGATACTAGCAATCTCAACACGAGATTAGAATATTTCGTTAAAAATAAAGTAGGCAGAAATTTGGCTGCTGACGACAATCCAAACTGAGATACAATTATACTTTAGATACTAGCAAGCTCACACAAGTTTAGAATATTTCGTTAAAAATAAAGTAGCTGAAATTTGGCTTAAGTGACGATAATTCAAACTGAGATACAATTATGCTTTAGATACTAGCAAGCTCAACACTAGTTTAGAATATTTCGTTAAAAAATAAAAGTAGCCAGAAATTTGGCTTTTGAAGCGATTTGAAAATACAAACTTAGATATAATTATGCTTTAAATACTAGCAAGCTCAAGGTCAATTAATGAATATTTCGTTAAAAATAAAGTAGGCAGAAATTAGCTCAAGCGACGACAATCCAAACTCGAGATACAATTATGCTTTAAATACTAGCAAGCTCAACACTAGTTTGAATATTTCGTTAAAAATAAAGTAGCCGGTGAAATTAGCTCAAGCGACGACAATCCAAACTGAGATACAATTATGCTTACATACTAGCAAGCTCAACACAAGTTTAGAATATTTCGTTAAAAATAAAGTAGCCAGAAATTTGGCTTAAGCGACGACAATCCAAACTTCGATACAATTATGCTTTAGATACTGCGTTTTCCAACACGAGATTAGAATATTTCGTTAAAAGAAGTAGGTAGAAATTTGGCTTAAGCGATGACAATCCAAACTTTCAGGATACAATTATGCTTTAGATACTAGCAAGCTCAAAACTAGTTTAGAATATTTCGTTAAAAATAAAGTAGGCATGAAATTTGGCTTAAGCGACGACAATCCAAACTTCGATACAATTAAGTGCTTTAGACAAATAAAGTTCAACACTAGTTTAGAATATTTCGTTAAAAATAAAGTATTTCAGAAATTTGGCTTAAGTGACGACAATCCAAACTTCGATACAATTATGCTTTAGATACTAGCAAGCTCAAAACTAGTTTAGAATATTTCGTTGAAAATAAAGTAGCCAGAAATTTGGCTTAAGCGACGACAATCCAAACTGAGATAATTATGCTTTAGATACTAGCAAGCTCAACACTAGTTTAGAATATTACGTTAAAAATAAAGTAGGCAGAAATTTGGCTTTAAGTGACGACAATCCAAACTGAGATACAATTATACTTAGATAATAGCAAGCTCAACACAAGTTTAGAATATTTCGTTAAAAATAAAGTAGCCAGAAATTTGGCTTAAGCGACGTACAATCCAAACTTCAATACAATTATGCTTTAGATACCAGTGCGAAGCTCAACACTAGTTTAGAATATTTCGTTAAAAATAAAGTAGCCAGAAATTTATTTAAGCGACGACAATACAAACTTAGATATAATTATGCTTTAAATATCAGCAAGCTCAACACTAGTTTGAATACTTGGCAAAAATAAAGTAGGCAGAAATTAGGCTCAAGCGACGACAATCCAAACTGAGATACAATTATGCTTTAAATACCAGCAAGCTCAACAATTAGTTTGAATATTTCGTTAAAAATAAAGTAGCCAGAAAATTAGGCTCAAGCGACGACAATCCAAACCGAGATACAATTATGCTTTAGATACCAGCAAGCTCAACACAAGTTTAGAATATTTATGTTAAAAATAAAGTAGGCAGAAATTTGGCTTAAGCGACGACAATCCAAACTTCGATACAATTATGCTTTAGATACTAGCAAGCTCAACACTAGTTTAGAATACTTCGTTAAAAATAAAAGTAGCCAGAAAATTTCATTTTTAAGCGATGACAATCCAAACCGAGATACAATTATGTTTTTAGATACTAGCAAGCTCAAACACTAGTTTAGAATATTTCGTTAAAAATAAAGTATAAGAAATTAGCTAAGCGACGACAATCCAAACTTCGAGATACAATTATACTAGATACTAGCAATCTCAACACGAGATTAGAATATTTCGTTAAAAATAAAGTAGGCAGAAATTTGCCTAAGCGACGACAATCCAAACTGAGATACAATTATACTTTAGATACTAGCAAGCTCAACACAAGTTTAGAATATTTCGTTAAAAATAAAGTAGCCAGAAATTTGGCTCAAGCGACGACAATCCAAACTTCAATACAATTATGCTTTAGATACTAGCAAGCTCAACACTAGTTTAGAATATTTCGTTAAAAATAAAGTAGCCAGAAATTTGGCTTTAAGCGACGACAATCCAAACTTTAGATACAAGTATGCTTTTAGATACTAGCAAGCTCAACACTAGTTTAGAATATTTCGTTAAAAATAAAGTAGCCAGAAATTTGGTTTAGCGACGACAATCCAAACTTAGATACAATTATGCTTTAGATACTAGCAAGCTCAACACTAGTTTAGAATATTTCGTTAAAAATAAAGTAGGCAGAAATTTGGCTTAAGCGACGACAATCCAAACTGAGATACAAATTATACTTTAGGGATACTAGCAAGCTCAACACAAGTTTAGAATATTTCGTTAAAAATAAAGTAGCCAGAAATTTACTTAAGCGACGACAATTCAAACTTCAATACAATTATGCTTGTGATACTAGCAAGCTCAACACTAGTTTAGAATATTTCGTTAAAAATAAAGTAGGCAGAAATTTGGCTTTAAGCGACGACAATCCAAACTGAGATACAATTATACTTTAGATACTAAAGCTCAACACAAGTTTAGAATATTTTCTGTTAAAAATAAAGTAGCCAGAAATTTAAGGAATATGATGACAATCCAAACTCAATACAATTATGCTTAGATAATAGCAAGCTCAACACTAGTTTAGAATATTTCGTTAAAAATAAAGTAGCCAGAAATTTGGCTGTTGACGACAATACAAACTTAGATATAATTATGCTTTAAATACTAGCAAGCTCAACACTAGTTTGAATATTTCGTTAAAATAAAAGGTAAGAAATTAGCTCAAGTAATACAACCAAACTGAGATACAATTATGCTTTAAATACTAGCAAGCTCAACACTAGTTTGAATATTTCGTTAAAATAAAGTAGCCAGAAATTAGGCTCAAGTCGACGCATACAACTAAAACTTCACGAGATACAATTATGCTTTAGATACTAGCAAGCTCAACACAAGTTTAGAATATTTCGTTAAAAATAAAGTAGGCAGAAATTTGGCTTAAGCGACGACAATCCAAACTTCGATACAATTATGCTTTAGATACTAGCAAGCTCAACACTAAGCTAGAATACTTCGTTAAAAAAATAAAGTAGCCAGAAATTTGGCTTAAGCGACGACAATCCAAACTGAGATACAATTATGCTTTAGATACTAGCAAGCTCAACACTAGTTTAGAATATTTCGTTAAAAATAAAGTAGCAAGAAATTGCGAGTTTTTAAGCGATGACAATCCAAACTGAGATACAAATTTATTCTTGATAATAGCAACTTCAACACGAGATTAGAATATTTCGTTAAAAATAAAAGTAGGCAGAAATTTGGCTTAAGCGACGACAATCCAAACTGAGATACAATTATACTTTAGATACTAGCAAGCTCAACACAAGTTTAGAATATTTCGTTAAAAATAAAGTAGCCAGAATGGTTTAAGCGACGACAATTCAAACTGAGATACAATTATGCTTTTAGATACTAGCAAGCTCAACACTAGTTTAGGAATATTTCGTTAAAAATAAAGTAGCCAGAAATTTGGCTTAAGCGACGAAAATACAAACTTAGATATAATTATGCTTTAAATACTAGCAAGCTCAACACTAGTTTAGAATATTTCGTTAAAAATAAGTAGGCAGAAATTAGGTCACATGATGAATCAAACTCGAGATACAATTATGCTTTAAATACTAGCAAGCTCAACACTAGTTTGAATATTTCGTTAAAAATAAAGTAGCCAGAAATTAGGCTCAAGGACGACAATCCAAACTGAGATACAATTATGCTTTACATACTAGCAAGCTCAACACAAGTTTAGAATATTTGGCAAAAAAGAAGCAGCTAGAATGGCTGTCAGGACGACAATCCAAACTTCGATACAATTATGCTTTTTGAGATGAATAGCAAGCTCAACACGAGATTAGAATATTTCGTTAAAAATAAAGTAGGCAGAAATTTGGCTTAAGCGACACAATCCAAACTTCGATACAATTTATGCTTTTAGATACTAGCAAGCTCAAACTAGTTTAGAATATTTCGTTAAAAATAAAAGTAGGCAGAACCTATTTTCGTTGACGACAATCCAAACTTCGATACAATTATGCTTTAGATACCAGTAAGTTCAACACTAGTTTAGAATATTTCGTTAAAAATAAAGCAGCCAGAAATTTGGGCTTAAGCGACGACAATCCAAACTTCGATACAATTATGCTTTAGATACTAGCAAGCTCAAAATCAGTTTAGAATATTTCGTTAAAAATAAAGTAGCCAGAAATTTGGCTTAAGCGACGACAATCCAAACTGAGATACAATTATGCTTTAGATACTGAAGCAAGCTCAACACTAGTCGAATATTTCAAGCAAAATAAAGTAGGCAGAAATGGCTTTAAGCGACGACAATCCAAACTGAGATACAATTATGCTTTAGATACTAGCAAGCTCAAAACTAGTTTAGAATATTTCGTTAAAAAGTAAAGTAGCCAGAAATTTGGCTAAGCGACGACAATCCAAACTTCGATACAATTATGCTTTTAGATACTAGCAAGCTCAACACTAGTTTAGAATATTTCGTTAAAAATAAAGTAGGCAGAAATTTGGTTGCTGACGACAATCCAAACTAGATACAATTATGCTTTAGATACTAGCAAGCTCAAACTAGTTTAGAATATTTCGTTAAAAATAAAGTAGGGCAGAAATTTGCTTTAAGCGACGACAATCCAAAACTGAGATACAATTATGCTTTAGATACTAGCAAGCTCAACACTAGTTTAGAATATTTCGTTAAAAATAAAGTAGCCAGAATGGTTTGCTTTGACGACAATCCAAACTGAGATACAATTATGCTTTAGATACTAGCAAGCTCAAACCCGTTTAGAATATTACGTTAAAAATAAAGTAGGCAGAAATTTGGCTTAAGCGACGACAATCCAAACTGAGATACAATTATACTTTAGATACTAGCAAGCTCTCAATACAAGTTTAGAATATTTCTGTTAAAAATAAAGTAGCCAGAAATTTGGCTTAAGCGACGACAATCCAAACTTCAATACAATTATGCTTTAGATACTAGCAAGCTCAACACTAGTTTAGAATATTTCGTTAAAATAAAGTAGCCAGAAATTTGCTTGGGACGACAATACAAACTTAGATATAATTATGCTTTAAATACTAGCAAGCTCAACACTAGTTTGAATATTTCGTTAAAAATAAAAGTAGGCAGAAAATTAGCTCAAGCGACGACAATCCAAACTGAGATACAATTATGCTTTAAATATCAGTGCTTCCAACACTAGTTTGAATATTTCGTTAAAAATAAAGTAGCCAGAAATTAGGCTCAAGCGATGACAATTCAAACTTAGATACAATTATGCTTTAGATACTAGCAAGCTCAACACAAGTTTAGAATATTTCGTTAAAAATAAAGTAGGCAGAAATTTTACTTAAGCGACGACAATCCAAACTTCGATACAATTATGCTTTTAGATACTAGCAAGCTCAACACTAGTTTAGAATACTTCGTTAAAAATAAAGTAGCCAGAAATTTACTAAGCGACGACAATCCAAACTGAGATAGCAATTATAAAAGCTTAGATACTAGCAAGTTCAACACTAGTTTAGAATATTTCGTTAAAAATAAGGTAGCAAGAAATTTAGCTTAAGCGACGATTAACCAAACTGAGATACAATTATACTTTTAGATACTAGCAATCTCAACACGAGATTAGAATATTTCGTTAAAAATAAAGTAGGCAGAAATTTGGCTGCTGACGACAATCCAAACTGAGATACAATTATACTTTAGATACTAGCAAGCTCAACACAAGTTTAGAATATTTCGTTAAAAATAAAGTAGCCAGAAAATTTGGCTTAAGCGACGACAATCCAAACTTCGATACAATTATGCTTTAGATACTAGCAAGCTCAACACGAGATTAGAATATTTCGTTAAAAATAAAGTAGGCAGAACAGGCTTAAGCGACGACAATCCAAACTTCGATACAATTATGCTTTAGATACTAGTGTCAAAAACTAGTTTAGAATATTTCGTTAAAAAATAAAGTAGGCAGAAATTTGGCTTAAGCGACGACAATCCAAACTGAGATACAATTATGCTTTAGATACTAGCAAGCTCAACACTAGTTTGAATATTTCTGTTAAAAATAAAGTAGGCAGAAATTTGGCTTAAGCGACGACAACTAAAACTGAGATACAATTATGCTTTAGATACTAGCAAGCTCAAAACTAGTTTAGAATATTTCGTTAAAAATAAAGTAGCCAGAAATTTGGCTTAAGCGACGACAATCCAAACTGATACACCATGCTTTAGATACTAGCAAGCTCAACACCTTAGGTTTAGAATATTTCGTTAAAAATAAAGTAGGCAGAAATCACGGTTAGACGACAATCCAAACTTAGATACAATTATGCTTTTAGATGTCAGCAAGCTCAAACTAGTTTAGAAATATCGTTAAAAATAAAGTAAAGAAATTTGGCTATGATGACAATCCAAACTGAGATACAATTATGCTTAGATACTAGCAAGCTCAACACTAGTTTAGAATATTTCGTTAAAAATAAAGTAGCTGAAATTTGCTTAAGCGACGACAATCCAAACTGAGATACAATTATGCTTTAGATACTAGCAAGCTCAACACTAGTTTAGAAATATTACGTTAAAAATAAAGTAGGCAGAAATTTGGCTTAAGCGACGACAATCCAAACTGAGATACAATTATACTTTAGATACTAGCAAGCTCAACACAAGTTTAGAATATTTCGTTAAAAATAAAGTAGCCAGAAATTTGGCTTAAGCGACGTACAAATCCAAACTTCAATACAATTATGCTTAGATACTAGCAAGCTCAACACTAGTTTAGAATATTTCGTTAAAAATAAAGTAGCCAGAAATTTGCTTAAGCGACGACAATACAAACTTAGATATAATTATGCTTTAAATACTAGCAAGCTCAACACTAAGTTTGAATATTGTGTTAAAAATAAAGTAGGCAGAAATTAGGCTCAAGCGACGACAATCCAAACTGAGATACAATTATGCTTTAGATACTAGCAAGCTCAACACAAGTTTAGAATATTTCTTGTTAAAAATAAAGTAGGCAGAAATTTATTTAAGCGACGACAATCCAAACTTCGATACAATTACAAGCCATATACTAGCAAGCTCAACACTAGTTTAGAATACTTCGTTAAAAATAAAGTAGCCAGAAATTTGCTAAGCGACGACAATCCAAACTGAGATATTAAATTATGCTTAGATACTAGCAAGCTCAACACTAGTTTAGAATATTTCAAGTTAAAAAATAAAGTAGCAAGAAATTTAGCTGTTGACGACAATCCAAACTGAGATAAAATTATACTTTAGATACTAGCAATCTCAACACGAGATTAGAATATTTCGCAAAAATAGCAGTAGAAATTTGGCTTAAGCGACGACAATCCAAACTGAGATACAATTATACTTTAGATACTAGCAAGCTCAACACAAGTTTAGAATATTTCGTTAAAAATAAAGTAGCCATGAAATTTTATTAAGGACGACAATCCAAATCTCGATACAATTATGCTTTAGATACTAGCAAGCTCAACACGAGATTAGAATATTTCGTTAAAAATAAAGTAGGCAGAAATTTGGCTTAAGCGACGACAATCCAAACTTCGATACAATTATGCTTTAGATACTAGCAAGCTCAAAACTAGTTTAGAATATTTTCACAAAAGCAAGTAGGCAGAAATTCATTAAGCGACGACAATCCAAACTTCGATACAATTATGTTGGATATCATGTTCAACACTAGTTTAGAATATTTCGTTAAAAATAAAGTAGCCAATTTGGCTTAAGGAGACAATCCAAACTTCGATACAATTATGCTTTAGATACTAGCAAGCTCAAAACTAGTTTAGAATATTTCGTTAAAAATAAAGTAGCTTGGGGAAATTTGGCTTAAGCGACGACAATCCAAACTGGAGATACAATTATGCCTTAGATACTAGCAAGCTCAACACTAGTTTGAATATTTCGTTAAAAATAAAGTAGGCAGAAATTTGGCTTAAGGACGACAATCCAAACTGAGATACAATTATGCTTTAGATACTAGCAAGCTCAACACTAGTTTGAATATTTCGTTAAAAATAAAGTAGCCAGAAATTTGGCTTAAGCGACGACAATCCAAACTGAGATACAATTGTTTTTAGATACTAGCAAGCTCAACACTAGTTTAGAATATTTCGTTAAAAAATAGGCAATGAAATTTGGCTTAAGCGACGACAATCCAAACTTCGATACAATTATGCTTTAGATACTAGCAAGCTCAAAACTAGTTTAGAATATTTCGTTAAAAATAAAGAGGTAGAAATTTGGCTTAAGCGACGACAATCCAACTTCTGATACAATTATGTTTATACTAGCAAGCTCAACACTAGTTTAGAATATTTCGTTAAAAACAGTATAGCCAGAAATTTGGGCTTAAGCGACGACAATCCAAACTTCGATAATTATGCTTTAGATACTAGCAAGCTCAAACTAGTTTAGAATATTTCGTTAAAAATAAAGTAGCCAGAAATTTGGCTTTAAGCGACGCATAATCCAAAATTGAGATACAATTATGCTTTAGATACTAAAGCTCAAAACTAGTTTAGAATATTTCGTTAAAAATAAAGTAGCCAGAAATTTGGCTTAAGCGACGACAATCCAAACTTCGATACAATTATGCTTTTAGATATCAGCAAGCTCAACACTAGTTTAGAATATTTTCACAGAAAACAGTAGGCAGAAATTTGGCTTAAGCGACGACAATCCAAACTTAGATACAATTATGTTTAGATACTAGCAAGCTCAAAACTAGTTTAGAATATTTCGTTAAAAATAAAGTAGGCAGAAATTTGGCTTTAAGCGACGACAATCCAAACTTAGATACAATTATGCTTTAGATACTAGCAAGCTCAAACTAGTTTAGAATATTTCGTTAAAAAAAATAAAGTAGAAATTTACGGGCGACGACAATCCAAACTGAGATACAATTATGCTTTAGATACTAAAAGCTCAACACTAGTTTAGAATATTTCGTTAAAAACAAAGTAGCCAGAAATTTGGCTTAAGCGGACGACAATCCAAACTGAGATACAATTATGCTTTAGATACTAGCAAGCTCAACACTAGTTTAGAATATTACGTTAAAAATAAAGTAGGCAAGAAATTTACTTTGGTTAGACGATAATTCAAACTGAGATACAATTATGCTTTAAATACTAGCAAGCTCAACACTAGTTTGAATATTTCGTTAAAAATAAAGAAAGCCAGAAATTAGGCTCGCCATTGCGACAATCCAAACTGAGATACAATTATGCTTTAGATACTAGCAAGCTCAACACAAGTTTAGAATATTTCGTTAAAAATAAAGTAGGCAGAAATTTGGCTTAAGCGACGACAATCCAAACTGAGATACAAATTATGCTTTAGATACTAGCAAGCTCAACACTAGTTTAGAATACTTCGTTAAAAATACAGTAGCCAGAAATTTGGCTTAAGCGACGACAATCCAAACTGAGATACAATTATGCTTTAGATACTAGTAAGCTCAACACTAGTTTAGAATATTTCGTTAAAAACAAAGTAGCAAGAAATTTAGTCGTATGAATACAATCCAAACCGAGATACAATTATACTTTAGATACTAGCAATCTCAACACGAGATTAGAATATTTCGTTAAAAATAAAGTAGGCAGAAATTTGGCTTTAAGCGACGACAATCCAAACTGAGATACAATTATACTTTAGATACTAGCAAGCTCAACACAAGTTTAGAATATTTCGTTAAAAGAAGCAGAAATTTGGCTTAAGCGACGACAATCTTAACCGAGATACAATTATGCTTTAGATACTAGCAAGCTCAACATTAGTTTAGAATACTTCGTTAAAAATAGTGTTACAGCTGTGAAATTGGCTTAAGCGACGACAATCCAAACCGAGATAATTATACTTTAGATACTAGCAAGCCAACACAAGTTTAGAATATTTCGTTAAAAGTTAAAGTAGGCAGAAATTTGGCTTAAGCGACGACAATCCAAACTGAGATACAATTATGCTTTAGATACTAGCAAGCTCAACACTAGTTTAGAATACTTCGTTAAAAAATAGAAGTAGCCAGAAATTTGGTCAAGCGACGACAATCCAAACTGAGATACAGCAATTATGTTTAGATACTAGCAAGCTCAACACTATTAAATATTTCGTTAAAAATAAAGTAGCAAGAAATTTAGCTGAAGGACGACAATCCAAACTGAGATACAATTATACTTTAGATACTAGCAATCTCAACACGAGATTAGAATATTTCGTTAAAAATAAAGTAGGCAGAAATTTACTAAGTGACGACAATCCAAACTGAGATACAATCATACTTTAGATACTAGCAAGCTCAACACAAGTTTAGAATATTTCGTTAAAAATAAAGTAGCCAGAAATTTGGCTTAAGCGACGACAATTCAAACTTCAATACAATTATGCTTTAGATACTAGCAAGCTCAACACTAGTTTAGAATATTTCGTTAAAAATAAAGTAGCCAGAAATTTGGCTTAAGCGACGAAAATACAAACTTAGATATAATTATGCTTTAAATACTAGCAAGCTCAACACTAGTTTGAATATTTCGTTAAAAATAAAGTAGGCAGAAATTAGGCTCAAGCGACGACAATCCAAACTGAGATACAATTATGCTTTAAATACTAGCAAGCTCAACACTAGTTTGAATATTTCGTTAAAAATAAAGTAGCCAGAAATTAGGCTCAAGCGACGACAATCCAAACTGAGATACAATTATGCTTTACATACTAGCAAGCTCAACACAAGTTTAGAATATTTCGTTAAAAATAAAGTAGGCAGAAATTTGGCTTAAGCGACGACAATCCAAACTTCGATACAATTATGCTTTAGATACTAGCAAGCTCAACACTAGTTTAGAATACTTCGTTAAAAATAAAGTAGTCAGAAATTTGGCTTAAGCGACGACAATCCAAACTGAGATACAATTATGCTTTAGATAATAGCAAGCTCAACACTAGTTTAGAATATTTCGTTAAAAATAAAGCAGCAAAGAAATTTAGCTGAAGCTAGATTTAATAATCCAAATCTGAGATACAATTATGCCTTTAGATACTAGCAAGCTCAACACTAGTTTAGAATATTTCGTTAAAAATAAAAGTAGCAAGAAATTTATTAAGCGACGACAATCCAAACTGGAGATACAATTATGCTTTAAATACTAGCAAGCTCAACACTAGTTTAAATACTTGTTAAAAATAGCATTAGAAATTAGGCTCAAGCGACGACAATCCAAACTGAGATACAATTATGCTTTACATACTAGCAAGCTCAACATGTTTAGAATATTTCGTTAAAAATAAAGTAGCCAGAAATTTGGCTTAAGCGACGACAATCCAAACTTGATACAATTATGCTTTAGATACTAGCAAGCTCAACACGAGATTAGAATATTTCGTTAAAAATAAAGTAGGGCAGAAATTTGGCTTAAGCGACGACAATCCAAACTTGATACAATTATGCTTTAGATACTAGCAAGCTCAAAACTAGTTTAGAATATTTCGTTAAAAATAAAGTAGGCAGAAAATTTGGCTTAAGCGACGACAATCCAAACTTCGATACAATTATGCTTTAGATACTAGCAAGCTCAACACTAGTTTAGAATATCGTTAAAAATAAAGTAGCCAGAAATTTGGTTAAGTGACGACAATCCAAACTGAGATACAATTATGCTTTAGATACTAGTAAAGCTCAAAACTAGTTTAGAATATTTCGTTAAAAATAAAGTAGGCAGAAATTTTGGCTTAAGCGACGACAATCCAAACTTCGATACAATTATGCTTTAGATACTAGCAAGTCAAAACTAGTTTAGAATATTTCGTTAAAAATAAAGTAGCCAGAAATTTTGGCTTAAGCGACGACAATCCAAAATTGAGATACAATTATGCTTTAGATACTAGCAAGCTCAACACTAGTTTGAATATTTCTGTTAAAAATAAAGTAGGCAGAAATTTGGCTTAAGCGACGACAATCCAAATTGAGATACAATTATGCTTTAGATACTAGCAAGCTCAAAACTAGTTTAGAATATTTCGTTAAAAATAAAGCAGCCAGAAATTTGGCTTAAGCGACGACAATCCAAACTTCGATACAATTATGCTTTAGATACTAGCAAGCTCAACACTAGTTTAGAATATTTCGTTAAAAATAAAGTAGGCAGAAATTTCATTAAGTGACGACAATCCAAACTTAGATACAATTATGCTTAGATATTAGCAAGCTCAAACTAGTTTAGAATATTTCGTTAAAAATAAAGTAGGCAGAAATTTGGCTTAAGCGACGACAATCCAAACTGAGATACAATTATGCTTTAGATACTAGCGCTAACACTAGTTTAGAATATTTCGTTAAAAATAAAGTAGCCAGAAATTTGGCTTAAGCGACGACAACTAAAACTGAGATACAATTATAAAAGTTAAATACCAGTGCCTAACATTAGTTTGAATATTTCGTTAAAAATAAAGTAGGTAGAAATTAATTGAAAGTGACGACAATCCAAATCGAGATACAAAATTATGCTTTCTAAATATCAGCAAGCTCAACACTAGTTTGAATATTTCGTTAAAAATAAAGTAGCCAGAAATTAGGCTCAAGCGACGACAATCCAAACTGAGATACAATTATGCTTTAGATACTAGCAAGCTCAACACAAGTTTAGAATATTTCGTTAAAAATAAAGTAGGCAGAAATTTGGTTTAAGCGACGACAATCCAAACTTGATACAATTATGCTTTACATACTAGCAAGCTCAACACTAGCTTGAATACTTCGTTAAAAATAAAGTAGCCAGAAATTTGGCTTAAGCGACGACAATCCAAACTGAGATACAATTATGCTTTAGATACTAGCAAGCTCAACACTAGTTTAGAATATTTCGTTAAAAATAAAGTAGCCAGAAATTAGGCTCAAGCGACGACAATCCAAACTGAGATACAATTATGCTTTAGATACTAGCAAGTCTAACACAAGTTTAGAATATTTCGTTAAAAATAAAGTAGGCAGAAATTTGGCTTTGCCGACGACAATCCAAACTTCGATACAATTATGCTTTACATACTAGCAAGCTCAACACTAGTTTAGAATACTTCGTTAAAAATAAAGTAGCCAGAAATTTGGCTTAAGCGACGACAATCCAAACTGAGATACAATTATGCTTTAGATACTAGCAAGCTCAACACTAGTTTAGAATATTTCGTTAAAAATAAAGTAGCAAGAAATTTGGCTTAAGCGACGACAATCCAAACTGAGATACAATTATGCTTTAGATACTAGCAAGCTCAACACTAGTTTAGAATATTTCGTTAAAAATAAAGTAGCCAGAAATTTGGCTTAAGCGACGACAATCCAAACTGAGATACAATTATGCTTTAGATACTAGCAAGCTCAACACTAGTTTAGAATATTTCGTTAAAAATAAAGTAGCCAGAAATTTAGCTTAAGCGACGACAATCCAAACTGAGATACAATTATACTTTAGATACTAGCAATCTCAACACGAGATTAGAATATTTCGTTAAAAATAAAGTAGGCAGAAATTTGGCTTAAGCGACGACAATCCAAACTGAGATACAATTATACTTTAGATACTAGCAAGCTCAACACAAGTTTAGAATATTTCGTTAAAAATAAAGTAGCCAGAAATTTGGCTTAAGCGACGACAATTCAAACTTCAATACAATTATGCTTTCGATACTAGCAAGCTCAACACTAGTTTAGAATATTTCGTTAAAAATAAAGTAGCCAGAAATTTGTTTAAGCGACGAAAATACAAACTTAGATATAATTATGCTTTAAATACTAGCAAGCTCAACACTAGTTTGGAATATTTCGTTAAAAATAAAGTAGGCAGAATTAGGCTCAAGCGACGACAATCCAAACTGAGATACAATTATGCTTTAAATACTAGCAAGCTCAACACTAGTTTGAATATTTCGTTTAAAAATAAAGTAGCCAGAAATTAGGCTCAAGCGACGACAATCCAAACTGAGATACAATTATGCTTTACATACTAGCAAGCTCAACACAAGTTTAGAATATTTCGTTAAAAATAAAGTAGGCAGTAATTTAATAAGCGACGACAATCCAAACTTCGATACAATTATGCTTTAGATACTAGCAAGCTCAACACTAGTTTAGAATACTTCGTTAAAATAAAGTAGCCAGAATTTGCTTAAGCGACGACAATCCAAACTGAGATACAATTATGCTTTAGATACTAGCAAGCTCAACACCAGTTTAGAATATTTCGTTAAAAATAAAGTAGCAAGAAATTTAGCTTAAGCGACGACAATTCAAACTGAGATACAATTATACTTTAGATACTAGCAAGCTTTCAACACAAGTTTAGAATATTTCGTTAAAAATAAAGTAGGCAGAAATTTGGTTTAAGCGACGACAATCCAAACTGAGATACAATTATGCTTTTAGATACTAGCAAGCTCAACACTAGTTTAGAATACTTCGTTAAAAATAAAGTAGGCAGAAATTTGGGCTTAAGCGACGACAATCCAAACTGAGATACAATTATACTTTAGATACTAGCAAGCTCAACACAAGTTTAGAATATTTCGTTAAAAAAAATAAAGTAGCCAGAAATTTGGCTTAAGTGACGACAATCCAAACTGAGATACAATTATGCTTTTAGATACTAGCAAGCTCAACACTATTTTTCAATATTTCGTTAAAAATAAAGTAGCCAGAAATTTGCTTTGTTGACGAAAATACAAACTTAGATATAATTATGCTTTAAATACTAGCAAGCTCAACACTAGTTTGAATATTTCGTTAAAAATATACAGGCAGAAATTAGGCTCGGCGACGACAATCCAAACTGAGATAATTTTATAAGCCAAATACTAGCAAGCTCAAACACTAGTTTGAATATTTCGTTAAAAAACAAAAAGCAGCCAGAAATTAGGCTCAAGCGACGACAATCCAAACTGAGATACAATTATGCTTTACATACTAGCAAGCTCAACACAAGTTTAGAATATTTCGTTAAAAATAAAGTAGCCAGAAATTTGGCTTAAGCGACGACAATCCAAACTTCGATACAATTATGCTTTAGATACTAGCAAGCTCAACACGAGATTAGAATATTTCGTTAAAAATAAAGTAGGCAGAAATTTGGCTTAAGCGACGACAATCCAAACTTCGATACAATTATGCTTTAGATAATAGCAAGCTCAAAACTAGTTTAGAATATTTCGTTAAAAATAAAGTAGGCAGAAATTTGCTTTTAAGCGACGACAATCCAAACTTCGATACAATTATGCTTTAGATACTAGCAAGCTCAACACTAGTTTAGAATATTTCGTTAAAAATAAAGTAGCCAGAAATTTGGCTTAAGTGACGACAATCCAAACTTCGACAATTATGCTTTAGATACTAGCAAGCTCAAAACTAGTTTAGAATATTTCTCAAGAAAATAAAGCAGCCAGAAATTTGGCTTGCTAGACGACAATCCAAACTGAGATACAATTATGCTTTAGATACTAGCAAGCTCAACACTAGTTTGAATATTTCGTTAAAAAAATAAAGGCAGAAAACTCGGCTTAAGCGACGACAATCCAAACTTCAATACAATTATGCTTTAGATACTAAAAGCTCAACACTAGTTTAGAATATTTCGTTAAAAATAAAGTAGCCAGAAATTTGGCTTAAGCGACGACAATCCAAACTTCGATACAATTATGCTTTTAGATACTAGCAAGCTCAAAACTAGTTTAGAATATTTCGTTAAAAATAAAGTAGCCAGAAATTTGCTTAAGCGACGACAATCCAAACTGAGATACAATTATGCTTTAGATACTAGCAAGTTCAACACTAGTTGAATATTTCGTTAAAAATAAAGTAGGCAGAAATTTGCTTAAGCGACGACAATCCAAACTTCGATACAATTATGCTTTAGATACTAGCAAGCTCAACACTAGTTTAGAATATTTCGTTAAAAATAAAGTAGCCAGAAATTTGGCTTAAGCGACGACAATCCAAACTTAGATACAATTATGCTTTAGATACTAGCAAGCTCAAAACTAGTTTAGAATATTTCGTTAAAAATAAAGTAGGCAGAAATTTGGCTTAAGCGACGACAATCCAAACTGAGATACAATTATGCTTTAGATACTAGCAAGCTCAACACTAGTTTAGAATATTTCGTTAAAATAAAGTAGCCAGAAATTTGGCTTAAGCGACGACAATCCAAACTGGAGATACAATTATGCTTTAGATACTAGCAAGCTCAACACTAGTTTAGAATATTTCGTTAAAATAAGTAGGCAGAAATTTGGCTTAAGCGACGACAATCCAAACTTCGATACAATTATGCTTTAGATACTAGCAAGCTCAAAAACTAGTTTAGAATATTTCGTTAAAAATAAAGTAGGCAGTAATTTGGCTTAAGCGACGACAATCCAACCTGAGATACAATTATGCTTTAGATACTAGCAAGCTCAACACTAGTTTAGAATATTTCCTGTTAAAAATAAAGTAGGCAGAAATTTGGCTTAAGCGACGACAATCCAAACTGAGATACAATTATACTTTAGATACTAGCAAGCTCAACACAAGTTTAGAATATTTCGTTAAAAATAAAGTAGGCAGAAATTTGGCTTTTGGCGACGACAATCCAAACTGAGATACAATTAGGTTTTTAGATACTAGCAAGCTCAACACTAGTTTAGAATACTTCGTTAAAAATAAAGTAGGCAGAAATTTGGCTTAAGCGACGACAATCCAAACTGAGATACAATTATACTTTAGATACTAGCAAGCTCACGTTTAGAATATTTCGTTAAAAATAAAGTAGCCAGAAATTTGGCTTGGCGACGACAATCCAAACTGAGATACAATTATGCTTTAGATACTAGCAAGCTCAACACTAGTTTAGAATATTTCGTTAAAAATAAAGTAGCCAGAAATTTGGCTTAAGCGACGAAAATACACAAACTTAGATATAATTATGCTTTAAATACTAGCAAGCTCAACACTAGTTTGAATATTTCAAGTTAAAAATAAAGTAGGCAGAAATTAGTTTTAAGCGACGACAATCCAAACTGAGATACAATTATGTTTTTTTAAATACTAGCAAGCTCAACACTAGTTTGAATATTTCGTTAAAAATAAAGTAGCCAGAAATTAGGCTCAAGCGACGACAATCCAAACTGAGATACAATTATGCTTTACATACTAGCAAGCTCAACACAAGTTTAGAATATTTCGTTAAAAATACAGCCAGAAATTTGGCTTGGCGACGACAATCCAAACTTCGATACAATTATGCTTTAGATACTAGCAAGCTCAACACGAGATTAGAAATATTTCGTTAAAAATAAAGTAGGCAGAAATTTGGCTTTTGGCGACGACAATCCAAACTTCGACACAATTATGCTTTAGACACAGCAAGCTCAAAACTAGTTTAGAATATTTTGTTAAAAATAAAGTAGGCAGAAATTTGGCTTAAGTGACGACAATCCAAACTTCGATACAATTATGTTTAGATACTAGCAAGCTCAACACTAGTTTAGAATATTTTGTTAAAATAAAGGCCAGAAATTTGAAGCCATGACGACAATCCAAACTTCGATACAATTATGCTTTAGATACTAGCAAGCTCAAAACTAGTTTAGAATATTTCGTTAAAAAATAAAGTAGCCAGAAATTTAGCCAAGGACGACAATCCAAATCAGATACAATTATGCTTTAGATACTAGCAAGCTAACACTAGTTTGAATATTTCGTTAAAAATAAAGTAGGCAGAAATTTGGCTTAAGCGACGACAATCCAAACTGAGATACAATTATGCTTTAGATACTAGCAAGCTCAACACTAGTTTAGAATATTTCGTTAAAAATAAAGTAGCCAGAAATTTGCTTGGCGACGACAATCCAAACTTCGATACAATTATGCTTTAGATACTAGCAAGCTCAAAACTAGTTTAGAATATTTCGTTAAAAATAAAGTAGCCAGAATTATTACGACGACAATCCAAACTGAGACAATTATGCTTTAGATACTAGCAAGTTCAACACTAGTTTGAATATTTCGTTAAAAATAAAGTAGGCAGAAATTTGGCTTAAGCGACGACAATCCAAACTTCGATACAATTATGCTTTAGATACTAGCAAGCTCAACACTTGTTTAGAATATTTCGTTAAAAATAAAGTAGCCAGAAATTTGCCTAAGCGACGACAATCCAAACTTAGATACAATTATGCTTTAGATACTAGCAAGCTCAAAACTAGTTTAGAATATTTCGTTAAAAATAAAGTAGGCAGAAATTTGGCTTAAGCGACGACAATCCAAACCGAGATACAATTATGCTTTAGATACTAGCAAGCTCAACACTAGCTAGGAATATTTCGTTAAAAATAAAGTAGCCAGAAATTGGCTTAAGCGACGACAATCCAAACTGAGATACAATTATGCTTTAGATACTAGCAAGCTCAACACTAGTTTAGAATATTTCGTTAAAAATAAAGTAGGCAGAAATTTGGCTTAAGCGACGACAATCCAAACTTCGATACAATTATGCTTTAGATACTAGCAAGCTCAAACTAGTTTAGCAAATATTTTCCGTTAAAAATAAAGTAGGCAGAAATTTGGCTTAAGCGACGACAATCCAAACTGAGATACAATTATGCTTTAGATACTAGCAAGCTCAACACTAGTTTAGAATATTTCTGTTAAAAATAAAGTAGCCAGAAATTTGGCTAAGCGACGACAATCCAAACTTTGATACAATTATGCTTTAGATACTAGCAAGCTCAACACGAGATTAGAATATTTCGTTAAAAATAAAGTAGGCAGAATTACGGCGACGACAATCCAAACTGAGATACAATTATGCTTTCAGATACTAGCAAGCTCAAAACTAGTTTAGAATATTTCGTTAAAATAAAGCAGTCAGAAATTTGGCTTAAGCGACGAGAATCCAAACTTCGATACAATTATGCTTTTAGATACTAGCAAGCTCAACACTAGTTTAGAATATTTCGTTAAAAATAAAGTAGCCAGAAATTTGGCTTAAGCGACGACAATCCAAACTGAGATACAATTATGCTTTAGATACTAGCAAGCTCAACACAAGTTTAGAATATTTCGTTAAAAATAAAGTAGGCAGAAATTTGGCTAGCGACGACAATCCAAACTGAGATACAATTATGCTTTAGATACTAGCAAGCTCAAAACTAGTTTAGAATATTTCGTTAAAAATAAAGTAGCCAGAAATCACGCGAGTGACGACAATCCAAACTTCAATACAATTATGCTTTTAGATACTAGCAAGCTCAACACAAGTTTAGAATATTTCGTTAAAAAAAATAAAGTAGGCAGAAATTTGCTTAAGCGACGACAATCCAAACTTCAATACAATTATGCTTTAGATACTAGCAAGCTCAACACTAGTTTAGAATATTTCGTTAAAAATAAAGTAGGCAGAAATTTGGCTTAAGCGACGACAATCCAAACTGAGATACAATTATGCTTTAGATACTAGCAAGCTCAAAACTAGTTTAGAATATTTTCTCGTTAAAAATAAAGTAGCCAGAAATTTGGCTTAAGCGACGACAATCCAAACTTCGATACAATTATGCTTTAGATACTAGCAAGCTCAACACTAGTTTAGAATATTTCGTTAAAATAAAGTAGCCAGAAATTTGGTTTAAGCGACGACAATCCAAACTTCGATACAATTATGCTTTAGATACTAGCAAGCTCAACACAAGTTTAGAATATTTCGTTAAAAATAAAGTAGGCAGAAATTTGGTTTTTAAGGACGACAATCCAAATTGAGATACAATTATGCTTTTTAGATACTAGCAAGCTCAAAACTAGTTTAGAATATTTCGTTAAAAATAAAGTAGCCAGAAATTTGGGCTTAAGCGACGACAATCCAAACTGAGATACAATTATGCTTTAGATACTAGCAAGCTCAACACAAGTTTAGAATATTTCGTTAAAAATAAAGTAGGCAGAAATTTATTAAGGACGACAATCCAAACTTGATACAATTATGCTTTAGATACTAGCAAGCTCAACACAAGCTTAGAATATTTCGTTAAAAATAAAAAGTAGCCAGAAATTCTGCTTAAGCGACGACAATCCAAACTGAGATACACAATTATGCTTTAGATACTAGCAAGCTCAACACAAGTTTATAATATTTTCGTTACAAAAATAAAGAGAAATTTGAAGTAAGGACGACAATCCAAACTGAGATACAATTATGCTTTAGATACTAGCAAGCTCAACACAAGTTTAGAATATTTCGTTAAACAAAGTAGCCAGAAATTTGGCTTAAGCGACGACAATCCAAACTGAGATACAATTATGCTTTAGATACTAGCAAGCTCAACACAAGTTTAGAATATTTCGTTAAAAATAAAGCAGCCAGAAATTTGGCTTAAGCGACGACAATCCAAACTTCGATACAATTATGCTTTAGATACTAGCAAGCTCAACACAAGTTTAGAATATTTCGTTAAAAATAAAGTAGGCAGAAATTTGGCTTAAGCGACGACAATCCAAACTTCGATACAATTATGCTTTAGATACTTGTAGCAAGCTCAACACAAGTTTAGAATATTTTCGTTAAAAATAAAGAAAGCCAGAAATTTTGCTTAAGCGACGACAATCCAAACTTCGATACAATTATGCTTTAGATACTAGCAAGCTCGCAATAATTAGTTTAGAATATTTTCGTTAAAAATAAAGTAGGCAGAAATTTGGTTGCTGACGACAATCCAAACTTCGATACAATTATGCTTTAGATACTAGCAAGCTCAACACTAGTTTAGAATATTTCGTTAAAATAAAGTAGGCAGAAATTTGGCTTAAGCGACGACAATCCAAACTTCGATACAATTATGCTTTAGATACTAGCAAGCTCAAAACTAGTTTAGAATATTTCGTTAAAAATAAAGCAGCCAGAAATTTGGCTTAAGCGACGACAATCCAAACTGAGATACAATTATGCTTTAGATACTAGCAAGCTCAAAACTAGTTTAGAATATTTCGTTAAAAATAAAGTAACCAGAAATTTGGCTTAAGCGACGACAATCCAAACTGAGATACAATTATGCTTTAGATACTAGCAAGCTCAAAACTAGTTTAGAATATTTCGTTAAAAATAAAGTAAATCAGAAATTTGGCTTAAGCGACGACAATCCAAACTGAGATACAATTATGCTTTAGATACTAGCAAGCTCAAAACTAGTTTAGAATATTTCGTTAAAATAAAGTAGGCAGAAATTTGGCTTAAGTGACGACAATCCAAACTTCAATACAATTATGCTTAGATACTAGCAAGCTCAACACTAGTTTAGAATATTTCGTTAAAAATAAAGTAGGCAGAAATTTGGCTTAAGCGACGACAATCCAAATTGAGATACAATTATGCTTTAGATACTAGCAAGCTCAACACAAGTTTAGAATATTTCGTTAAAAATAAAGTAGCCAGAAATTTTGGCTTAAGCGACGACAATCCAAACTTCGATACAATTATGTTTTAGATACTAGCAAGTCCAACACAAGTTTAGAATATTTCGTTAAAAATAAAGTAGGCAGAAATTTGGCTTAAGCGACGACAATCCAAACTTCGATACAATTATGCTTAGATACTAGCAAGCTCAACACAAGTTTATATTATTTCGTTAAAAATAAAGCAGCTGAAATTTGGCTTGGCGACGACAATCCAAACTTGATACAATTATGCTTTAGATACTAGCAAGCTCAACACTAGTTTAGAATATTTCGTTAAAAATAATAGCAGAAATTTGGTTGGGCGACGACAATCCAAACTTTCGATACAATTATGCTTTAGATACTAGCAAGCTCAACACTAGTTTAGAATATTTCGTTAAAAATAAAGTAGGCAGAAATTTGGCTTAAGCGACGACAATCCAAACTTCGATACAATTATGCTTTAGATACTAGCAAGCTCAAAACTAGTTTAGAATATTTCGTTAAAAATAAAGCAGCTAGAAATTTGGTTTAAGCGACGACAATCCAAACTGAGATACAATTATGCTTTAGATACTAGCAAGCTCAAAACTAGTTTAGAATATTTCGTTAAAAATAAAGTAACCAGAAATTTGGCTTAAGCGACGACAATCCAAACTGAGATACAATTATGCTTTTAGATACTAGCAAGCTCAAAACTAGTTTAGAATATTTCGTTAAAAATAAAGTAACCAGAAATTTGGCTTAAGTGACGACAATCCAAACTGAGATACAATTATGCTTTAGATACTAGCAAGCTCAAAACTAGTTTAGAATATTTCGTTAAAAATAAAGTAGGCAGAAATCTATTAAGGACGACAATCCAAACTTCAATACAATTATGCTTTAGATACTAGCAAGCTCAACACTAGTTTAGAATATTTCGTTAAAAATAAAGTAGGCAGAAATTTGGCTTAAGCGACGACAATCCAAACTGAGATACAATTATACTTTAGATACTAGCAAGCTCAACACTAGTTTAGAATATTTCATTAAAAATAAAGTATGCAGATATGTATGCAGAAACTAGGTAAACGTAACATTGTATGATTTATGTCACCCTTCAGCCGTAATTTCCAAACAAACATTGGAAAATTTTTCCTAAATTTAATTCACAGACACTTCAACGATTCCCCCACACTAAACTAGATTTTCAACAAAAACAATGTTAAAGTCAGTTATAGCTGCATTAATATCATAGAACAATATATTTCACAATATGGTATGATATCAAATAAATAATGCCTAATAATACCAGTTACCCTACCACAAATAATCATAACCCTTCTAAAAATAATTTCAACTACCAAAAAATAAGTCCTGCTCATTAAATGACCAATGTATGTCCAAAAGTATTGTTTATAGTGTTCGCATCCATTCGGAGGATGATGATGTTAAATTATATTTTCGAGAAACTGCTTACATGTGAAAATATCGCTTTCATAACCACTTCTTTAAACTTGGTAACTACACTTCAGTTTTACCGTCAAAATATTTATGTTATCATTAAGAGGAAAGATCTAAGTATTTTTTAATTATTTTATTCATCCTTTCTAATACATTCGAAATTTAATTTAAAAATTCTTTTTTTTTTTTTTTTTGCGGTGTCGTTGGCGAATGACCAGTTTTTTTACAAGCGTTTAGTATGGCTAACGGAATATTACGCAATTCATTTTTTGCCGGTGAAAAAGTATTCATTTGGAAATTCTTGCAAAAATCAAATACTGCTCAGATTTTCATTACATTTTCGGGAGTTTTTCACAAATAAATAAAATTGTTTATGAAATCATTATTTTTTTGAAATCTTGGTAAAGATATTTTTTATATAAATGGTACCTTCCCCTCCAATTAATTTCCTAAAGTTTCTATAATTTTACTCCCGTCACGGAATTTTATTTTATTAGTTAAATGCAGGACTCCTTGGAGAATTTAAATCATCTTTCTTTTTTCCAAACAGTTGCTCCTCTTCAGAATATCTGCTCCGAATAGGAAAAACAAAAATACAATATAACTATGCCATTTTTTATTTAGATAAACTTTTAATTGCATTTTTAAATCAATATTAAGGATATTGTAGGAATGAACCAAAATGACCTCAGGTCAGATACTACTACCATGCAGAGAATACATTGTTTCTTTTACCCTCTCTGTCTCTAAATAACTCCCAAGAACTAAGATACCCAAATCTATTCCCTTTTCTTTCTCTGCTACTATTTCTCTTTCCCCTACTCTCTCTATCTCCCTGACCCATGCTTGACCTAAAGGATTGGCCAGTCCCTCTCTGGCTTCTAAGCAGGCAACATGTGTTCTCTTGCTAGCAGACACTTAACACGAAAGTATGTAAAAATAAAAAAATAAAAATATTCCTCTCAACGCTAATATTTGTATCCACTTCTTTGTCAATTATACCCACAAAGATACCAAAAATATTACAATATCATAATTTGAGGGGGAAAAAATTTCAATGAATAATGAATTTTTAAAAGAACTGTTTTCATTTTTATTTTTTTAATTATAATAATTTATAAAGTTTCAAAAATCTTTTAACATTCCTTCTAATCATCGTACCAATTAGGTTAAGTTAATAAGTGAAGACTATATTTACTAATTGAAAATTGAAAAGCTTAATACAAATATTCACACACCAAGATTTTTAAAATGGCTAATTTTTTTTTTTTTTTTTGTGCAGATATCTTTTTTTTTTGTTTTTTTTGTTTTTTTACTTTTTTTTTTTTTTTTTTGCTTTGTTTTTTTTTTATGGTTGACTGTAAGTGCCATGTGATTAAAAAGTCACGTGTTTCAAGAACTGCAGGAAAAAAAACCTTTTATATAAACTTTTCTTCGGCAGGATAAAATTATTTCATTTCGCTTCCGTTTCTACACTCAACAGGCATCTCAAATCGCACACTCAAAATTTAAAATAAGTTTTATTTTGTAATTCTTAGTTTTCTCATTTTTTAAATTAACTGTAAATGTGAGTACCTCCCATAATTCGTGATACGTAAAAGCTTTCAAATTTTATTTTTAGCTTTAAATTGAATTAATGAAAGCTAAAGGAATTAAAAAGATAACCTCATAAGTTTTTTTTCGACCGCGTGCAATTATATATACTGTTTGGGGTATTGAATCAATTAAGTAAATTGATAGTGTAAACAATCAATTTTGCAGTTAATAATGAAATATAAAGACTACAATAAAAAAATTAATAAATAACTTTATCATGTCATAAACATAATGATAACATTTATTATTTATAAAGAATAATATAAAAAATAGATATTAAAAATATAAATTAATAAATATCATAACGTTTTATGAATTGAGTTACCTTTGTCATGTTATATAATTTCATTCTCTGTTTTTAAATTTTTAAATTAATTTAGAAGAACGTTTGATATTATCTTAATTTTTACTTTTCAGAAAACACTTAGGTTTCATAAATTTATGTCAATTCTGGTCACCCATACATGGTCAGAAGTGGAATGTGAATGATGACAAGCTGTCATCAATTACTTGGCAGATCAGGAAGATAAGCCATCAGTGAGTAAGAAATGGCTTTATTCTAAATTTCATGCTATAAACAAGTAATACTTGTGTTAAATCAGAATAATTTGCTAATTTTCCGTAAAGAACATGTCACAGATTATTTATAAATGGAACATTGTCTCTGTATGTGTGTGTGTATCTGTGTGTATCTGTGTGTGTGTCCGTTACCTATAGACTCCGAAACGGCTGAACCGATTTTCTTGAAAATTTACACAATTGTACTATAAGCGTCTGCGAGTGTTCTTAGCTAGGTTTTGTGTCGAGGTACCCCCGATAAATATCAAAAATCGATAATCGAAAAACTCGGGTTATTGAAGGAGTGGTCCGATTTTAATCAAATACACTCATAGACAAAGACATAAGAAACGATATTCAGAAGTTTCAAGGTTGCAGTCTTACAATAGTGCAGAAAATCGATATATATATATATATATATATATATATATATATATATATATATATATATATATATATATACCTACTTTGACACCCAAATACCAACAAAAACAAATAAGCATAACGTAAAACGAAAAACCAAATATACCCCACATAAATACAAATATATAAACACTCAATAATGACAATAAAAACCAACGGAAAACATAAAGCCCACAAATATAAACACACACAAGAACACAAGCGCTTAACTATGACCTAAAAATCCTTTAAGCGATCACATATACTAATACGGTAAGTGAACAGAACTCAATAAATAGAGCTCAATCAAAATGACAAAAGAAACCAACTCATTATAAAGTAACTAAGCGAACACCCATTCACGAGCGCTAAAAGGATATTAACACAATATAAAGCAATAAAATGTAATCAACCACCTACAAATAATGCAACATTAAAAAGAAGTCAACACAACAAAAGCAATTAACTATTGCACATACCAAAATATTAAATTACACCAAGCTCTATATAAATAAGAATAAAACCGGGGCACAACAGCAAATTGAAAAATAATCCCTGACGAGTGAGAATACCATAATGGTACCTTCGCGACACTTCGAAGTCAGCATAACTCTATTCAGTTAAGTGAAAAATTTCTATACAATGTTCCGATTAACGCGCTATCTTTTTCTCGATATCGAGCACTTTACGACAAAAAAAAACTGATTGCCAAAATATTTTAATCAGTAAACGACTGAAAAATAGTAATATTGGCACTAGGCATTATCACAACTCAACACTATGTGTGTGTGTGTGTGTGTGTGTGTGTGTGTGTGTGTGTGTGTGTGTGTGCATAGATGTCCAGTTTGTTAATATAAAATATTAAGTGTTATATCTATATTCATTTCAATAAGCTAAATTAGCTCATTAGCTCATTTTATCAGACCACACAATATTCGTTCCATTTGGTACAAAATTTTTGCCGGAATAAGCATTTCCTTTAACTGAAGAGAAAAATGAAAAAATGAAAAAGGTAAAAAGAATCAGGACATTAGCGTCATCCCAGTTGGAGGTATACAGACCAGTCGTGAAGATGTTGACCACCAGGTCATTAACCACCTACTTCTAATTCCATTGATATATATGTGTAAGCCTACAAATTAACACACCCACAGACACTAACTTATGTATGTGGATATCAGTCAGTTAAGTGCCATACGTGAGACACGCTTTGGGCGATCATGTCTCGAAAGCGACATGACTGATTGGGCAGAAGATTATCCCGCAAGTAGGTTGCCATTGCTTTCTGCGGTAGACTGGTTGCCGACCAAGGCTATAGAACCCAATCTGTCCTGCTATTTAACCCATAACTGGAAGGAAGAGACGGATTAATAACTTTCCCAAGGGTATTTGCGCGTAAGTGAATGCAATGGATTCAACTGGAATTCGAACTCGAGTGTAAATGGGTGTGTTAATTTGTAGAGTTACACTTACATACGTTTCCATGGAATTAGAAATAGGCGGTTTCCTTTGTCTTTTTTCCTTTTTCTTTTTTCTTATTTTTCTCTTCAGTTAAAGGAAATGCTTATTCGGGCAAAGATTTTTGTGCCAAATGGAACGAATATTGGGTGGTTTGATGAAATGAGCTAATTTAGCTTATTGAAATAAATTATAATTTATAACCAATTTAATTGACGTGTTGAGTTTCCTTTATATATATATATTAATCGTATCACCCCGAGCAAGGCGGTAATGCCACTGATGTGCAGCGGGCTACATAATAGTAAAAAGATTAAGTAGAAGAGAGTGAAGAGGAAGACGAACCAGTTAGAAAGGAGCAAGAGAAGGATGGGAATACAGGTGTGATGACAATTGCAAAGATGGAGAGAAAGGAAAGGATATACGGGGTGTTGAAAGAACTAAAGTCAAGACTCTCTCTCTCTCTCTCTCTATATATATATATATATATATATATATATATAAAGCGTTACAAAATTTAAAGTGGCGGATGTGGCTAAATCATGAAGAATGTGGGGAGTGGTAAATCACATGGAACTTTTTTGCTGTTCGTCTGTATTTATTTTCTGAAATTAAACTAGTACCACCAAAATGGACGCGTTTTTTTGTTTTGCTATTTTTTTGTTTTTTGTTTTTTGTTTTTTTCAAAATGAAAGAAAAACAACGGTAAGCCATGTTTTAAAAAATACTAAAATTTAGTAAATTATCCAATTTAAACAGAAGTTTTAGTGCTTATTCATTAATGACTGTTTTAATGGTTTATTCTATGAATTAAAAAAATCTTCAATGATTTTAACAGAAAAACGAACATACCATGATGAATAAAAAACACACGCCAAACTGAATAAATACAAAATTTTTAGCGACAAAATTTTGTTATTATTAAAAGGAAAGACCAAATGATTTTTTTAATCATCATTAAATATTTTTCATCCTTTTTAGAACCTTCGAGATTTTCGTCACCAAAGGATTTATTTTAGATATGTTCTGTTTCATAAAATCTTAGTATATATATATATATATATATATATATATATATATATATATATATATATATTCTTTCTATTTTAATTAAATATAATGTTCCATTTATAATTTATGCTCTAATATAACTTAGAAATTAAAAATTATTTTACTAAACTAAATGACCCATACAAAACTTATTTGGTTTTCTTAACAAAAATATACCTTAGTATATCATAAATATTTAATTTTAATTCTAACCTAAACATTCCAACCCCCTTTACTCATGAGATAATACAAAATCTAATTAAAAGAAAAAGTAAAATAAAATCCAACCTGGTGTCAAAAACTATTATCTACCCATTTAAATAATATATGGTCCCACTATATATCATACCGAGAGAAATATTTTTCTTTAAAATTTACTTAAATACAATGCCCTTTCTATAATTTATGCTCTAATATAACTTATAAATTAAAAATTATTTTACTAAAATAGATGACCTACACAGTACTTATTTGGTTTTCTTAATTACAATACACCTTAGTATATCATAATTATTTAATCCTAATTCTAACCTAAACATTCCAGCCCCTTTACTCATGCGGTAATAAAAAATCAAATTTAAAAAAATCCAACCTGGTATTAAAAATTGTTGTCTACCCATTTAAATAATCTATGATCTAACTATGTATCTTACCCAGACAAAATTAAGAAGTGAAATGCCTTGACATCAGACAATTCTGCTTCCTTTCGCGACTCAAATTTTTCACTCCATTGTTACCTAATTCTCATTTTTAATTGAACAATATTGACACACCTACTAACATATTCTGTACCTACCCCTTCTACTAGTACCTCTTCTACTAGTACCTCTTCTACTAGTACCTCTTCAGTTCCTAAATAACCATGAATTCTTCATATATTTTCTAAATTAATCATTTTCACAATTTATTTTAAACTACCCTACCACCTAAAAAAGAACAGTATTGTTCTGAAACATGAAATTTTTTTGTGTAGTGATATAATGGTTTTATAATGCATTGTAATAAAAAAATTACAATATTGAGTTCTAATTTGTACCGAGCACTTTTTATAAAGTAAATGCTTGAAAAGTGGATGTTAATGTACCTGTTCTTTCACATTCTTATAATATATATATATATATATATATATATATATATATATATATATATATATAAATTAAAAAAGGATTAATTCAATGATGTTGAATGACCATTTCGCTATGAAAATCCCCACGGGGGATAACACATCACCTGAGCAACAGAAAAATCCTTTCAGAAACTGGAGAAAAATCCGTCTAATTTTCCTTTTTAAATAGATTTGCAAAGAAATTAAAAAAGAAAAGAAAAAAGAAAAAGAAAAAAAGAAAAAGATAAAACAAAATAAAATCAAATAAACAAGAAAAGAAAAAATTGACATCGTCTGGGTTCGCAAAAAAAGGACGGCCGTGTTGAATTGATGTAAGGTTAAGCAACACGGAAAAAAGGTGGGAGATAAGAGAGATAAAGGAAGGAAGGGAGGGAAAAAGAAAAGAAAAGAAAGAAAAAATTGTTATATATTTTTATAATTTTTATATATTTTGAATATGTCCAGCGTCTGTAATATATAAAAAACATTTTCTTTCTTTTCTTTTTCCCTCCCTTCCTTCCTTTATCTCTCTTATCTCCCACCTTTTTTCCGTGTTGCTTAACCTTACATCAATTCAACACGGCCGTCTGTTAATTTTTAAGTTACAATTCTCTTTCCGTTTTTTGCGAACCCAGACGATGTCAATTTTTTCTTTTCTTGTTTATTTGATTTTATTTTGTTTTATCTTTTTCTTTTTTCTTTTTCTTTTTTCTTTTCTTTTTTAATTTCTTTGCAAATCTATTTAAAAAGGAAAATTAGACGGATTTTTCTCCAGTTTCTGAAAGGATTTTTCTGTTGCTGAGGTGATGTGTTATCCCCCGTGGGAATTTTCATATCGAAATGGTCATTCAACATCATTGAATTAATCCTTTTTTATTTATATTTGCTCTGTAATATTTTATTACATGGAGCTCTCTTCCTGTATCATTTTTTAATATTAAAATAAAATTTTTAATATTAATTAGGATCGGGTTGTTGGAATTTACCTTCCTGCTTTTTTCGCTTGGATTAAAGTATCTGAATTAATATATATATATATATATATATATATATATATATATATATATATATATATATATATATATACCCTGAAGAACCGTTGCGTGAAACCGCGGTAGGTGGTGGCTCACTTCTAGATTTCTTGTATTATATTCTCGCTCTACTTTCGTACTTTCGTATCGAGCACTTTATAGTTAAGCTTTCGTTTTGTTTTTTTTTCTTTCCAACGGGCACTAGACGTTTTGTTCTTGTGCGCTCTCTCTCTCTCTCTCTCTCTCTCTCTCTCTCTCTCTCTCTCTCTCTCTCTCTCTCTCTCTCTCTCTTCCATTATTTAACCCACGAGGTAGTTCTCGCCGGGTTATAAGACGGTTTATATTACTGTTAAGTTAGC
>JBBBDQ010000405.1:1085000-1137500 GCA_037127315.1 Ascarosepion bandense
GACTCACCAGTGCTTTATTGTCATTTGAGAGCTTCTATTCTTATTGAATTACAAAAAGCTGGGACGGTTAAAACTTTGATTCTTTTTCTTTTCATATTGTCACGTTTCACGAAAAATACTTCCATCTCTTATTTCTTCATATTTTATTACTTCGTGATATTATGATCACCCTCCCAATATATATATATATATATCCGAAATAGTAGGAGGATTTGAAATAATTAAGTGATTCATGGAGTTTTTATTCAACCTCAACAGAATGCAGGAAGCAATGGACGGCCGTTTCGTCTTATATTTTGGACTCCGCAGCAGCGCGCATACACTAAGCAGGAATTGAAACCCAGACAGTTAGATTATTAAGTAAACGTCATACCAACTGTACCACAGGCCCCGGTGACGTGGGGATGTAACGAATTAAACTCAATTACGAGCCGATCGTTCACATATCCCCCAATATAGGACGAAACGGCCGTCCAGTGCTTTCTGCATTCTGTTGAGGTCGAATAAAAACTCGAATTACTTAATTATTTCAAATTCTCCTACTATTTCTCTTATATCGTTGCTTGAACCAGCTTATAACGCTCTGGAGTGAGCGGCTTGCTGAGAGTAATTTCGCAAAATGCAGCATTGATAGAATTGAAACTTTCCTGGCGCAATCATACATTCGCCGGGCTGGTCAATTTGCAGGAATGAGTGACGACAGGATACCCAAATAACTCATGTACAGCCAGCTCGACAGTGGACAAATGAGGCACTGTCCTATAGGTAAAGGAACTTGGATGGGTTCCACCACGGAATATGTGAACGAGCGGCGCGTCATCGAGTTTAATTCGTTACCTATTCGTCACCGGGGCCCGTGTTACAGTTGGTATGACGTTTCCTTAATAACCTAACTGTCTGGGTTTCAATGTGCAGTGGATGCGCACTGCTGATGAGTCCCAAATATAGGATGAAACGACTGTCCAGGGCTTTCTGCATTCTGTTGAGGTCGAATAAAAACTTGATGAATTACTTTATATATATATATATATATATATATATATATATATATATATATATATATATATATAAATTGGACACCAAAATACGATTTTACATGGCATGTTTTCACTACACCCGTTGTACGGTTTAGAGTTGTTGACTCTAAATAGATTTCATATCAATCAGCTAGATTTAGTCTTCTAAAAGAGTTGTCTCCGCGCGATCTTTGCTTATACTTTTTTTAATCATCTCACCCCAAGCAAGGCATTCTACTGCCACTGTTGCGCAGGGGGTTACATAGAGGAAAGTGATGAGAAAGTGAGGTTAATTATAGAAAATGTCAAGAGGAGGGTAATAGACGGATGAGAATACCGAGAATGGGGGTGGAGTAGATGGAGAAAATAGCTCGAGAGAATGGTTGCGAGTTAGTGAGATAGCAGATGTCTATTGACCTTACATTTAAATTCCTGGAGATTGTAGCTGTAGGGGAAGCAAGTATATGGAAGGGAATTCCACAGGCGGGAAGTGCGTGAAAAGAAGCTGTTAGAGTAGAAATTTCGGTTACATTTTATCAGTTTCACTAGTTGCTAATCTAGTAGCTCGTATAAATTCGTACATAGGGGGCACCAGTGATCTAAGTTCATTGGAGTAGAAGCAGTATTTCTGCCGGCAAAAATTTTATGCCAGATGGAGGAACTATTGTAAAAGAGTCTGATGATATGAGCTAATTAAGCTCATTGAAATTAACTATAGTTTATAACTAATATGATGTGTTGAGTTTTCCTTTATAAACTTCTATCTATCTATTAGATATGTGTGTGTGTGTGTGTGTGTGTGTGTGTGTGTGTGTGTGTGTGTGTGTGTGTGTGTGTGCATAAAATTTCTGATATAACTAAAAATATATCTGTAAACGGATAGTAAGACAAAAGGGGAAAAAAACGATGTGAATGAAACAAAATTCAACATCATTGACTTACTTTTATTCATTGGACGTTAAATTACATCACTTAACATCTTCCATAATTTACCTAGACTTTTCAGTTAACCTGATAAATTATAAATAATAATTCTCAGGAAAGGATGAATACCAGGAAAAGAATTATTCGTAATTTGAAAAATATTTGCTTTAAGAACATTTACTGTCTAAAAGAACGAAATATGCACACACACACACAGACACACAGACACACACACACACACACACACACACACACACACACACACACACATAGATAGATAGATAGATAGATAGATAGATAGATAGATAGATAGATAGATAGATGAAAAGAATGAGATAGATAGATAGATAGATAGATAGATAGATAGATAGATAGATGTGAAAAGAATGAAGAGATAGATAGATAGATAGATAGATAGATAGATAGATAGATAGATGTGAACAGAATGAGATAGATAGATAGATAGATAGATAGATAGATAGAAAAGTGAAAAGAATGATAGATAGATAGATAGATAGATAGATAGATAGATAGATAGATAGATAGATAGATGTGAACAGAATGAGATAGATAGATAGATAGATAGATAGATAGATAGATAGATAGATAGATAGATAGATAGAATGAGAACAGAATGAGATAGATAGATAGATAGATAGATAGATAGATAGATAGATAGATGTGATAGATGTGAACAGAATAGATAGATAGATAGATAGATAGATAGATAGATAGATAGATAGATAGATAGATAGATAGATAGATAGAAAGAAAATAAAGCTCAACACGTAATTAAACGGTTATAAATCCAGAATTTATTTCGGCAGTTGTAAAATTTACAAACTTTCTTCAAACACGAAAAATAAAATAGTTTAATTTAACTCAGAATATTAAAAAAACTTAAGTTGGAACAGAGAAAAAATAAGGTAAGGTGAAGGGTAGAGGCTAAACATTGAAGTGACATTCATACCAGAAATGTCACAAAATCAAGAACAATAATTATTCTCGGGTAAGAATAGATACCAGGAAAAGGGTTATTCGTAATTTGGAAAATATCATTAAAATTAATTGACACAAAATACCTGTTGCTTTTAATAATATTTGCCTTCAAGAACATTTGGCCGGGACGAGAAATCGGAGATCCCAGTTCGAATTCTAGTTGAATTCGTTGCATTCACTTACGCACAAATACTCTTGAGAAAGGTATTAATCATTTTCTTTTTCTTCCAGCTATGGGTTAAATAGCAGGAAAGATTAGTTTGTATAGCTTTGGTTGCAAAGCTATACAACCCAATGCGTTCGTATCTCAAGGCATATATATATATATATATATATATATATATATATATATATATATATATATATATACTGTCGGGTTTCGATTCATGGTAGTGGATGCGCACTGCTGAAGAGTCCCACAGAAAGGACGAAACGGCCGTCCAGTGCTTTCTGCATTCTGTTGAGGTCGAATATAAAGCTCGATGATTTACTTAATAATTGTTCAAATCCTCCTACTACTTGAATTATATCTCTGTGCTCCAACCACGAAATACGATATGAATTTAGCGGCTTGGTTGGAGAAGTCGTGGCTTGGAGAGGCACTATCCTATGGGCAAAGGAGCTTGGATGAGTTCCACCACGGAATTCGTGAGGAGCGGCGCACTTCATCGAGCTTAATTCGTTAGCTCTTCGTCACCAGGGCCCATGGTACAGTTGGTATGACATCAGCTTAATAACATAACTGTCGGATTTCAATTCCTGGTAGTGGATGCGCACTGCTAAAGAGTCCCAAATATAGGACGAAACGGCCGCCCAGTGCTTTCTGCATTCTGTTGAGGTCGAATATAAAATATATATTATTTACTTAATAATATATATATACTATAGTCATCCGCAGACAGATCATCAGTACGGCTAGACTCCGATCGCTTCCTAACCCAGGACTGAAACCCGACCGAATCGGCGTCAGTCAGCGATTCCACCCCTAGGCCACGAGCGTCCGGTAGAACAAGACAGACTTTTTATCGCGTATAAACACGTCCAATAGCTAGAGTGATCCAATTCATTATTGAATGAGCGATGCGTATATGCCGGAGTAGCTACTGTTTACAAAGTCTCCCACTCTTCCAGAGTGCTCAATCAGGATGTGAGAGCGTAAATATATATATATATATATATATATATATATATATATATATACACGAAAAAAATCGTTTTTGCTCTGCGTGACTGCCTTTTTGTTAACCCTTTTTGGTTAGTTTAGTATCGAGCACTTTTCTTTCCTTGTGGTTCGTTCCGTTGGAGGGTTTTTTTTTCTTTGCTGTGAAGAACTGTATGTATTGTCGGTCCTACGCAGTTTTCTTTTTTTTTCCCCTCTTTGTCCAAAGCTCTATAGCCGAGGACAATAACGGAGTTAGATTCTGCTGGTTATTCGTGGTCTTTAAAAATTACTTGTGTAACATTTTAAGATTAGAATACGTACAGAGTCGGTTTTATTATTATTATTATTATTATTATATATATATATATATATATATATATATATATATATAGGCAGCAAGCTTTCTTTTAAGACGACCGACAAAGAAGTTTTTATTAGTTTTAATTGAATTTTTCCAGTATTCGAACATGTTTCCTTTTTGCTGGTGATAAGGAATGTAAAGATGTCCCGTTATGATCTTTCCAAACGCTATCAGCAACTTCTCTGATAATTTTCAAATGTGTTATAGGTTTCCGCTATTTTTATTTACCCATGTTTTGACTGTAACGTAATTTATTTTGTGTTGTTTTGAAAAAAAGGGCGTTTTTTCGTAATATATATTTCGTTCATATATAAATATCATATTTCGTTCATTATATATATGAATCGTCTTTGATGGTGGATGTTTTTATGTTAACGTCCCTGTAACCTCTCTGAAGAGAGAGTTGAAAGCTTAGAACCAACTTAATAAAAAATTCTCCAAATGTTGGAGAATTTTTGTCTTTATTTTCACCTGAAATTCAAGCCAAAATACGATATTTAGAACGGCTCATGATTAAACATAATAGACATTCATTGTCTCTTATATTTAACAGTATATGTTTAGAATATATAATTTATAAATTATCGGTTAGGACATGTACAAATTATCATCTACTATAAAGTGTATATTTTGTTTCGACATTGAAAGGATACTCCCCACCCCATATTAATTTCTTTATTTTTTTCTTTTGTTAAACCCAAAGGACTGACCATAATTGCTGTAAAGGACCATACTTTATCTTCTAATGTTATATCTGTCTATAAAATTTTCAACTCATTCATTAATCACCTCTATCCCTCTACCCCTTCCCTCTTTTCGTTCAAATTCTAACTGACAACTTACAACCCTTATTTTCCATTCCCCACCCCACCTATCTTTCACACACAATTCGCCAAATATGAGAAAAAGAATTTCCATTTTCTTTCCACACTACCCGATGAGAAATTGTCCTTTCAATGTCGAAAATGTACGTTTTGAACGTTGTCATTTTTTTTTCGTTCTTTATTCACTTGTATATATATATATATATATATATATATATATATATATATATATATATGGCCCTAGCTGATGCTAAAAAAACACCGGGCACAGAGAAAATTGCCTGGATTTATTAGTTGACAATGTGATGACGTCATCAGTGTCGCCCGTTTCCAGAAACTATGATTTTTGCGGATTTTTTCGGCTATTCCAATGGAAATTAGACACAGAACGTGAACGAAAGCAGGAAATTGAGTTAGGACTTTCTGAGTATAACCAGTCTTTTCTCCCAAAATTAATAAATAAACAAACAAATTTTTACTGAGTTCATTCGGATGTTTTCTTCGTTTTCTTTCTTTCTTTCTTTCTTTCTTTCTCCATCAATTGTTTAGTTTGATTTCTGACGAAGACATTTTTCCTTGCCCGGATTTTCACTATGATTGCCCGGATCGGTCAGGACCCGTGCCCGCTAGTCAGATACGGCTACGTCATGTATATATAATATATATATTATTTGTTATGAATAGTTGCCTGTTATGAATGACTTGCGGACATTTAAATTGCTATACAGTGTTGTTTTTTTGTTTTTTTTTGTGTGTGTGTTTTTTGTTTTGTTTTGTTTTGCTTTGTTTTTTGTTTTGTTTTGTTTTTTAGTTTTTTTTTCTAAAACGCTAGTTTGTAGAAAGAAGTTATTGCGGATGATTAAGTTGATTGTATTCAATTTAGTATAGTATATAATTAATTTTATTTTTTTAATGGGACCAGTGGGGAATATATTAGTACCTATGAGTTTTAGGACTTTTTCCTCTTGTTTATAATTTTGTTGTTGTTGTTGTATTTTCATTATTATTATCACATCGCCCAAAGCAAGGCATTTTGCTGCCACTGTTTTGCAGGGGGTTACATAGGAGGAAAATTATGAGAAAGGGTGACAGGTTATAGGGGATGTAAGGAAGCGGGTAAGAGAAGGATGAGAATACTGATGAGAGTGGAGTGGACGGAGAAAGGAGCATGAGAGAGAGAGAGAGGGGGTGCAGGTTAGTGAGATAGGAGATTACTATTGATTTTACATCTAAATTCTTGGAGATTTTAGCTGTCGGGGAAGCAAGTAAATGGAAGGGAATTCCACAGGCGGGAAGTGCGAGAAAAGAAGCTACTGGAGTAGAATTTGTGTTTACAATTTATTGATTTCACAGTAAATGGTGGGATCTAGTTGCTAATCTTGTGGCTCGACTAAATTTATATATAGGGGGCACCAGTGAGCTAAGTTCATCGGAGCAGAAGCCGTGAAAGTATTTGTAGAAGAGACACAGGGAAGCCACATTGCGCCGGTGAGAAAGTGACTGTATCTGTTACAATGCATGTGATTACGATATAAAAAGTTGATATGTTTACGGTTATTTGAGGAACTATTATGCTCTTTTTTTTATATACGAGGGTCATTCAATAAATAAGGTGAATTTTTCTAAGGTGAATTTTTCCAATACAGATAGAAGCTTACTTTTTTTATTTTTTTTATTTTTCAACGTAGTCTCCCAGTACTGTCACACACTTTTCCCATCTGTGCACAAGCTTCCGTATTCTCTCAGCGTAAAAATCTTTGGACTGATGTCTCAGCCAATCGCTCACAGCACTTTTGACTTCATCGTCACTTTCAAACATTTTTAAACAATTTAGCCCCACTTGTAAACATTTTTTTGGCTGAAACATGTGGCACCATACACAGTTGACATTCTCCTATGAGTTTCAACTGGTTTGCACCCTTCAGCGAATCAAAAACTTGATAACTGACCTCTGTTCAATACTGGAACATGCTTCTTGGTCGGCCATCTTTGTTAATCTCCAAAACTCTCAAAGTTTGTTTTTTTTTTTGTTTTTTGTTTTCAATCTGAAAAAAAAATTAAATCCCTTTGAAAAAGAGGTAAAGGAAAAAAATTTTAAAAAGTAAGCTTCTATCTGTATGAGAAGTCCTTATACCGAAAAATTCACCTTATTTATTGAATGACCCTCGTAGAAGTCCTTATACCGAAAAATTCACCTTATTTATTGAATGATCCTCGTAGAAGTCCTTATACCGAAAAATTCACCTTATTTATTGAATGACCCTCGTAGAAGTCCTTATACCGAAAAATTCACCTTATTTATTGAATGACCCTCGTAGAAGTCCTTATACCGAAAAATTCACCTTATTTATTGAATGACCCTCGTAGAAGTCCTTATACCGAAAAATTCACCTTATTTATTGAATGACCCTCGTAGAAGTCCTTATACCGAAAAATTCACCTTATTTATTGAATGATCCTCGTAGAAGTCCTTATACCGAAAAATTCACCTTATTTATTGAATGACCCTCGTAGAAGTCCTTATACCGAAAAATTCACCTTATTTATTGAATGACCCTCGTAGAAGTCCTTATACCGAAAAATTCACCTTATTTATTGAATGACCCTCGTAGAAGTCCTTATACCGAAAAATTCACCTTATTTATTGAATGACCCTCGTAGAAGTCCTTATACCGAAAAATTCACCTTATTTATTGAATGACCCTCGTAGAAGTCCTTATACCGAAAAATTCACCTTATTTATTGAATGACCCTCGTAGAAGTCCTTATACCGAAAAATTCACCTTATTTATTGAATGACCCTCGTAGAAGTCCTTATACCGAAAAATTCACCTTATTTATTGAATGACCCTCGTAGAAGTCCTTATACCGAAAATTCACCTTATTTATTGAATGACCCTCGTAGAAGTCCTTATACCGAAAAATTCACCTTATTTATTGAATGACCCTCGTATGTTACTATTTCTAATGGCTCGTCTAATTTGTTCATCAACGATGTAATTAAGAAAGTCATTATTAACGAGAGTTTGTTTAATTTCTTTTTAATTCATTGCAGGAAATCTTTTTGCGAAGGTGTTAACTTTGCACGATTCATTAAATTTTGTATAATCGCTATTTTGCAGTAGTTGGGACATTCACTCTTATTGTTAAGAGTGCACGTGTTTGT
Source organism: Ascarosepion bandense (assembly GCA_037127315.1). Classification (NCBI taxonomy): domain Eukaryota; kingdom Metazoa; phylum Mollusca; class Cephalopoda; order Sepiida; family Sepiidae; genus Ascarosepion; species Ascarosepion bandense. The sequence goes on from JBBBDQ010000405.1 coordinate 1,093,453, forward strand.
GCAAGTTGGTATTTTATATGGGAAGATAGTAAATGTATTATTAAATGTTCTTTGAAAGATTGTATCTCTGACGAAAACGTAAATATATATATTGGTCACACAACAACAATTCTATCGAGAAAGCTTACACTACATATGTCCGATTCATCATCGATTGCACACCATTTAAATGAGCATTCCGCTCTACATTCACGATTTAGGAAAACATTAATTGACAATACATGTATACTCCGCCATGAAAATAATAAATAAAAACTTCAAATTCTCGAAGCCATCTTTATTTAAAAAAATTAAAACCAACACTAAACAAAATTAATTATGAGTATAGTAACAATGTCCTAAAATTCCTATAACAGTAGGTTTTTTTAATATCTAAGTTGTAATTTTTGGACGAACAGCACCATAGTTTAAAACATGTAAATTGTAATCATTATAAAAATTACAAATTATAAAATTAAGCTACCCCCTTTGCACCATATATATATTGAAATCGGCGTCGCGTTCTTGCGTGTATGCTCAAAGTTTGTAACGGTTAAGCCACAAGATATTCATAACGAGTAACTACATTAATTTTCGTTTAACAATCAACACACTGTAGATGATCTTAGGTAAAATTGAAAGTACTTGGGAGTATAAAATTGAAAGTACTTGGGAGTATAAAATTGAAAGTACTTGGGAGCATAAAAGTACTTGGGAGTATAAAAGTACTTGGGAGTATAAAAGTACTTGGGAGTATAAAAGTACTTGGGAGTATAAAACTAATGAAAATATCGTTGTTGTTGTTGTTTTTAATCACCATACCAGGAAGAAGTTACGAGAAGATTAAAATTAAAATAAACATTATGTCTAAATTATTTAATCAAACATGCTTTAATGAAAATATGCTACCTAAATATATACACATATACATAGTGGATGTGCGTTGTGGTGCAGTAGATATCAGCTCGGAACGTCAAATCGGGGAGCCGAGTTCGAATTCTCACTTGAATTCATTGCATTCACTTACGCACGAATACCCTTGTGAAAGGTATTAATCCGTCTCTTCCCTCCAGTTATGGGTTAAATAATAGGTTCTATAGCCTTGGTCAGCTACCAGTCTACCACAGAAAGCAATGGCAACCTACTGCGGGATAATCTTCTGCCCAGTCAGTCATGTCTCTTTCGAGACATGATCGCCCAAAGCGTGTATAACGTATGTCACTTTAACTGATCATGGGAAAACCCGTCCTTTTGACAGTACGTTTTATTGCAGACAGGTTTTGTCGTATTTTGTTAAAAGTCTCTCGGACTGATAAAACTGTCATTCTTACTGATTTTAATGCCAGGGTCGGTAGGGACTGTCACACGTGGCGTGGATTTGGAAAACATGGTGTTGGAAACTGTAAGAGTGATGGTATGCAGCTGCTGCGGCTGTGTGAGAAGTTACGAGGAGAAATCAAAAGATCGGTGATGCGTTCGGTAAGTTGGAAAAGCGAAAATTTGAGACAGACATGGATTTTTGAAAATGACTAAGTCCGAAGTCTACCATGCCTGATAGGATACGACACTTGTGTCAATGTTGTTATTGTATGCAACTGAAACGGGCTTGGTTTATCGTAATCACTTGAAGTTACTTGAGCGCTTTCACCAAAAATGCTTGTGTGAAATACGTAGAATTAACTGGAGAAAGCATGTCTTGTAGTATCATGAAAAGCTTACCAGCGGAAAGCGACACGCCCATAAGCCAAAGAAGTGTTATAAGGACTTGCTTGAAATAATCTCTGAACCTTGCAAACATTAGACTGGTAGTTCTACAACCTAGCAGAAGACGCTTTATGATGTAAAGGTTACTTTGGAGAGTTCTTGAATTGTGAACGAAAAGCCAAAAAAGAAATGTCCAAAAAGGTCTTGATATAGAATTTCCAAACCATATATGTGGCATGTATGACTTCAATCGTGATGTTTCTGGTAAGATTTACCTGAGTGAAACAGGAAAATTAAGTCATGTGCAAATTCATCGTACCAATCAACCAATTGAACAGGTGAAGAGGTTCATCCCTTGTTCCCTGTTTAGGATGTGGTTTCCGGATTTCTCTTTTCTAATCTTTTCACTCTTTTCTTTTCTTTTTCAATTGGAGTAGATAGACTAAACTATCGCCCGGTTCACACTCCACCGACGTCTATTGAACAGGTGAAGAGGTTCATCCCTTGTTCCCTGTTTAGAATGTGGTTTCCGGCTTTCTCTTTTCCAATCTTTTCACTCTTTTCTTTTTTGTTTTTTTGGGTTTTTTTTTTTGGGGGGGGGGGTCTGTTGTTTTTTTTTTTCAATTGGAGTAGATAGACTGAACTATCGCCCGGTTCACACTCCACCCACGTCTATTGAACAGGTGAAGAGGCTCATCCGTTGTTCCCTGTTTAGGATGTGATTTCCGGCTTTCTCTTTTCCAATCTTTTTACTCTTACGTAGCCCCCTGCGCATCAGTGGCGTTACCGCCTTGCTTGGGGTGATATGATTAAAAAAAAAAATGGCAGTCAATCCTGTCATTCTAGTGGAGAAGTTTCAAATCAGCTAGTGGACTGAAAAGATGCGCAGTCGCAGACATAAGACCTAAAAACAGCAAAATGTTGTTTTTTTTTTTCATGTCTGCCAACTTTTTGTCATAGATTTTTAAAGTTTATCCAGTTTAAAGACCTATATCCGTTCACAGCACAATTAGGTCTTACAATGATATCTTATGATGATCATACCTAACAGCGTGATGGTAGCCATTACTATGTATGTAAAAAAAATCAGAAAATATATCAGTAAAGGCAATATTAATGAAAGAAATGACAAAAGGAAAACCTTATGCCAGTGCGTTCTGTTCCTTGAGCAACCCTATCAAGGCAAGTGTTGAATCTTTATTCAGTAACCTGTATTACAGAAGTAACTTGGATAAAACTAACGTTAAGTATTTAATTTTTTTCTCCGCGTTACTGATATATATATATATATATATAAATAGATTACTAGATTACATTTCTATACTCGCCTTGTTAAAGGTCCTTTAGGGACGATACGCGTTGACATAAACGTGTTCCTCCTGTCATTTCTTTCAATTCTGAGATGATGCTAAGTCAAAACTAGGTTCAAAATCTGCATTTCTTATCATTAAAACTGTTTGTCAATATTGGTCAATTAACTAGACTCATTCTTCGAAAATGTTTTCTCTTATAAATTTTATACCAAATGCTGAAATTAAAAGAATCTTCAGATCTTAAAACAGGATATATTCCATCTGGAAAATATTTGTAGGACTTAATTAACTCTGACTCTTTTTGTATTTGCCGTTTAGCAACGCACTGGATTGCAAGTCAATCATTTAGGGCTTCAAAAGGCTGATTAGGTCACAGAGACACCAGCAAACTCCTAGTGGCCCGGTGCTACTTAAATAATCAAATTGGCCTCCTCAGTTTCAATCCTATTTTGTTTACAGTATCCTGAAATCCTAGCTATATGACTTCGATACGCTTATCAGATTCATAGCTTACATTTGTAGCAGCCACAGATCTATTTCCTTTCGCGAATCAGTGCCCCCGACGGGAGATTCGGTCACTCACTGACCAATCAACGGGCGGAGCGCATTGATTCCTCTCTAGAACTATTTTTCCTAGTCCATTTTGGTAGAACGGACGAAAGGCAGAAAGCCATGAGCCAGCGGGAGTAACGGACGTCTCTCTCACATCGCTGCCATTGATTCCCCTTGGAATACTTTCGCTGAAGACGCTGCTGCTAGCTTCACCATGGACACTTACATACTATCAATCTTGTACGTTTACTATCTAATAAACCATTCTTTGTTGTTGTTTTAAAAGGAAGTTTCGTCATTCATTTGTGTGCCTAAAAAATATAGTGTTGGGGAAATTAAGCATTTCCCATAACCCTATACATTAATGGAAAATTTTAAATGTTTGCTCTGGCCGTTTTGGGTTTGTAATCCGATCTTGGAGGGTCTCAATGATATTGTTCAAATGGATTCTGAAATTACATCAGTTTCATTGTTGCATCAATCATTGCAAATGTTGAAAACAAGCAATTTTGGTAACCTACTTTTGATTACAACTATGATGGTATCTTAGAGCTACCAAAAAATTAGATGCAGTTTTTTTTTTTTGTTTGAAATAAAAGCGAAAAAAAAAAAACACGCTACCACGGTTTTAAAATTTTTATTATTTTTTAAAATCGGAGCATAATCGAATTTTATTGATATTTTCAATATTTATTCATTTATGAATAAATTAATGAATTGACCTCATATTGAATATTTTTAAAGTTTCTGAAAATATTTCTTCAGATCAGTTATACTACCCTGAAGTTAAATGCCCGAATAAATTAAAGTAATTAATATCAAGGGTGAATATATCGAAAATATGTCCGATACCCAATTTTAATAAAATACACAAGGTACCACCAAAATGGTTATATTTTTTAGTAATGAATGTAAAAATTGATACACTCTGTTTTTAAAAAAATGATAAAAATCAGAAATATTCGATCCAAACGAAATTTTCAGGACTTATGGATTTGTGAAGAAATGTTTTACTGAATAGGTTATTTTATTTTAAAAAAACTTTAGGGAAATGTTGTGGGGTATGTTTCATCCTCTTTTTCGATATCCCGTGTGTTCTTTTTAATTTAGGGGAAGTCGTCCAAATTTTTTACGCAATTTAGTTGTATAAAAAGAAATCCCTGAAGTAAAAAAAATGAAAATATATGCAGTTTCAAGTGTGAACACACGAAAACTTCAGCCCGCATATTGCCAAAAACGATTTTAAAAATCTTAAAATATTTTTGTAGAATTTACTGCTTGCAAAATTTAATAAAACACGTTTTCTTTCATATTCGACAGAAAAAAATCTAAACTTAATATTTTTTAAAAATACGACAATGTAATTTTGAAATTAATCCCCTTGCTGTTCGTCACAAGAGTTTATTTTATTAAATAAAAACATGTTTGAAAATTTAAAGAATGTAAAGTTTAAAGTGATTTTTGAGTGTGAATTTTTTAAAAGAATTTTATTTTATTTTTTCCGTTCGGCAACAATTAGATTATTTTTTTATATGGATGTACAGAAAGGAAATATTTCTGATATCTCAAATTAACTGACTACTATTCATTATTGGAGGCATATTATGATATTAATCTAATTCCATATCTCCCATTCACTCAGGATTGTGGAATCCACCTTGCAAAGTTTTTTTTTTTTTAAACAGATACGGAATTTACATATCGCACTTGTCATTAGTTCAGATAAAAAAAAATTTGCATTAACACAAAAAACTTACTTCAGAACGATATCATATTTTCTTTAGCACAGACGCTGGATTGAAAAGAGTAAAGTTGGAAGCTCGAGTAAATCTTCGCTGATTGGCTAATAAATCGAAGACACGTTAGAACACGTTTAGCGCGCGAAATTTCAACAAGTGCTTCTGAAACACTTTACCAGTATTTAAGGAAGAAACCCAGTGAAAAATATCATTTCGCCAGGAAGCAGGCGTCTATCTCCCATAGCGAGTGTGCTTCTTGATTTCGCCGGTTGGCGGAATACAGCGGCCGCCCTTTTTCTGGGATGGACGGTTCTTACTAACATTATTATTTTATTTTAAAATTCGTTGTATTTTTAGTTTGTTTTTGGGTTCATCTCCCTCCCATCATTTCATCAATCATTAAATGTTTTAAATTATATCTTATATTGTATATAAATTCATTTTTACTATCATGGGTTCCCTCCCCCCTTTTTAGGTGCTCCTTGTAAATTTGTGGTATTGTGGTGTATGAAGGATTAGGAGCTGATGGATGGGTTCTTGTGGTGAATGTGTAAATTGTAATGTGTGATTGGGTCGTGATAGTTAAGTGAGTACCACTCTCTGCCCCTCCCCTTTTCGGCCTTGTGCCATAATTTGTATTTTTTTAATGCAAATAAATAGTGGAAGCAGATGTCTATAAAAGTCGCCAAGTAACAGACAAATACAATCGCCCACTTCGTTCGCCATGCGGCGCGAACCTGCATCCAAGGGAGAAATTTACTTTTCAACTCTTATTCACTCAATATTAATCCTCAGTAAGAATTCGAACGTCAACCGTACGTCGCTGAAATCCACACAACTACGACTTGTTGAATTTTGCCAATTTTTTGTAACTCTTAATACGCATATCAAAATTGAAATATACTCTCTCACTCATACAACTAATATATTTACACACACACATATTTATATTAATTTTCTCAAAGGAACAATCATTCTACATATACCTTTGAACTCACTTTCAAGCAACCTTTTACCGACAAACTGTTTTGCGTACGTTTTTTTTTTTTTTTTTTTATTGGATAAAATGTTATTCTTACATCAATTCATAAATAATTCATTTTAAAGTACGTACCTCTAATCATTTTCGATAATTATCTTTTAAATTAAATTTTTGAAAAATAAAGTTTTCTTGAAAATTTATTTAAAATTTTTGAAAGGTAAATGATTAAATTTACTATTTCCAGTAAGCAAAATACTTTGGTGTATTTTAAATAGAAATTATATTTGATTGGAATCTAAAATTGAGATTTTGTTTTTAATTTTTCAATTTATTTCGGCCATTTTTTATCGATCGACACATTTGGAAACAAGTTAATTCTCGGTTTTAAAAATCTTGTAAAAATGAAATATACATTGATGGCACATTATGTTTGGAAAAGTATCAAATTTAATTCTGATTTACACAAGTATTACTCATTTATAGCATGAAATTTAGAATAAAACTACTTCTTAATCAAAAAGTTGGACCTTCTGACCTGTCCGCTGTATTAATTTTATTATTAATCGAAATTTTTTTCCTTCAAACTATGTCTGACATTTATTTATTTCAGCAATTAAAAGCTTATCTAATTAAATAATGTCATAGTTTTATTGCATTTTTTATGTTACTATTCGGAGATGATTTTCGGTAAAAGGGGCTAAACGGTTTTAAAAAATACATGATTTACATTCCCCCAATGTGTCCTGCGTTTAACTAATAAAACCAATTTTGCTTACGGAATTTAATTTCTTGAAAGTTCATGAATTTACGTAGTGTGTGTGGAGGGAAACAAATGTAAAATATTTTTTTATCAATATTTATTTTAAACGATGATTTCGAGAATAATTTATTTAATTTGTGAATAAGTCCTGAAAGTTTCATTAGAATCCGACAATTATTTGATTTTTGCAAGAATTTCCAAATTAATCTGTTCGTCACCGGAAAAAAAAACTGAGTTATGTAATATTAGATTTTCCATTGTAAACTCTCGTAACGATCCAACTGCCAGCTAACGAAAATAAAAACAAGATTTTTACCAAAATGAAGACCTTAGAATGGATTAAAAAGTTTAAAATAACTAAAAATACTTTTTTTTTTCCTCTTAATGATGAAAATTTGTTTTTATTAAGTTTGGGACCTTTTTTTTTTCTTCATACTATGCTGTTTTTACAGCGATTTAGTGGAAGGACTTATTTGAAAGTCACAATTACTTTCTCTAATCACTCTCTCAGCACATATTTTCAACTTTCAAAAGCAGTGGCGATTGTTGAACTCTGAAAGTAGGGGCCACTTAAGGACCGAGATTTTTCTCTGAGGAGGGAGCAAACTCAAGCAACGTCTTCATTTTCATTACTACACCCCCCCCCTATCATATAAACAAGTTAGAAATGTTTGATATTCTTAAATTATAATTTATATACAGTTTTTAAAAAATAGTATTAAGCATAAATATCCATATCAAATATCCAATTACTGGTCTTCCCTACATTTTTTTTTTTAGGTTTTATCCAAAATACTAGGTACAGTCATGAACTTTCTAAAAATAAAAATAAAAATCCGAAAAACTCAATTTAGATATTGAAATGCCTTCTTTAAACTTAAATTCTTTTTGAAAGATAATGGTCAAACTAAAGCTACTCCGTATAGAAATGAAAATAAAAATTATTTGCTTGTATAATTAAAATTTGTGGCGTTTTTATACAATGGTAATTTTTTTCGTCACTCACCGCGCCACCATCGTATACATCGAAAAATGTCGTGGGTTACTCTACTTGTTTTCGCCAACCTTCGTTAGGTGGCGCTGTTTAAGCTCTATAAAATGACAAACATATCCTCTATTCCTCTTGCTCCAAGATGTTGTAACGCGCAGAGATGAAGGCGTCTCCGCTGAGAACGTTCCTTTTCTATGTCGACTAACAACTGAACTCGTACACACATTGGTGATTTTACGAGGAGGCCAGAAGAAGCCAAGCTTCCCTCATTTTTGGCTAGCCTCTCGGTTACCCCCACCCACACACTTTTATAAGCTTTATAGTGGGTTATCCGTTATAGTGAAGTGCATGTGTGTTGAAACAGATTGGTTTGATTTAGCCTTTTTAGTTAAGAGGGGTATAAAACAAGAAAATCAAATTGTATATAGAAACAACAAATTTATATCCATGTAAATCAATTAAAGTTTTACAAATAAAATTACTGTATTTTGGTTGATACAAGATCATTAAATTGTTCGTAGTAGTCATTGCAAGAATCAATGTAATGTAATGTCGCTCGGTTATGAAGTATAAGAAAAGGCAGACGGGTGAACCGTGAGGAGAAAGATAGATCATGATAACGATCGCTTGACGTTTGTCAAGGGACGTGTTAATAGGCTCGCCTCCTTCTCTCTGGTGACAGGCGAACTTGCTCGTCTTTTATTTCGTTTGTGAGGCTCGAAAAAGTCATTTGGGAATTCATTCCCTGATGTGATTCTGGCTTTTCCATTGGACGACGAAGAAACTTCGCGTCGGCTCGCGACTAGGTTCGTAAAAGAATTTTGTTTCTGATAATTGAAGATTATTTGGATTTTGCTTTTAAATGTTTTCTATTGGCCGAAAAACATTTCGCATCAAGGTGTGAAATTTCACGAGTTTTACTTTGGATTCGCTTTTGCGTGTGTGCTAAGCAAAGTTTGTAAACTCGAGTCTTTTTTTTATTTCTAACAAAATCAATGAGTCACTGCTTAGCATTTGAATTTTTAATCTAGATCTTGTTTTGTTCACTACATCTTCAAAAATTTATGAAACTGATCAGTTTCTGATTTTGATAAGATTTGATCTTCAGTACTTCTCCCTCTGCGTTTTTTTTTTCATTTGTCTTTTTAAAGACACATACAGAGACCAGTTTAAAAGAAAAACAAACAAAATAAAACAACCAGATAGATAGAAACAGACATCTTGTAGAAAGAAACTTATTTTTATATCTGAAGGGAGACGTTAATGTATTTATGTGTTATGTGCAGGAACAGTTCTCGTTCTTCTCCTTTTGAGTTTGTATTTGTCTTTTTCTTCTTGTTGTTGTCGTCTGTATTTATCTTCTTCGTTACGCACTAACGGTCCGTCTTCTTCAATTATCCGCGTTCCTTCTACCCGCAGTCAAATTGAGGCTCTATTTTTCTCTCTCGTGCCGTCCACGATTTGTGTACGCGTGAGCCTCCTTTTCGATTCTCCTGCGCACGCGCACTGTCATTCCAGGCCTCACCGCCATGTTGCTTGCCTCGTCCAGCACCCACTCTGCAGCCACAACAGACGCAGGCAATCCTAAGCCTTTTGTTTCGTTTAGGACTGTGTTCATCACAACGTTAATTAGAAATAAAGTCCCCAACTTGATATGTAGATACATAGGCAGTCAATGATTTATGACTGAGTGAAAGAATTGGTCAATAATTTTCTCCAATCTGCCGAAGACAATCGGCACCGAATTCCCATACGCAGAATTTCTATGTCTCAGAAGTATGCACACTGGCTCGTCCACCACCACATATGGAGAGCTATGCACAGAAGGTGGCCTGATTTGTTTATCAATGATTCCAAACAAGATCACCAAGACTCATATACCCAACTGGGATTTACTAACAATGCCGGCATTTGGTAAAAGAATCAAATAAAAGGGATTGGTAGAAAAAAACTTAGACTTTTTCCCCCTATTAATAGTGGTCACCATTGAGCACCGAAGTGATTCTTTCTTAAATGAACGATCAAGCGAACTGTGCATTTTTTTTTTTTTTACCTCTCTCTCATGTTCAATTCCTTACGGCTAAACAGTTATATTTCCAAACATCTTTTTACAAAGCATAGCACAAACACACACAACTGTAAACTAATACTGCATTATGGATAAACTTTTGAATTATAAAAAAAGATCTCACTTCAACAACGGCACCGAAGAAGTAGGATTATCTGCGAAAATGAAGTTAGATGCCGAATATTCTGCAAATGTTATTGGACATTCATCTCAAGAACCGAAGAAGAATGATACCGCACCGGCTGACATGGCAATGCAGATGACGCATTTACTAAAACTGGATTTCGACAATGGGGAAAAAAGCACACGGAAAAGGTGGGGTAATTCAAAAACATATGAATTAATTAACCACTTGATTTTGTTTTGAAATTAACCTCTCTTGTGTTCTAACAGTTTGAGAGTGGAAAAAAGGACAAGAATAGATTAGAATTCCACTATGAATGAAAAGTTACTCCGTAATGAAGTAACATACTTATATACTGAAACTCATTTCTAACTTGGGTATATGATAGTGGTGTATCATGAAAATGAAGACACTTCTTGAGTTTGCTCACTCCTCCCCCAGAAAAATCTCGGCCCTTAAGTATTCCCCTCACTTTCAAAGTTTCACAATCGCTACTGCTTACGCACATAAACAAGTGTGTATCATACACATATATACACACACTGACGCGCACAATTCTTAAAGCTAAGTTTTTAATGTAGGTATGCCTACTAATTCGCTTAAAAATAAAACAGTGTAGTATGAAGAAAATAGGCCTTAAACTTAATAAACAAGTTTTGTTTTTTGTTTTTTTAGTCAAAATGTTTATTAAGAGTAAAGATCAAAGTGAAGTTTCATTATATTTTTAATTTTTTAGTTCTTTGTAACACTTTCGAATTTTTTGTAAAAATCTTTTTCTCTTTTTTCGTTAGTGGTTAACCAAATCTTTACCAGAGTTTACTATGGATGATGTAATAATATGCAACTCTTCTTTTTTCCGGTGAAAAAATATTAATTTGGAAATTTTTGCAAAAATCAGATAATTGGCTAATTTTAATGAAACTTTCAGGATTTATTTACAAACGAATAAAATTGTTTTTTAAATTATTTAGAAAATCTTGTTAAAAATATATTTTGCATCTGTTACCCCACGCACACATACGTAAATTCATGAAAATTCAAAAAATTAAATTTTGTATCGAAAATTTGTTTTATTAGTTAAACGCAGGACTTCTTTGGGAATGTAATTTTTCTTTTTTTTTTAAACGGCCGTTTTTGCTTTAAAATATATATATATATATAAGGACAGTCTGAAGAAAAAATGTTTGAATAATGAATTTTACAAGAACTGTTTTTATATTATAATGATTTGTAAAGTTTCAAAAATATTTTTAAAATTTCAAAACTTTGTTTCGGTTATGTTATTAAGTGAAGACTATATTTACTAAACGAAAATTGAAAAGTTTAACATAAATCATCGAGCCAATATATTTTTTATGTTTATTTTTTATTTTTTTGTGTATTAAGTTTTTTAAGTATGGTATTTTATGCGTTACATTAAAAGGGCATGTGTTTTATGGTTTCTTCCCCTTAGACGAAAACATTTGGATAATTGTCTTTTCTGATTAACCATACTTAGCTTATCTCTACATCTGGTTTGTATCACAGATCAATCACTTTCAAAGGTCAGAAAGATCAACTCTGCGTGATTACAAAATACTTTTATTGTAAAGCTCATGCTATAAACAAGTAATACTTGTGTAAATAAGATAAATTTAACATTAAATACATGTTTTTTACAAAATATATCACAGTTGTATATATTTTGTAAGATTTTTAAAACTTACAATTAACTTTTGTTTACAAACGTGTCGATCACTCAAAAATGGCCGAAAACTTTGAAACTTTTGTTTTAAATTCAAAATTTTATATTCCAATTAATATAATTTCTGTTTCAAATAAACCAGAGTATTTTGTCTACTGGAAATAGTAAATATAATCATTTAGCTTTAAATTAAAGCTTCATAAAAAACCTTTTTATTTCTCAAAATTCATTTTAAAACTTGGGTATTGCGAATTATCGTGAAAAAGTATAGGTACCTATTTAATGTCTAATGTTCCCTTTCAACTGTGTACACATTCATTTTTTTTTTTTGGGGGGGGGGGGTTTGTTTGTTTGTTTTTGGTGGGGGTTTGTTTCTGTTTGTTTGTTTTTTGTTGTTTTCTTGTTTTGTTTTGGTTTTTTTGGTTTTTCTAATACATGCTTTAATACTTGTTTGTTTAAAATCCTTAACTTATTTTTGTCCGGACACACATGAGTCCGCCAAACATTGTTTGTGGAACAAATGTTCTAGGAGCCATTACATATTTACTGAAGAATGTCCACAACACACTAAAAAACATTGCTTTTAAAATTCAATACCTGTCCTAGAGATATGTTTCGAAGTTTATTAGGGAGATATGAACTTAGATTAATATCATAATATTTCTTCAGTGTTGAACTGTAGTTCATTCATACCAAAATAATGTAACAGTTGCTAAAAGAAAAAAAAAGAAAATTCTTTTTAAAAGGTTTGAAAATCGCATTAAACTATTTTTTTGTATAAATCTTCAAACATAAACTCTTGTGACAAACAACAACGGGATTAATTTCAAAATTGCAGTGAAAAACAGCAAGTATTTTTTTAAAATAAATATTAGGATTAAAAAGAAAATGTTTTCTGAAATCATCCAAGCACCAATTCTCAAAAAGATGATTTTTTTTTTTTTTTTAGTTTTATTAATTGTTGTTGGAAAGATGCGGTCGAATTTTCCGCATGTCCTCGTTTGATATTGCATAATTTTTTAATTAAATAAAATCTTCAAGGATTTCTTTTTACTTAACTCTGAAAATTTGGGACGAACACACACACACAAACAAATTAAAAAACGTACAGACGCGATTTCGAAGAAGGGATGTGAAACATATCGTCAAAACATACTTCCTATATATATATATATATATATATATTTTTTTTTTTTTTTTTTTTACTAAAATAACCTTTCCAGTAAAATATTCATTCGCTAGTAAGTCCCGAAAATGTTGCTTGAATCAGATAATTCCATGATTTTTTGGCAAATATTTTGAATCTATTTTCTTTCATTGTGGGATAATTATCCATTTAGGTCAAGGGTTCTCAACCGTGGTCTACATGCACCCTAGGGGTCAATGTAACACTGCTGGGGTCCACACGCAAAAATAATGAATTGAGAGCCCACTGTGATATTTTAGTGGTCCATAGAGCAATTCAACTTTTGAACGGTTGGTACTACTGACAATTAAATTTCTACAATAATTTTACGCCATTATTTACGTAGCCTTTTTTTATCGCAATCAAGTAGAAGAAAAAAGTTGTCAATTTACAGCGTCGTAAATTTAAGGTTACCAACAATGTCTTCCTACAATAAAGCCTCAGATCTTATTGGATGATCTTTTTTATGATTAAGATTTCTTTTTTCTTGTTTCTTTTGACTATCATTCACTATCGGCTTTATACCTAGGCTTTATTTCCTTTATTTTACTCCACTCCATTTTCGATACCTAAGTTTTAAATTGAATCTATAAAATAAAAACCTTTTTCTTAAAACATTAATTTTAGTTTAATTGAAAGCTAAAGGATTAAATTTACTATTTCTAGTAAGCAAAATACTCATTGGAATCTAAAATTTTGAGATTATTTTTTAAATTTAAAATTTTTCGGTTATTTTTTAGCATTCGATACATTGTATCAGTCAGTTAAGTGCCAGACGTGATACACGCTTGGGCGATCATGTCTCGAAAGAAACATGACTGACTGGGCAGAAGATTATCACGCAGTAGGTTGCCATTGCTTTCTGCGGTAGACCGGTTGCCGACCAAGGCTATAGAACCCAATCTGTCCTGTTATTTAACCCATAACTGGAAGGAAGAGACGGATTAATACCTTTCCCAGGGTTATTTGCGCGTAGGTGAATGCAATGAATTCAGCTGGAATTTGAACTCGGCTCCCCGATTTCTCGTTCCGAGTCTATATCCAATGCACCACAATGCACATCCTACATCATACATTGTATACAAAAGTTAATTCTCGATTTTAAAAATCTTTCAAAAATAAAATATACATCTCTCACTCGTTATTTTTTGAAAATTAGCAAATTTAAAGTGAGATATTAATCTGATTTGAAATAAATATTACTTGTTTATGGCATGATATTAATAATAAAAGTATTTCTTAATCACAAAGGTCTGGCTCGTTGACTTTTCAAGTAGGCGATGACACCACCAGTTATCAATCAATCTGGAAGTATGGTGAACAAAAATTGTCATAACCCTGTTGAACTTACACATTTAATTCGCATGCAAACATACATTATTCAATGTGTAACACCACACACATAAATTTTGCAACTTGCTTAATTTTGATTTAGTAGAATAATCACTATTGATTTTCTATAAGACAATTTTAAAATCGCGGTTAGGAATGTTCTTGAACATCTTTCAATAACGTTTCAATGCGCAGTAGCTGATTGGTTCATTTATGACCAATCATAGATTTTTGTACAGGTAAGGAAGTTAGATTTTTCCCGCCAAGTCGTCTGGAGCCTACCTAGCACTTATATAAATGACTGGAATATCCATTCCAGCAGATGGATTTTAGCTGCCAAACGACTCCACGTCAATGAGTTCTACTCACATCATGAAACGCAAACACCTACACATGCTTACATTACTAGTTAACTATTCTGAATTCTTAAATCTTTACCGAGTTGAATCTTCTTCAACCTTATATCTTTTTGAACAGTAACCACCAATCCAATGAACATTACAATTCATTACTACTATGCAAACAAACTTTATTTTAAACAAGACAAACTTTCATTCAACAAGTTATATTCTTACTGAGAAACATTTGACTTCAATCAATGGGGAAAAACTCCTGTTTCCTTATCTTTGTCGAATGTATTGCATTCCTTTTTTAACCAATACTGTATTGTTTAATTAATACTTATTTTAATTGTTGGTTAAATTGTCGTTATTGTTAATTTCTATCTTTTGCATCTGAATTATTTGCATGTCTCGTCGAATCTCAAATATAAATATGTGTGGTAGAATTCGGAGATATTCTCTGAAGGCTCAATCAGCGATAAACTGGTAATTTTTTACTTTTTGTGCCTGATGTGATTTTTTCTAGCTACAAGATTTAATACTAGCTTGATTGACAATATCAATGAAGTCCGCCACAACGCCATTTAATATTTCGTTAGGGGAGTAACCCCTGAAACATGTGACCTTTTAATAAGTCTCCATAGTAAAAGAAAATGTACAGTTTTATGTTCAACATAAATAAAAAAAAATTTAGAAATTTTTTTTAAAAATATTCATTCTAAATGATTTGTATTAAGCTTTTGAATTTTCGATTTGTAAATAGTCTATTTTTAATGAATTAATAACCAGACATTGAGCAACTGGAAGAAATTTAAAACATGTTTTGAAACTTTAATTAGCAAAGAAAAAATGAAAACAATTCTTATAAAAATTCATTATTCATCGAATTTTTTCTTCAGAATATGATATCGTAAAAATATATTTATAAAATTAAAGTTTATCTACATTAAAAATAGCGTAGTTTTAATGCATTTTCTATTTTACTATTCGGAGCAGATTTTCGGAAAAATAGTCTCATATTTACAAAAAATACATTTGTATTCCCCAATGAGTCCTGCGTTTAACTAATTAAAAAATTGTATTTCTAGAAGTTTTATGCAATTTATTGGAATGGGGGTAACAAATGTAAAAAAAATTATTTTCATCATGATTTTCTAAAAATAATTGCATAAATAATTTCATTCAGTTGTGAATAAGTCCTACAAGTTTAATTAAAATCAGAAAATTAGGTGATTCTTGCAAGAATTTTCAAATTAATGTGTATTTCAATGCGAAAAACGACTTGTGCAATATTACGTTTTCCTTAATCAGTCATATTACGTAAACATGGCGTGAATCGCTGACGGAAAAAAAAATTAACTGAAATTTCGAACGTGTTAGAAAGGATTTTTAAAAAAAATTTAAAATGACAACAAACTTTGATCTTTCCTCTTAATAACAGCATAAACATTTATATGATAAAACTTTTTTTAAGTTTTAGCCATTTTGACATCATGCTATGCTGTTTTTTCGGCAATTGCGTGGAGGTCCCTCCCTACACTTTTGCTTACTGAAAATAATTTAATCATTTCGCTTTCAATTAACCTAAACTTAAAGCTTCAAGAAAACTGGGGTTTTTTTGTTTTTGTTTTTTTTGTTTTTTTGTTTTGTTTTTGTTTTTTCAATTTAAAACTTAGGTTTCGAAAATGAGTGAAAGTAGCTACAGAAATAACATAAAATTAAAATAAAATATATAAGAAATAAAAACAAAACACTGGTGCAAGGGGAAGAACTCTCAAAATTAATCGTAGATGTGACGTGAAATATTTTTTAAAAGTCATTAAATTATTTTCGAGAGAAGTCCATCACATCAAAATAAAAATCTCTTTAAACTGATTGTATGAGAATATTATTATTATAATAATAAATAAATACGTATACATATGTATTCGGTACTGCCAAAGATTCACTAAAAATTACCAGGAAAAAAATGTCCCAAACTTGATAAAAATACAAAATTTTATCGTCAAAATCTGTTATTAACTAAAGAGAAATGATCAAAGAATATTTTAATTCTTGAGTTATGTTACTTAATCCTGTTTGTAAACTTCGAAATTTTAGTTTAAAATTTTGTGTTTTCTTGTGTCAGCGGGTAACCATAAATTAGTTTATATCTGTTACCCTAGCGGATATCTCTTCTCTTATTTCATTTGTAGTGAGGGGTAGTAAGATTCCGTAGTAGGTCAACGGAATTTGGCCTTGTGGGAAGATAGCCCACTATAATTCGTAAATGATATTAAATTCAAGAAAGGCAATTTTGTGTGTAAAATAACATTTATGCATATATACATTTCAATTAATGTTTTATAATTAAAACAATACTTGGAATAAAGGTCCAACGGAAGTTAGAAAGAGTTCATGGCGGATAATAATGAGCTGAAGGAGATAAAAGAATGTTCAAGGAAGATATAAAGCTGAAAGGTAAAAAGCTTGGTAGTATGATTAATGCTCATTATCAAGTAGCCGTTTCTAAGGTCAGTAGGTCAGCAAGTTGGTTTGTGGAATGCCTTAGAAAAGGTCAGTTAGTACTTTGAGAACAGGGCAGGAAGAAGGAAGCGAACATAGTAGCTGCTCGATATATGTCAAGGAAGAAACTGATTACACTCTTCTCCTCTGTCTGTGCCTGTCTGTCTTGGTGCCTTTTGTCACGGCTTTTATATTTTTCCTTCTGGCTCAAAACAATCATCCTTGTATTTGGTTCCGGGCTTCTCATTGGCTGATAAATAAAAATGGTAATTTGATATTTGATTAATTTTTATTTTTCAACCGGAACATCTGCGCGAATCCACTTGCGTACGACGATTTTTTATTCATTAGCTTTCTGGTCGGCATAGAGCCAACATCCGGTTTGCTCGCTTTTGCTCAGTCGGTGGTATCACCACAACCCCACTGATTTAATTTTGTAAAATTTCAAGAAAATCATTTCTGTATCGCTCAATGTAAATACCTCCACTCATTCGCTGAAAAAATAGCATTGCATGATGTTAAAAGGCCTAAAAAAAATAAAACTTAAGCAATTTGGCGATAAATTTTTGAATTTATTATGTTGTAACTAAGAGGAAAAATCAAAGTATTTTTTTTATTATTTTTTAATCGTTTCGTGCCGGAAATTTTGGTTTGTAGGATACAAATCCTATATCATCCAACAATTAACTGAAACTCAAAAAATAAAATTGCACACACGCAAAATCTGATCAGAATGACTGAAAACATTTTGGAAAAATCAGACCAAGGCAAATTTCACAAGCGGGTGTGAAAATTACGATTCTAGATTCTGATTGGATAGGAAATAGCAAATTGAACTATGACTCTGGTCAAATTTTCTTAACACTTAAAAAATGGGTATGCAGTTCGAGCTGATCACGTGACAAGATTTCACTACTTATCCACGTCTCTTGACCAGCCAAAGACAGTCCGATGGCAGCAGAGATCTGATAAGGACCTCGTCACAAGGAAGGAAGAAATTTCAAGATGCCAACCATATCATGTCTCGTCAAAATACATTCGTTCTTCCTCTCCTCCCAATTTTTCTTTCTTCGTCTTCACTCACTCACCGTCAAAGAAACAACAACAACAAGACATTTTCAAGTGACTCCTAAAAATGAACGTCCTATAGATAAAATTTTCCTTTATTACTTCACCTTCCTTTTCACTTTCTCGCTGGCCATAAAAAAAGAAAGGAAGACAGACTTTAGTTGTAACCTGTTAATCTTTCTACATACACACATTCTGCTACTATCAACTATAAGCTCTGGATTCATTTAGCTCCTTACTACTATTTCTCTTTGAACATTTTCTATTTGAACATTTTCTATTTGAACATTTTCTTTTTACAAATTTGTTATTCTGTTCGGTTAATAAAATTTCACTTATTTTACAAACAAAACACTTTTTTCTTCCAATTTTCAATCACCCTCTGATATTTTAAATTATGGGGACTTCGGTTGTGTTTGACACAAGGCCAATCTGATAAAAATCACAGCAACCTACAGGTTAAAAATCTTTTCTTTTTTTTTTTCGTCAGCGAGTGACCAGATTTTTATTGCAAATATGATATAACGAAGTTCATTTTTTCCGGTGAAAAAAAAAACTCATTAATTTGGAAATTCTTGCAAAAATTTAATAGTCGGATTTTAATAAAACTTTCAGGACTTATTCACAAATGACTGAAATCATATTTGAAATTATTTTTATAAAATATTGGTAAAAAAAAAATATTTTTTGCATCTGTTACCACCCCCTCCAATTAATTTCCTGAAATTTTGAGAAATTAACTACTATCCGCAAATTGTTTTATTAATTGAATGCTAGACTCTTTGGGGAAAGTAAATCAACTTTTTTCTTTTTTTTTTTTTTTTGAAGAGTTTCTACTTTTCCGAAAATCTGCTCCGAATAGTGAAATAAAAAATGCAGTAAAACTAGGTACGTCCACTTGTTCAAGATAATTCGCGACACCTAATTTTTAAAATGAATTTTGATAAATAAAAATTTGAATTTTTAATTTTAGCTTTAATTGAAAGCTAAATGATTGAATTTACTATTTTCAGTAAGCAAAATACTCTGGTGTATTTCAAACAAATTATATTGGTTGGAATCTAGAATTTTGAAATTTTACCGTCTGTGGAACTTCTTTCCGTATACTTGCTTCCCTGATAGCTACAATCTCAAAAAGTTTAAATGTAGCGTCAATTGCCATCTCTATCTCCCATCCATCCCCTTAAATCCAATCCACCTCTTATCTTTTCTTATCCTGTTTTTCTGTCACTGTAACCCCCTGCGCACCGTTGACAGTCCTGTTTTGCTTAGGGTGAAATCATTATGAAAAAATACTCCTCCGATAGTCAGTCAAAACGAGATATGATAGTTATTTCCTTTTATGATAGTTATTTCCTTTTATGATAGTTATTTCCTTTTATGATAGTTATTTCCTTTTATGCACCCAATACAAGTTATTGTAATAATTGTTATGCACATTATTACTTAGATCAAACTCAATAATCTTCTAACTTAGTAAATAGCAAATTCTGTCTGTTCGTCTGAGTGTCTGTCCGTTTTCTAACTTAGACCACACTTGATCTACAAAGAAATTATACCTTCTTGGAATCAGCCCTTCCTCTCGAGTTTAAACATCCAGCATTGGGATGAGGGGGGAAAAGAGTTAAAAATTCAAATTTTAAAATAATTGAAAAAAATTAGTGATATGTATATAAATTTTTGGTCTTAAATTCAGTTTAAAATATCTCTAACACTTTGAATTGAGGAAATCAATTTTGTTTCTTCAAATTATCAAGGAATCGGAGTTAAAATAAGAAATTTCCTGACATATGGTTTTGAAGTTTCGCAGAGTTTTTTATTCGAAGAGCTTAACTCAAAGTTCCACGGAGATTGTGATTTGAAAAGCTCAATTTTCAACCGGAATTGGAGTTTCGGGCCAAATTGGCTTTTTGGTCGGAATTAAACTTAAAGTGCGATTCAGTGTGTGGAGCCCCACTCTAAGATGCAAAATAAAAAAATAAAAACGACAATTTACCCATCGCGAATTTTGACTGTCAAAAACGTTACTGATTGGTTACTTTTTTCTGCACGTGCAGGAAAACAACGCATTTCGAGCCGATCATGTGACTAACTAGAGATTACAAGCAAGTCCCACGTACGAGAACCAGCATTACTAATTCGGGACAGGAAGCAGACGTCCACACAATTCACAATGTAACGAACAAGAGAAAATTGCCTACTTCATTCACTAAGCGGCATGAAGCAGAATCCCCAGTGAGAATAACGAAAGCAACGAGAAAACCGTCCACTTCATTCGCCACGTGACACGTTGCAGAATCCTCAGTAGAATTACGAAAACGAAGAGCAGACACCTTTACGACTTTTAACATCTCACTCAACAAATCGACGAGATTTTTTAAGTTGATTAGTATCCAGCATATTACAAAACCCATTCTCAACGAGCGAATCCAGCAAATACTTATTAGGAAACTTATTCTCAACCAACGAACGAACAATACCTTCAATAAAAAAAATAAAAATAAAAAAAAACATTCCGAAGAACACTAATACAAACAAAAGTAAATAATTTTATATATACTTTCTTTTCTATTTTTGATTCTTAGAAAAATTCATAAGTATGGTGAACTTAATTCAGAAATCATTCAAGAACATTTCCTTTCGAAAACCTTATTTGTATGTTTTGTATAATAAAATGTGTTATTGTTTAAGAGTCTTGAACACTCATATTTTACCTTGTGTTTGACATGCAAAAATAAAAGAATGTTGGTGGAGTAAATGAGAACAACATTCAAAAATTCTTTCTGATATATAAAAGTTTATTGAGCGACCACAACTCTGCAACAAAAGTTAAAGAGAGACTTTCAAGTTCCATGGAGTGAATTGAGGAATTCAAAGTTATTTCTTGAAAATTAACATTGCTGTTTTGTAAGCTGGGTCATATTTCCCTTTAATTTTGGGCCGGGGATCTTATTAGTCCTTCATAGGAGCTAGCTTAAATATCGCATTGAGGGCAGCTTTTAAGCTAGTAAATTAATAAATGGAAAGGTTTTCAGAATCTGTGAAAAAATGCAGTCCCTGATACATGTAACAAAAGACGGAAAAAGTTCAACATATTAAATTGATACCGTAAAAATAAATTAAGTACCACTAAAATGGTTACTTTTCCTGCAATGAAAATAATTGACCCCTCTGTTTTAAAATATTTGCCAAAATTCAAGCAATTATCCGATTCAGCCCATTCATTTTTTTTTTTCAGAATAATTATATTCTTATTATACATACTTGTTTCTTCCTCGCATTTATTTCAAATTGCGTAACGGCGGCAAACCAGTGTGCACCTAATTATTTACATCAAGTTATGCGACATAATTTTCCAGCCATTCAGATTACTTCATACACACTCATAAGTCTCTTCACCTATCAAATAGATGCTAAACATCCCAGATTTTTGTTTATAAAAAACGTTTTAATGAATTGTATAAACATATGTTGTGTTATGTATATTTAAATTTATTTAATAATGTTGTTATGTGTGTTCATTATTTTTCACACACTTAATTGTTGGAATATTATATGCAAGTGTTTGTATATAAGATTGATATAAGAATGTGCACCGAAAACAAATACTGAATTTCATATTAAAAATGCCGTAAAAGCCGAAAAATGTCCCTAGCTCAATAACCTCTTGTGTAATTTTAATTAAATTTGGCACTGCACTCGACAGGAGTTTAAAGTACAATATGCTCCTAAATTGGTTGTAGTATTATGTATTTTTAAGCTGTATCTTGGGAATAAACATACTTACTTGTAAAATTAGAGTTTAAGTATTATATAGATTACGTGTGGGCCCGTGCCATCAAAAATAGAGTATGTTTGAGTTTTGTTTAACGGCATATCAACACCTCTGTGGGTTATTTAATGCCAAAAAGTTTGGGGCATAAAGTATATTTTTCTTTTTAATGTTCGCTTATAGTGAGACGGTTGATTTAGTCAAATTTTAATGATTTTTTTTTTGTTTTTATTCTTTTTTTTTATTTTAGAAAAGTGAAAATGTGTTTTAGTGAAAATGTGTTTTAGTGAAAATGTGTTTTAGTGAAAATGTGTTTTAGTGAAAATGTGTTTTAGTTTTGTATTCAAAATTTTTTTGCTGAGAATTATTTCCTTCAAAAATGATTTGTTGGTAAAATTTTTCCTTCAAAAGTGTATATTTTTCTATAAAAGTCTATTTTTATACTTTTATAGTGTTTTGACTCCCGTTTGAGGGCTAATTATTTGCCCATAGCTGAGACCCTAATAGGTGCTACCACTCCGGGTCAGGGTGGACCTGGGAACAACAGCAATTAAGTGGTTCCATACTCCTCACAACCTTCCAATCAGAGGCCTTGCTGCCAGATGCAGTTTACCGTCATGCCCAGGACCAATAGAGTAGGTAGATCGAGGCTGTTTTCTGTGAGTTGTTATCCTCATGCACCCTTCTTTCCACGTTTGTTGGAGCTGTTGTCATTTACCCTGGGTAGTTGTTACGTTGTAGGGTACAGCTTATTCCAACTATTTTCTGTTCATATGTCTCTAGATTATGACTTTTCCTCGATGTTGTAAGCAGCAGACGATCCCTTTCTTGACACTGTATGAATGATGAGAGTTGAAGTTGAGGTATTGTCCTTTGAATGTTGGATTGCGATATACGGATGTCTTGAACCCCCTGTTCGTGATATTAGTACATCCAAAAATGCTAGTTTGTTTCATTCTCTCTTTTTTTTTTTTTTTTCTTTTTTTTTTTTGTGAACTGTATCGATGATAATAGTCTGCCTACTCTATGTGAAGAGGTTATCGGAGAAAATACAAAGGATCTGTGGTCCATTAGGACGATCTTCAGAAATGCTTCTACACTTCCAGAGTAAAACCACCAATAGAGGAGAACGTAACAAAAGACTGTATGTCTGCCATTCCATGCAGCCTTGGAAAGAAATTTAAACAAGAAACGGACCGCCCACTTAAGGTAAGGCTGCAACAACATCACAAGGCCACAACAAGAGGGGAGATAGAAAACTTAGACGTAGCTGACCACACACGGAGAAATAAAGTGGATCACCGCCCCCTATGGAAGAAGTTAAAACAAATATAGAACACCACTGGAAAGTACGTAAATTTAAGGACTCAGCGCATATGCTAGGCCACAAAAATCTCCTAAGCCGACCAAGCATAGAAATTAATATAATATTGGAACCAGTAATGTTCGTTTAATTCATGCTGTGTATATTTTATTACATATATTTTCTTTCAGAGTGACTTTATTTTGAATTTTTTTTGTCTGTAGCTACCATAAGAATAGGATTACATAGAATTTGAAATGAACTTTTTTTCTCTCTCCGTTCTCAGTCTAAAAAAAAGTTAGCGTCCTTTCTCTCCTACCAATCCTTTTTCTTCACCCCCGCCAAAACCCACACATGTTCCTACCAGCACCGTATCAGTATGAATTTGATAGAAGAACCAAAGACAGTCAAAAGATTTCTGCAAAAATGTCGAAAATGCAACTTATTTCTTGTGACTACTGGTAACGTCTGCTGATCGTAATTACTGCTGAGAGGTTCTTATAATTTAGACTAGTTAAAGAAAATGTTCGTTTAATTCATGCTGTGTATATTTTATTACATATATTTTCTTTCAGAGTGACTTTATTTTGAATTTTTTTTTTTTTTTTTTTTTGTTTTCGCCTCTAGCTGTCAGGTTCTTATAATTTAGACTAGTTCGTATCTGTTTTCTTTTAACCATTTACTTTTGTTTTATAAAAATATACTAAATTTTTCGGTTGTCTGAAGGCCGTTTCGACTTAAGTTCAAACTTAGTATTTGTTTTTTTTTACATCAATTATATATATGTATATTTAATTGGGACGTTAGTATCCCTGTAGGTCCAAAAAATATAAACCTACAAAGGGCGGAAGAACTCTCAAAGAGTCAACGGCCAGCTAACTAGAGGTGATGTCTCAATAAATCATCGTGGAGAAGGCAACGGGATACCACTCCACTATCTACCCCCGCTCAGTCATGGATAGTCACAATAAATATATGAAAGCCAACAGCGTGAAGGGGGTTACTTCCCAAGGAAGCAACTCCTCGCTCGGTAAGGACCGGCATGGGCAACAGGTGCCACCTGACCGTCATCCGGCGACTGTTAGCACCAACGGCGTAAAGGGGACATTTTACTCCAAAATTTGTCCCTCGCCCAGGAAAGAACGACATGAGCAACAGGTGTCTCTGGGCCGTTACCCTGCAACTGTGCGCATCAAAGACAAACTCACTATAGGAACATGGAACGTCAGGACACTCAACTGTGAAACAAGATGGCCTAATAACGGAGATTTCAGTAGCGACAACCACAGGATAATATATGCAGGAGGTAAAAAACACGAAAAGGGGGTCGCTTTAATACTAAACAAACAAGTGAAGAGATGTGTACTTGGATACTGGCAACTGTCAGAGAGAGTCGTCTTGGTTAAAACTGCGGGGAAGGCCCCTCAATATAGCTATTATAGTACTTTATGCGCCAACAACTCAAAGCTCGGAGGACGAAATAGAATCTTTCTATTCAATACTGGACAGTGCTAAGGCTCAGTGCAAAAGCCAAGAAGTTAGGATAATAATGGGGGACTTAAATGCAAAGGTAGGTAAAGATAGAGAAGGAGACACGAACGGCAACTTCGGACTAGGAGAGCGCAACGAAAGAGAAGAAAAATGGATCCAATGGTGCTCAGCCAATGACCAGGTTATTACTAATACCTGGTTCCAAGAACACCCACGACGTTTATGGACATGGAGAAGTCCAGGAGGCGACACGAAGAACCAAATAGATTATATAACTATAAACAAGAGATTCAGGAACGCAGAAGTCCAATGCAAAACATACTCAGGTGCCGACTGCGGAAGTGACCACGTCCCAGTCATCTGCAAACTAAGTGAAACTCCGAAGACTGAAGAAGCCCAGCATATCACTAAGGCTGCAATACGACACACTAGAGTACGATCTCACCCTGCAGAAAGAATACAATAACAGCGTGAGAAAGAAATATGAAGAACAAATTGGAAAAGGATACTCAAAATGGGATTCACTAAAAGAAGCGATGGTGACCTCAGCGAACAACATAGCCCCAAAGGAAATCAGACGCAGAAGAAAAAACGAGTGGATGACCGAAGAGATCCTCCACATGATGCAAAGGAGACAAAAAATAATGCCAAGACACGGAGCAGAGTACAAAAAACATCACAGGGAGATAAGGAACAAATGCAGACAAGCCAAAGAGGAATGGCTCAACAACAAATGTGCAGAAGTAGAGACTGAGCAGGAACAACAAAGCAGAGATGCATAAAGAGATAAGAGAACTGACAGGACAAAAAACCTGCTCCTCAACAGGATGCATAAAATCCAAGGAAGGGACAATCATATTAGAGAAAGAGGAAATACTCCAGCGATGGGAAGAATACATAAAGGATCTCTTTTGCGACAAGAGAGAACAACCGAGAATACACAAGGAGATGGATGTACCGGAAATACTAAAATCCGAAGTGGAAGCTGCAATGGCCAAAATGAACAGAAACAAAGCACCTGGTCCAGATGGCATAGTGATAGAGCTGCTGGCAGCCTTAGAAGAATATGGCATAGAAAAGATTACCGACATAATAAACGAAATTTATAGCAGCGGAATAATACCAGACGACCTATGCAAGTCGATATTTATAGCGCTGACGAAGAAACCTGGTGCAAACGAGTGCGAACTACACAGAACTATCAGCTTAATGAGTCACATTACAAAACTGATTGTCTGCATCCTGATGAATAGAGCGAGAAGCAGAATCAGGCCAGAGATAGGGCAGGAAAAGTGCGGGTTCGTCAAAGACACTGGAACAAGGAACTCCATATTCATGATTAGGATGCTCTCTGAAAGGGCATTACAAATGAAGAAAGACTTGTACCTATGCTTCATTGATTACGCGAAAGCATTCGACAAAATTCGACACAAAGAATTGATGGAAATGCTAAGCAACCTCGACATTTTCGGCAAAGACATAAGAATAATCAAGAATCTCTACTGGTAGCAAACGGCCTGCATACGGACAGGTAACGACCTCAGTAGATACACAAAGATAGAAAGACAAGGATGTGTCTTTTCACCGGATTTGTTCAACCTATACAGCGAGAATATTTTGAGGACCCTAGATGACACGCCAGGATTTGTTATTGGAGGCCAAAACCTGAACAACATAAGGTATGCGGACGATACAGTGCTGATTGCGGACACGGAAAGGAAACTACAAGACCTCATACAGAAAGTAGCAGTGGAGAGTGACAAGAAGGGACTTCAAATAAACTGCAAGAAGACTGAGTGCATGGTCATCAGCAAAAGATACAACCCAAAATGCCAAATACAGGTGGGGGATAACAGAATCAAACAAGTACAAGAATTTAAGTACCTTCTAACAGAAGATGGAAAGTGTGACACGGAGATCCGAAGGTGAATTGGCATGGCAAAGGACGCGTTCCAGAAGATGAGCAAAATACTAACACACAGGAAAATCTCAATAGAAACGAAGAAAAGAGTGCTAGACTGCTACGTGATGTCAGTTCTTCAATACGGCAGTGAATGCTGGACAATATAATCGAAAATGAAGACAAAACTGGAAGCGGCCAAAATGTTGTTCTACAGAAGAATGCTACGGATATCGTGGACTAAGCATACAAGCAACGACGAGGTGTTAGAAAGAATGGCAACAAAAAGGAAACTGATGCTGAGCATCAGAAAGAGACAACTGAAGTTCCTGGGACATGCAATGAGGAAAGAGAGCCTGGAGAACCTGATACTGACTGGTCAGATAGGAGGAAGGAGAGACAGAGGAAGGCAGCGCTTAACATATTTGCAGGGCCTGGGAACGGGTGTTGTCAGGAGCAACAGGAGCAAACATACTAAGAGCCACAAGGGATAGGAAGACGTGGAGAGCCATGATCGCCTACGTCCTGAAGGGACAGGGCACATAGAAGAAGAATAATACCGAGTGCTAGAGAAAATCATTAACTTCAAAGATTGAAATATGAACTCTGGTAAAAAATGGTTACTGAAACATTCGATTTATAAGTCCCAAAAATTCATGCACTGATGTCCACATGGCTCAGTGGATATAGGTGTTGGTTGGTGACTTGATCCAAAGAGTTGAGCTGTGAGTTCAATACCTGGCTACAGCAGTGGTGAACAAATAACATAGAGAGTTGAGTTAAAGAGAGATAACTACATGACATCCGGAAGTGGCATCGCACATGGAACGAGAACACTCCAGTGATCGAAATAAAGGGTTCGGTTTGAAATTCCGAGCACCTGAAGAAGAGTCGAAACATCGTAAACATGGCAATAAAGATGGGGACAACAGTCTGAACAGAGTACATAGTGTAAATACTACTTTATCTCAGAAGTATAGACAAATATAAAGACATTTAAAAAAATATTGCTAAATATCCCAGAGACTATCGTCGGATAAGTAGTTTTGTTTTTGTTATGTTTTTTTTTTTACAAAAGGTGTTTGCAGTTTTGTTTTTCTGCTTTCCTGAATGTTGATTTGTCTGTTTGAAACATTTTCAAAATTATGATTCTTTTTACATTTTTGATAATAATCCTCTTTTCTTTTCTTCTTTTTTTTTTTTTTTTTTTGCAACATATCAGAAATCGTTATCCTGTTGCCGGTGGTATATTGGCAAACTGATTATTTACGATAAATTTCTGTTACGAAAATGTGTCATTCGTCAGGATTCGACCCCCTATCCACATAGGGGAAGTCACCATGTGATCTGACGCATCTTAGACCTCTCGACCACGAATGACGATCAGTCTAATCGAAATCAAATTAATCTTATAACACAATTTTACAATAATGTAAATAATCAGGCCGGTAGAAAGAAATATATAATATTGTTTGATTATAAAACAGAATATCTACTTAAACACGAGTATCGATCAAAAATAATGTTCAAACAAATTATTTCAAATTGTCGGTTGTTTATAACCAGTTTCGTTAATCTTGCATACGTAGAGAAACAAGTTTTACAATTCCGAGTTCTCTGGCACTTACTTTTTTTTTATAAAAGTGCTCAATACAACAAATATTGTAGACCATAATATAATTAAATTTGTTTTTAATCAAACTTAATATAGTTTACATTTCGACAGGGAAATTTTCACCTCGTCATCAGGCAATGTTAGCTCATTGATGTGATCATTTTCACAACAATGAGCTAACGTTGCCTGATGACGAGGTGAAAATCTCTAAACATAGAAATTTCCGTGTCGCAATGTAAATTATATTAATTTTAATGAAAAACAAATTTAATTATCTTGCAATATATATATATATATATATATATATATATATATATATATATATATAGCCAAGTTTCATTTGTCTTGGACTAGGATCCTAAGCCCTTTTCAATTTTTTTTATAAAACTTAGTTATCACGAATTTTAAAAAAAATGAGGAAACTGGAGAATAAAAAAAATAAAACTTACTTTAAATTTTTAAACTGTGATTTGAAAAGTTTAATAAATGTCGAAAGTTAAACACGGAAGCGAAATAAAAGAAAGAATTGTACTCAGCCGAAAAAAGTTTATAAGGGTTTTTTTTTCTTTCTTTTTTGTCCAGTAAGCGGGACAACCCTTGAAACGCGTGACCTTTTAATGATATGACATTTATGGCCTACCATAATAAAAGCAATAACCAGATATTTGCACAGAAAAAATGTTTTATTTTTAAAATCTTGATGCGTGGAGATTTGTAGTATACTTTTCAATTTTAGATTAGTAAATATAATCTTCACTAATTTACTTAATAAGTTAATTAGTACGATGAGTGGAAGAAATGTTAAAGGATTTTTAAAACTTTAGATAAACTATTATAATTTTAAAAAATGAAAACAATTCTTGTATAAAATTCATCATTCTTTGAAAAAAATATCTCTTCAGACTATGTGGAAGTAGGGAGATGGTTAATGTTTATTAAATTGGCCTTGTGTCATACATAACCGAACTCGCTACAACTTAGCATTATTCGCTATCATCAGAAGGCTGGACATTGGAATGTGTGGAAGAATAAAAGTATACCTTTTGTACGTTTAAATAGAAATTTATTAATAGAAAAGAATAACATGAATTGGTTGAAGTTAAGCGTCCATGAGAAACAGTAGTAAGGAGTTAAGGGTATCAAGAGTTCGTAGTAGTAACTTGTGTGTATGTATGTATGAGCGTTATCGTTGGGTAGGAATATCTTTGAAGTTATCGCTCAGTCCTAAAGGGTTCTGTTCGGTTATCAAGTATAAAAAGAGGTGAGAAAGATAGACAATAATAATAACGATCGCTTGATGTTTGTTGAGGGACGTGTTAATTACGCTTGCCGTCTTCTCTCTGACGACAGTCGAACTTGGTCCGTCTTTTATTTTGTGGGGCTCGAAAAGGTCATTTGGGAATTCACTCCCGGATGTGATTCTGGCCTTTCCATTAGATGTCAAACAAACCTCGCGTCTGCTCACGAAAAGGTCCGTAAAAGAATTGGTTTCTGATAATTGAAGATTATTTGACTTTTTGTTTTTAGATGTTTCCTAGATTTCTATTGGTCGAAAAACATTTCGCATCGAGGTGTGAAATTTCTCAAGTTTTGTTTTGGATTCGCTTTTGCATGTATGCTAAGCAAGGTTTTGTAAATTCGAGTAAATTCGTTTATTTCTAACAAAATCAATAAGTCAGTGCTTAGTATTTGAATTAGAAATCTAGATCTTGTTTTATTCACTAGTCACTACAATAATCTCCTTATTTTTATAAGAGTAATTAAAAGTAAATTTTAAAAAATAGCATAGTTTTATTGCATTTTTGTTTTCACTTTTCGGAACAGATTTTCTGAAAAGGAGCAACTGTAAGAAAAACAAATATAGGTGATTTCCAGTGATCCCTGCATCATTTAACTTGTAGCGTAGGGGTGCGTGTTCTTTGTACGTCGGGAGTCACCAGTGTAGTGTTGGGAGCTAGTTAATGTCTCTTTGATTTGGCCTTGTCTCAGACATAACCGAACTCCCCACAGCTTACAAATTTTATTCGGAATTATCATCAGAAGGTTGGTTGTCAGTCGGAATGTGTGGATTAGTGTAGAAGAGTGGAATAATAAAATATACATTTTGAATGTTAAAATAGAAATTTATTAAAAGGAGGAATAACATAAGTTGTGGAAGTTAATGTTCAATTAGAAACATTATTAAGAGGTTAAGGGTAGAGTTCGTACAAAATGTTCTAAGGGTAGAGTTCGTACAAAATGTTCTAGTAGTAATTGTTGAAAGAGATAAGGATCGATTTGAAGTTGGTTACGTTTTAGATGTTTGCCTCGCGTTTCCCATCTGTGGCTTCCTGTAATTGACGCTAACCGGAACCTTTTATAGTCTTCAGATTTTCACACTTACTTGCGAAGTCCTCAAGTCTTGCAAGTCGCTCCCATTGGTCAAAAATCAATTTAACACCTACTTAGGGAAATCTGGTTTCGAGACTGTGAGGGACTTGTACTGCAAGATTAATTTGGAATAATTTCTCTGTGGAATTCACCTGGCACAAGTCCCATTTCCAAAAGGGACATTCTACCCAAATCCTTACAAACCCACCATTATTTTTATAAGCATTGAAAATCAATGATTAAACAAGTAATGACAAGGTGAAATGATGTTGACAAAACATTAATTTTTAGCAATACAGTGTATTAACAAATATTTAACAAGAATACATAATGTACATAGGTGTTGAATAATATGTGAAATTGGTTGCTTATAATTGTCTCCCATTGTTTGTGTGAGGACTACTGTTACGTTTTTTAGCATAAGTTTGAATGTTCATTATTGTTGAAGGATTCACACAGTCTAAGAAAATTATGCATATAACTGCTACTGAGAGGAATTGTTCAGGTATGAAAGCTCAGGAATAATGTTCATGGTGTTAGTTGTACAAAAGAAAGAATTTGTATAGCAGTGTGAGTTGGGTGTTTAGACTTATAGAGTTTTTTTTTACATGGTTTTTGACCTGTTGAGTGTCTGCTCCAACTATATAAATTATGAGAGAATTAGATGAGATTGAGGAACGCGACCCCGCGATAGCATGGCACTTTCGCGGGAAGCTGAAGCTGCCAACTGCCTTGCTTGGTACTCGAACTGGAACTGCTGTGTCGTAGCACGTGCGTCCCTGCTTTTTATAACTCCCGGGAAAACGCGGGAAAGCATAAGGATATCACGTGATGATCGCGTGTGTGTGTGTATGTACATGTGTGAGTGCGGCTGTGAATGAACTATGTAGAAATACACCTGATTCCACAAGACTTTTCGTTAAGCACATGGTCAATCCTTTTTTTATTTGGAAAAAATCAGGATTTCACACGTCATTGTGAATTTTTGTAAAAGTGAAGTTTGATTTTAATTAATTTCTTATCCGCTAACAAACTAATAAAAAGAAAATGTTGGTACGTTAGTTAA
Organism: Ascarosepion bandense; assembly: GCA_037127315.1. Lineage (NCBI taxonomy): Eukaryota > Metazoa > Mollusca > Cephalopoda > Sepiida > Sepiidae > Ascarosepion > Ascarosepion bandense. Next base: position 1,125,298 of record JBBBDQ010000405.1, read on the forward strand.
TTTCTAGAAATTTCACGAAATTAATTGGGGGTAACATGTAAAAAAATATTTTTTTATTAAGTGTTCATAAAAATGATTTCAAAAATAATTTCAGTTATTTGTGAATAAGTCCTGAAAGCTTCATCAAAATCTGACCAGCCATTATTTAATTTGCAAGAATTTCCAAACTAATCTTTTTTACCAGAAAAACAGCGCTAACCATAATCTCTGGTGCACCGCTGACACAGAAGAAAAACAAAGACTTTTAACCAAACGTGTTAGAAAGGATACAAAAAATTTCAAAAATTAATTTTAAAAAATACTTTTGGTCTTTCCTCTTAACAACACAAACATTTTTTTAAAATTTTGTTTGACGATAAAACTTAAGTTTGGGCCCTTTTTAAGATACTATGCTGTTTTTTTTTTGTTTGTTTGTCTTTTTTTTTGTTTTGTTTTTCTTCAGTGAATTAGTGGAGATACCTATAATTTTGGTAGAAGACTCTCTGTCCCCTACCTAAATTCAGTCAATCAGTTAAGTGCTATACGTGAAACACGCTTAGGCGATCATGTCTCGAAAGAGACATGACTGACTGGACAGAAGATTATCCTGCAGTAGGTTGCCCTTGCTTTCTGCGGTAGACTGGTTGCCAGCCAAGGCTATAGAACCAAATCTGTCCTGTTATTTAATTTAACCCATAACTGAAAGGAGGAGACGGACTAATACCTTTCCCAAGGGTATTTGCGCGTATTCAGCTGGAATTCGAACTCGGCTCCCCGATTTCTCGTTCCGAGCCGATATCCACTGCACCACAACGCACATCCTAAACTGCTAAAACTAAAAAGTGATCTTGGTAAGGCATATTTACATTTTCTGACGAGTCTACGCAAGATAAGGGGAGGTAATTCTCGATTACTAATCAAATCAACGTGCGATTTCATTCTTCTTGCCTTCCGCGATAAAAAAAAAATCTTATCCTAACAAAATGGTTCCGTAAGTATTAAATGCTGCTCCTTTGTTTATTTCACTATTTTGCCTTCATCAGAAAGTTGAAAGGTTTTTCTTTCAATGAGAAATTGTTATTTTTTTAGTGACCACTACTTTTTCCACAACAAAACCTACCGTTAAACTCAAAAAATGCAATATGAATTTTAAATTTTCATAAGTAAATTTGGGCTTTTTTTTACTTCTGTTTTTAATGAAGCAGTAAATCTAAAATACGAAATCTGTTTGTAAAAATAGCTGAAAATTAAGCCAACACAAAGAATTCAGTTTACAAAGAATTGGTTACTCTCCCGATTTTGAGATGAATAACATTGCCATATCAACACGGCTTTTTTTTTTTTTTTTACACCTTACAAAAAAAAGTTAACATTTAGAGACCACAACGTATAAAAGTCATAAAAATCAATCTAAATTTATATCACTTATTTTATTTAAGTCGTCCACATTTGTTTAATTCCACAAGAGTTTAAAAAATGTCATGTCCCACTTTGTGGTGATTAATTGGAAAAACACAACCTGACCCGTTACATAACGCCTTACCCACCGATGTTGCAAGTGCGAGTGACTTTCTTTTAACTTACAAATATCTCGTATTGAAATGTTAATCTTAAACTTAAACCAAATTTTGATGTTTTCTGCGTATCGACAGTGTACGAAATTTTAAAAATTGAGTTAAATGTAGTAAGAAATAACGACAATTTCGAGTTCGACATAATTTTTTTCAACCTTGTTATTTGGGAAGTTAATAAAATATTTTTATCAAGTTCTTGTACCAGATACAACTTAGAAATACCAAGACATTAGGTGGAAATTAAAAAAAAAAAAAACACACACACAGCAGTGCATAATATTTTAAAACTAAAATAAAAAGGAACATTTACTTTTACACTACTACAGTCTCTATATACATTTTATTACGAAAAAAAGATACAAACAAAATTTGCACAAACTCTCTTTGAGCGTCTCTTGAGGCAGGATAAGAATTTATATCCCTAACGAAAAATGGGGGGGGGGGATTACAACTCGGAAGAAGACAAGGGTTCTTTTTAAATGACAAAAAGAGAAAACAATAAGGCAATAAAAAAAAAGTGCAACCAGCTTTGATAAATTGCAAATTGAAACACGGGCTTCTGATACAGTAATTTTTTAAGTCCCTTTTTACAGTTCGTTCTAGAGAAAATTTATCTGAAATACTTTTTGTTTTAGGCTATGCATTCACTTACGCGCAAATACCCTTGGGAAATGTATTAATCCGTCTCTTCCTTCCAGTTATGGGTTAAATAGCAGGACAGATTGGGTTCTATAGCCTTGGTCGGCAACCAGTCTACCGCAGAAAGCAATGGCAACCTACTTGCGGGATAATCTTCTGCCCAATCAGTCATGTCTCTTTCGAAACATGAAGCGTGTATCACGTATGGCAATTAACTGACTGAACCCCATAAGAGTTTTCTCCGGAATTTCCAATTTCTCTCGTCTCTCTGTGGTTTGCTGGTAGTCGTAACAGAGGCTTCTTTGATGTTCTTAGATATGACAGGAGGCCGAAAGTATGTGGTACCCAGTAAGGACTGAACTCACTACTCAGTTGTAATGGTTCTAGCGAAACAAGTTTGATAACTATATCGAGATGCCCAAATCCTCTAAGTGACCTTATTTATACAGAAAATTTACGCTAATATGTGCGTTGTGATGCAGTAGATATCGACTCGGAAAGAGAAATCGGAGAGTGGAGTTCGAATTCCAGTTGAATTTGTTGCATTCAATTACGTGTAAATATCTTTTTGGTAGGTACTTCCATTCATTTTCGTTAACTAACTTTTAAATTGAATTTTTAAAAATAAGTTTTCTTGAAACATTTATTTATTTTTAACTTTAATTTAAAACTAAATGATTACATTAAATTTAATTTCCACCCCAGTAAGCAAACTACTCTGGATAATTTCAAACAGAAATTATATTGATTGGAATTTTCAATTTTTTTTTTTAATCTTTCAATTTTTTGGCCATTTTTGAGCGATCGACACATTTGTAAAAAGTTAATTCTCAGTTTTAAAAATCTTTTAAAAATAAAATACACATCTGTGACACATTACTTTTGGAAAATTAGCAAATTTAATGTTAAATTAATCTAGTTTACTCAAGTAAGTATGACTTATTTATAGCATGAAATTTATAATAAAATTATTTCTTACTCATAGAGTTGAACTTTTTGACCTGTCGGCCGTATTTGAAATGTGTTGACAGCTCGCAGATGCAAGATAAGTGTATGACGATCACAAGTGATATAATTGTACAATTTTTTTTCTCCGGTAAGGGGAAGAAACCCTGAAATACATAACCTTTTAATGTACACATAGAAATTACCATACAAAAAAAAATTCAAATAGACAAAAATAGTAAAAGCTATTTTTAAAATACGAAGGCACGACGATTTGTATTGAACTTTTTAATTTTCGATTAGTAAATGTAATCTTCATTTAAGTTTGTAACCCCAACAAATCTTTGAAGTATTTTAAAAATGTTTTTGAAACTTTATAAATTATTATAATATGAAAACAACTCTTAAAATTTCATTATTAATCGAAAAGGTTTTTCTTAAGACTATGTCCTTAATTTATATTAAAAGAATTAAAAGCTTATCAAATTAAAAATGTCATATTGCAGTTTTTATTTTTTTCAACTCAGAACAGATTTTCGGAGACAAAGGCAAAATGTTACAAAAAAAATAATAAATGATTTACAATCCCCAATGAGTCTTGCGTTTAACTAATAAAACCAATTTTCGTAACAAAATTTAAATTTTTAAAATTTCATGAATTTACGTGGTGGGGGCTAACAGAAAAATAATAATTTCAAAAATAATTTAATTCATTTATGAATAATACTCATTTTTTTTTTTAGACAAGTGTAGTTTTCGGACGGTTTGAGTGAAATTTGTTCCAAAAATGTATATTTTTCGGCTCAACGATTAAAACCCACACAAATTTGTGAAGGATCTTCGAAGGATACACTTACTTCCAGTTTACAGAAATTATTATTTCGTATATTGAGCAATGAGAGACGCAGTCTCAAAAACTCTAAACATACCAACAAAAAGTTCAAGTGCCATACGGTCATGTCACACTGACTGGGTAGAAGATTTTCCCACTGTAATTTTTGCCATTGCCATTAATTTCTGTGGTAGACTGGTTGCTAACCAAGGCTTACTATATAACCAAAATGTCCTGTTATTTAACCCATAGCTGGAGGGAAGAGCAGATTAATACCTTTCCCAAAAATAGGTATCTCAACTAAATCACTGAAAAAACAGCATAATGAAATTATGAATAAAGAAAAGCCCCAGACTTAAAAACAAACTTTTCATCAAAATGTTTATATTAATTAAATTAAGAGAAAGGATCAAATTTTTTTTTTTAAATAATTCCTTCTAACACGTTCGAAATTTTGGTAAAAGGAATCTTGTTTTGATTAGTTAGCGGGTAACCAAATCATTATGAGAGTTTCAGTTTACAATGGAAAAACAAACGTAATAACTCAGTTTTTTTTTTCCGGTGACAAACATTAATTTGGAAATTCTGGCAAAAATCAAATGATTGTCGGATTTTAATGAAACTTTCAGCAGGATTTTAAATTAAAAAGGTTAATCTAGACGATTATACATTTTTTAACAAAGCTAGCATAAAATGAGTAAAAGTAAAAACTTTTATAGTAAATTTTTTTTTTTTTACAATTAAACTTTCTTTTTTTTTTTTTTTCCTTCTTTTTTTTACTGAAAAGAAATCTGTACAAGTCTTCTTTCAGTTTAGGTTGATTTTTTTTTCTTTTTTTATCATTTACGTTTTACAGAAATATGCAGTATCAACGACTTAACACATTGGTTGGTGTATAAAATGTACCAACCAATAAATTTATTAATTTATGACGTTTTTCTTATCATATTCACTTTCTCTCTATAAAGCAAAGTCACACCCACTTTCTACCGGTCGATTCGTGAGTTGCTGAAATTCGTTGTATTCTGTTTTCTATAAACAAGTTATTGCGACCTTATTTTCCGATTCAGTCTATAATCGCAACATGACATTTACGTATGTATATTTTTTCTTGTGTTATCATTTTAATAGCATTTTATTTCTAAAAAAAACTTTCATAGTTATTTTTTTTCTCTCTCTCTTTTTTAAAATAACAAACTGAAACTATAATTTATGTGGACAATAGGTCAATAATACCCAGTGGCAACAATGACAATCTATTCTATTTCATGCTTAAAAGTTCAAAAGCAATTGTCAGTGTTCACTTTCACACACTCTTTCTGATATTGAGCACTTTAACCCATAATAAATAACATACTTATACTTTTATTTAAAATATGTTTTTATAAATTATAGTTTAAAAGTTTAGAACATGTACAAATTATCACTTATTATAATTTACATGTTCTAAACTATAATTTATAATTAATATTCATAGCTCTATAATGAGCACTTTTAAATTAATGTTTTATTGTTTTGAACATTGTAAATTTTTCTTCGTTCCTTATTCACTTGGATATTATTTTTATATGAGGAAATAACGACAAACCCATAAAAACAGAGAGGTTAATCCAAAAATTTATCTAATTTAAATATTGAAAATAGAAAGCTCAATGAATATTATCCAGATAATGATATATAGAGAGAAAAACAACATATAAACGGTTATAAATTGTGAATTTATTACTCTTTTTGTGTTGAATTTCTCTCACACTTTCTCTATAGGTATATAGATGTCTGACCCGTAAACGGCTAGGATAATCCAACAAGATCAACTTAATATAAAATATTAAGTGTTATATCTTTCCGGTAAAAATTTTTGTACCAAATAGAACGAAGATTGTGTGGTCTGATGAAATAAGCTAATTTAGCTTATTGAAATGAATTATAATTTATAACCAATTTAAATGACGTGTTGAGTTTTCCTTTGTGTGTGTGCATATATATATATATATATATAGAGAGAGAGAGAGAGAGAGCATATTTTTCGTTGGTTTAACCCTTTACAAGTTATTTAAAACTAGAAAATATTTTTAGATTCCAAGATTTTTTTTCTTGATTTTTTTTTTTTGTGATAATGTTTTTTATGATACAAGACTTACTAATTAACCCATAGCTGGGAGAGAAGTGGATTTTTATTTTTCCACGAATATTTGCACATAAGTGAATACAGTGAACCCAAGAGGAATTACATTTCTGTTCCCTGATTAACAATTCTGAGCCATTGTCTATTACATCACCCATGCATTCAAACTTACAGCACCTGGTATTCCCAAGCGGTCACCCATATAGCTACTGACCAGGCTTGACATTGTTTAACTTTGGTGATTGTGTGAGAATGAGTGTTTCAACGTGATATGGCCATCAGCAACCAAGAAAGAAGTCAAGTGACCCAACAGTGTTTAGATAAAACATTTGAAAGTCATAGATAATGTGATTACAAATTTTCATGAAATTACATGTGCTTAAAGGTTCAATTAAGTGAACGAAATTCTTAAGTTTAGAGAAATTTGAAAATCTTACCTTTTACATTTGAGAAAAATTATAAAGTTACTGTTTTACTAATGAGAAAATATTTTGCCTATTAGTAATTTACTAAACATTTTTAGAGAAGAATAGTTCTCTATTTCAACTTTATTTGGTCTAAAAAGCAAACATTAACAAATATCCTCATAAACTCTGCTCTGTGGTACCAAGATTATTAATTTAAGTGCAATACTAGATTGGCAACTAGGTCTCCTCATTTTACAGTCAAAATGGCTAGATGTAACCATAAGTTCTGTACTAACAGATTTTTTCTTGCTTTCAACAAACAAGAAAATTTTATAAGAAAAATCTCTTTATAAAACATTCTCTTTCTGCATCTTGTTTTCTGTTCAAATTTGATCCTCAAAAATGCAGTGTCAATTGTTATTTTCTCTTTTCTTAAATTCTGTTTTGTTTTTCTACATTTTTTTTATTTTAATCATTTGGTCATAAACGCAATTATCCCACATAAAAAACTTGAGGATAGTATTTTACATGCACAAGAAGCAGTCAAGGAATTACATAAAAAGCCACTGAAACTGCTTTAGTTCAGCTATGGCATACGTGACCAGAACTTGATGAGAAGGAGGATGTGAGGAGCTGTGTGTGGTGTTATGTAAGTCATGTCAGTATGTATATCTAGTGTTCGAGGAAGTATAATTCTGCACGTTTCAAACTGTTCTTTTGAAAGAAAATAATGGGTGGAAATTCAAGTGGTACAACATTTGCTGCAATTGGTCATGTGACAGTGCATTTCTTTTGGATTTTCTACAATAATTCTACTTGTTTTACTATGGAGCAGATAGGTTTGCCTATTGTTCACTTCCTATTCCTCTTTTGAACAGAAGTAGGGATTTATCCCTTGTTCTCTGTTTAGGATTGAGTATCTGTTCCTTCTAAAGTTTTCTCATTCTCTTTCACTCCCAGCCACTCCCTTGTGTCTTGGTAGCATTATCATCTTGATTGGGGTGAACTGATTTAAAAAAAAAAAAAAGTGAACTATGATCCAAGATGGTTAAGGAATCTTTTCATTTCTTGAGAATAAAAATATCCTGGATGAGAAAACTGACAAGAGAAGCAATCTTTTCAATGGAAAGCGATTTCTTCTATGTGCCCTGTCCTTTCAGGACGTAGGCGATCATGGCTTTTCACGTCTTTCTATCTTAGCACGCCTTCTCCTGTTACACCATGCAATCCTTGTTCCATCGTCTACCTGATTAGGTTCTTCAAATATGTCATCCATTGCTTTCCCCTGTCTCTTTTTCCCTCTATCTGGCCTGTTAGCATCAGGTTCTCCAAGCCCTCCTTCCTTAATGCATGTCCCAGAAACTTCAGCTGTCTCTTCCTGATGCTCAGTATTAATTTCCTTTTTGTTTCCTTCATTTGTAAGACCTCATCATTGCTCATGTGTTTGATCTGATATTCGCAGCATCCTTCTGTAGAAACCACATTTCAGTTGCTTCAAGTTTTTCCTTCATCTTTGATGATATTGTCCAGCATTCACTGCCATATTGAAGAACTGACATCACATAGCAATCCAGTACTCTCTTCTCTGTTTTTAGTGAAATTGTCCTGTTTCTTAATACTTTACTTAACTTCTGGAATGCTTCCTTCGCCATGCCAATTCGCCTTTGGATCTCAGTGTCGCACTTTCCGTCTTCTGTTAGAACACTTCCTAGGTATTTAAATTTTTGTACCTGCTTGATTCTAGTATCCCTGACCTGTATTTGGCATATTGGGCTGCCCTTTTTACCATGCATTCGGTTTTCTTGCAGTTTATTTGTACTCCTTTCTTATCACTCTCTTCAGCTACCTTCTGTAGGAGGTCTTGTAGTGTCCTTTCCGTGTCTGCTATCGGCACTGTATCATCTGCGTACCTTAGGTTGTTTAAATATGGCCTCCAATGACAAATCCAGGCATAACTTTTAGGGTCCTCAAAATTAACCCAATCCCTTCATCTTATAACCTCTCAGTTATGTAAGCTAGCATAGTAAAGTGAGAAAAAAGAACATATGGTTGTTAGCAAAAGGGGCAACCCAAGAAGCAAATAACAAATTGGAAATGTTAGAATCAAGCAAATATAAAAATCTGGGAAGTGTTATGACAGACAACAGAGAATGTGATTCCGAAGTCCATAGGTGCATTGGAAAATTGGAAGATACTTCCAAAAGTTAAGTAAAGTATTAAGAAACAAGAATGTCAATAAAACAAAGGTAGGAGTGCTGAAAACTCTGTGTAATATCAATCCTCTTATACAGCAGCAAATGCTGGACCGTTTCCTCACAGATAAAGTAGGAATTTGAAGCAACAGATGTGGTTCTACAGAAGAATGCTGAGAATGCTATGAACAGAACACGTGAGCAACAAGCAAGTTTTAAGGAAAATGGAATAAAAAAGACATTATCTTAAAATCAGAAACAGTTGAAATTTATCGAAAATTTATGAGGAAATAGGGTCTGGAAAATTTGACAGTTGCAAGAGTAACTGAGGCAATATCAAGTAATCTAACAAACTTTTGTAAATGGATGGCTGAACAGGAAGTACGATATTAAGGAGACAAACACTGCTTAGAGCTACAAAAGATAGGAAGTTGTGGAGAGCTATGATTGCCCATGTCCTGAAGAGATATAGAACAAAAGAAAGAAGCATTGGTAGAATTTCCATAAGCACAAACTTTGACCTATATGTAGCATATCTCATTTAGCTTAGTGAATGACACATGTTTATCAATAGTTTGTCTTTATCTTGGATTACAGAAACAGCAGTACATTGCAAGTGATGTCAAGTAGCCTTGTTGTTTGATCAAAGAGTTTATTCTGGGAGTGGTGGTAGCCTTTAGCTTTGTAGGCTGGCCTACTTTGTGAAAGTCTTGGGATCCAGATTGCTAGAACTAAAGAGAGGATTGAAATATAATATATCACCTTGAATGGCAGAAGTAATTGATAGGTACACCTGGCCATGGGTAAGGTCAACAAAAGTGACAACTGGCTTGAAAGGCGATGACCTGGCAAGGATGTTGTTGACAGATACATCCAACCATAGATAAGTCAACAAAGGACAAGGGTGGTTGACAGATACATCCAACCATAGATAAAAGTCAACAAAAGACAAGGATGGTTGACAGATACATCCGGCTATAGATAAATCAACAAAGGACAAGGGGGGGTTGACAGATACATCCGGCCTTAGATAAAAGTCAACAAAGGACAAGAGTGGTTGACTGTAGATGATGTCAACAAAGTGCAATGAAAAAAACCAAGCATGACATAGAAGTTTTAAGACGATGTAAAAGTCTAGAAATTTTGGCTAAAGATACAGATTTACTCCCGACAGTTCCTTCATACATGTGTGATCTCTCCAGCTGCCCTTCTGCTCAACACAAGTGTCACTGATGAAGAATAAAAGTATAAGATTATATTTTTATTATTCCTTGTTATTTGTTCAGATCCAGCAGCAATATAAAACACAAAGATTTATTAGGAAAAGTCTTATTGCATTAAACTAATGCTGGTCAGTACTACTGGTTCACTGTCAACTTATGATCTTCTATATGCCATGTCCCTTCAGAAAGTTGGCAGTTATGACTCTCCACAATTTCCTGTCCTTTGTAGCTCTTAATAACTTGTCTTTTTACAACATCTTCCAAACCCTCCATTCACTCAAGCTTGCCAGGTAAGTTTAACCAGATACTTATATCCAGATATACAATTTTAGCTTGTAGAATATAGCCTCAACTTGCATATTTGGATATAAGTATCTGGTTAATTCATTATTCTCTATTGTTTATATATGGGCACCTGGCCGAGTGGTTAGAACATTCACTTTCTGACTATGAAGCCTGGGTTCAAATCTCACCATGGTCAATTTTATCAGGAAGGTGACTTCTTGATATTATCGGTCTGGAGGCAATTCCAGCATGTAGCATTTTTGGAAAGTGCTTGAAAACCATACCATGGGTTGTCACAAGTCATCATGAGCGAGTGTTTGAGCGTCCTGGCCAGTTTTGTTTAAATTATTAAGTTGATAAGAAAATTTCCAGCATAGGATGATTGCAAATTTTTTTCATTATCTATGGATTCATTTTTAATCCAACATTTTTATTAATTCAAATGTTATTATTGTGGATACTCTTATTTGAACAGACCTTCCCTTTTTTAGGAGAAACGACTGTCTGATCCGGCATGTTTCATCACTCAACTGCTGAATGCACAACAGATCAAATGGTGGTAACTCCTACAAAGGAGGACACATGTTCAACCCCTGCCAAAGAGCACATTTTCTTTATAAGGATTTATCAAATGCACATGACAACAGACATAATGCACACATTTAAATATAAATAGGGCATCTATTTCAAATATGATTATCTACTAATGATAACATTAGAGGTAATAAATAAGTCTCTCTTTATAATATATATATATACTAGCAGTATAGCCCGGCATTGCTCGGGTGTAATGAAAGCCTTAAAACTAATCCATGGTCCTGGAGCTCAGACTCTTTGGACATTGGCACCAAAGACTGAAAAGCAATAGTTGTTTCCAGTTAAAGCGAAACCGTAGACTGAAAGAAAAATGAATGGATGTAAGTCAAATTTTGATTTCCTGGTATCGATATCAACCTTTCTGTACTATTGTAAGAACTGCTTGAAACTTCTGAATATCGTTTCTTATGTCTTTGTCTATGAGTGAATCAAATTTGATTAAAATCGGACCACTCCTTCTATAACATGATTTTTTTCAATTATCAATTTTTGATATTTATTGGGGGTACCTCGACACAAAACCTAGCTAAGAACACTCGCAGATGCTTATAGTACAACTGTGTAAAATTTTCAAGAAAATTGGTTCAGCCATTTCAGAGTCTATAGGTAACGGACACACACACACACACAGTTCCATTTATAAATAAGTTTATAGATATATATATATATATAGTAGTAAGAACTAATGGAATAACAATCCACAGTTCACAGCATTTAGTTTTTAAAAGTACTCAATACATAGTAGAGCAATATTTGTAGTAATACTTTTATTATTGGAATTTATAATAAACATCGTATATCACCTGATGAGGTGATAGAGATAATACCGAAACATGACAGCTCTTGTGTAGCAGTGAAAAAATGTTTTTATTATAAATTCTAATAATAATATTACAACACATATATATTACGGAAATTAACAAAGGTTAACGAAACTGGTTATAAACAACCAACAATTTGAAATGATTTGTTTGAACATTATTTTTGATTGATACTCGTATTTAAGTAGATATTCTGTTTATAATCAAACAGTATTATATATTTATTTCTACCCGCCTGATTATTTACGATAAATTTTTGTTACGGAAATGTATGTCATTCGGCAGGATTTTCGAAACAAAATTTTATTGTTAATAATCAGGCAGGTAGAAATAAATATATAATACTGTTTGATTATAAACAGAATATCTACTTAAATACGAGTACCTATCAAAAATAATGTTCAAACAAATCATTTCATATATACAGTACTGTGCAAAAGTATTAGGACAAGAACTATTTTATCTTTTATGAGGCATATTAACAGAAAATAAACAATTTAATTATAATAATTTTATTTTATTTACTCAACAAATGCTTTAACAAGAAAAAATACTTGTTACAAAATAAATTTAATATTTAGTAT
>JBBBDQ010000405.1:1140000-1295079 GCA_037127315.1 Ascarosepion bandense
ACAGTTTGTGCTGCTCAGAGTAGAGCATAATTGCCAATTTCTACTTTTGGCATAGTTTACACATCTTATTCACAATATTAAATAGTCAGGTTTTTCTTAATATATCCTATATTATATATTTTTGTCTATTACTCCCCCCCCCCAACCCAGCAACTTTTGTGTTAAATGAAGAAAGAATAAGATAAAGAAAAAAGTTATTCAAGCTTTTGAAAAAGTTTGGTTTCGATCTCAAGGTGGAGATGAATTTAAATGTGTTCCAATGCCACAATATTGAATTGAATTTGATAAATGAAAATGCGTCCCCTTACATGAAACACAGTAGTAGGCTACTCTACGTAAATAGTATGTCTAACCACTTTAAAACTATAAACAAATACATGCCCAGAGAAATTGAGTGTAGACTTCCGAGGGATTCCTCAAATATAAGAATATTTTTAAAAAATCAAAACTTTATTAATATAAACTGTTTCTTGGCAAATATTACTTTTGTCAAAAGTTGGATTTTGTAAAGATATATACTTCACCCCAAGCAAGGCAATAAATCAACTAAGATACAAGAGGTTACTGAGTGTGGGAGAATATGAGAAAAGCAGAACTTTATTAAGGAGAGAGAACAATAAAAAACAAAGCATTAAGAAGACAGAATATAGCACTTGACACTGTATTTCAATTTTTAAATATCAAAGTTGATTGGAAAGCAAGAAACTGCAAGAGATTTCCAAGAGCAGCAAGAAGTGCAAGAGAAGAAACGGTTAGCATAGCTCTTGCAGTTACGTCTAGCTATTTAAAGTGTAACATGATAAAAGCATACCGCTGACATAGTAATTCACTTAAACTCATAAAGTCTCGGAAAGCTCATCATTACCATTAAAATATTTATAGGAAAGGCACAGGGAAGCTATATTACAGTGGTGAGAATATGGCTAAAGACAAGATGCTTGGTTAGAACCAATAAAGTTGCAGATTTTTCTTTGGATTTTATCTAAAATCTCTAAATACATAGCAGAAGCATCAGACCAGATTTAGCAATATTCAAAACCATCATGAATGGTTAAGTTATAAATATGCAACATAGATTCTGGCAAGAAAAATTGACTAGCATGACACTGAGAACCAACTTTCCTAGCAGCAGACCTAGCAATTGATTCTATATTATCGCACCACTTTCTCAGCAGAAATTGTTAGCTAGAGAAGGTGTGACGAGTCACTTTCCTGGAGGTTAGCTCAGCTATGTCAAAAAAAGGTTCTCTTGGGGGATTAAAAGAAAGCAGTTTCATTTTGGATTAACAAAATTAAATTAACAAGCCATTTCTTGCCCCAGTTAACAAATTGTAGATCATTTTTGAAATCAAATGCAGTAGCAGAGGTGGCAGTAAGAAGGTTTAAAGGCTCCAAGATCTAGCTTCATGATTCACCCACAGGACATGAGCCTAGAGAATTAAACCATTTGTGAAATTGATGGTATAGTAATTATGAGTTTAATCCCTGGTCTAAGAAGTCAGTTAAGTGCCATCTATGATACATGTTTGGGCAATCATGTCAAAAGAGACAGGACTGACTAGATTTCCCCACAGTAGGTTGCCATTTCTTTCTGCAGTAGACTGGTTGCCAATCAAAGCTATAGAACTTAATCTGTCCTGCTATTCAACCCATAGCTGGAGGAAGAAGAGATGGATTAATACACTCCCAAGAGGATTTTTGCATAAATGAATGCAATGAATTCAACTGGAATTTGAACTCGGCTCTCTGATTTCCCATTCTAAGCCAATATCCATTGCACCACATTGCACTTCCAAGTAGTCATTAGAAAAATAAAAGAATAAGATGAAATATTCCTAGACATGGACAACAGAACTAAAACATCCATATTGAATAAAGGGTTTTGTTCAAAATTCCCTGTAGATTAACTGAGAAATTAAATATTTTAAGATTAATTATGCACAAAATTATAAAGCTTTATAATGCTACTCCTTTTTTTTCTCCTCACTCTTATTTCAGCATTACCAGTGCATACATTCTTGGTGGAGCCACTGTCGGCCTTGGAGTCTTGTACAAAGTCTTCACCTCTTGGACTTCTCCATTAGGTTCAGCAGCCCTCAATGCTTTTCACCTTGGTACCTTTGCACTTAATTTTGGCACCCAACACTGGGTTTCATTTATTGCAGGTAAGTAAATACCACAAACATTCTTCAGATATCACTAAAACAAAGGTTTTTGTCATCACGTAAAATATCAAAAATGGTCAAAACTTAGTTCTTCAAATATGTGCAGGACTGCAACTATCAATTCCCACATATGATCAATAGTGGTGTTTTATTTTAGTTTCAACAGCTCACAAATCATTCTCATACATTGTCTTTGGTTTTGTGCATGGCACACAAGTCGTCGTCGTCCTCTTGTTTCTTTGATTAAAATGGAATATCTTCATTTTATGTCTGATTAACATTCTACAACTTTTATCTATTATAAACATATAATTAGGTTTGCATTTTTTTTTAATTTGTTCTTTCAAGACTAGAATAACACCTAAAAACACCCTTCATTCAGCACAGGCATTTGAAGGGGGGCTTCAGAACAAACTGGCTGGAAATTTATGAAGAGAAATGAAAATGATGGAATTCGTTGCTTCTAAACCTGTTCATCTCCAGTCCTTTCCTCCTTTCACTTGGATATCAATCTTCTTCTCATGAATTCTCTCTTAAGAAAATACACTTGTTAATTTTTATTCTTTACTGATTTTGTTAACTATTTTTACAGAATAAAACATTGATCCATTTTTATATTTACTACAACTTTAGTTTAACTTACTACAAGTTACAGGAGAAAAAAAAACATCAACAGTGAAATTATGGGACCTAGCTGCCAATCTAGTACTTCACTTTAATTTATGAAGTCAAGGTACCAAAGAGGAAAACACATCAGAACAATTACCATGAAAACATTTATAGAAAAGCCACAGAGAAGCTGCAGTTGGGAAAGTGATTGAAGACAAGTTTGATCAGGACCAATAACATTGCAGATTCCGCTTTGAATTCTGTCAAAAGTCTTTAGATATATAGCAGAAGCGCCAAACCAAATGTACTAACAATATCTGATGCATAGATAAACATTTGACTTCTTAATATGCACAATAGACTCTGCAAAGAAAACTTGTTTAGCACAACATAATGGAGCAACTTTCTTAACAGCAAACATTGAAAGGAAGTGATTTATTTTTATTGGTTGTCTTAGTTTAAGAATTATACTGAGACATTCTTCAAAGATATTTCTCTCTCCTTTTATTCTCATCAGAATAACTTGAAAGCCCAATAAAATTAAATTTTAAATTTCTTTACAGGTCCTACAATGATTATGACTCTGCCCCGTCACCAGTTTGGCAAAGTTCAAAGTAAATTGTTTCCCAACTATTTCCATCTGAACACCTTAACATCTGCTAGCTGCTTAATGGCTTACCTCATTAAACATCCCCTAGAACCTATGGAATCAGTTCAACTTGTTCAGGTAAGATATCAAGAAACATGACATTTTATCAGTTAATTTTTATATAAAGAAAAGAACAAGGAAATGCTATTTATTTACATATTCTTAAGGCAAATGGTATAGCTGTTAAGATTGATGCTTTAATGTTAACAGGGCAAAGTGTACTTTTGAATATTGTATGTTGAGGAGTGTTCTCGTCTGGACAGTTGTCCTTATCTTGGTTGTTACATTTCAACGGTTATATACTCTGTGCTTCTTCAAATGTCTGTCATTATTGATAACTTAAACAATTGTAATTGAACCCTTTATTCAATTCAAATAGTAGATTATTCTCATTACACTGCTTATGTCAATATATTTCTATGCTGAGTCAGAACTAGACGTAGATACAGGGTGCAGGGATGAAGTGTCTAAATTATGCAATAATGAAAACAACACTGACCTCATTTTAACAGATATTTACCAAAATTACACAAAAATATCTTGAAATACTAGAGAATAAATTTATTCAATAAAATCGCCAACAATGGCTTCTAGACAACTTCAGAATCTCCTGCATCTCTTCTGGATGGTCTCCTTGTTTAATTTGGTGAATGCTTCCATAACTCTTGTTTTCCATTCATCTTTGGTCTTACAAGTAGTTTTGTTGGTCTCTTACTCAACTGCACCACATGCACAATAATCAAAGGAATTGGAGTTTGGTGATTTAGGTGGCCAAATGTAAAGGGTGATGTGGTTGCAGAAATTGTCTGACAGTCTTAACTTTGTCTTCTTGCTAGTGTGGCATGGTGCTGAGTCCTGTTGCCAGACATATGGTCTTCTAGCAGTCACTTTCTTGACATAGGGCAGTACTAACTCCTCAAGGCACGTGACATTGTGGAAAGATAAATAGAGGCATAATGTTGCCATCACTAGTAGACTCATCCAACTCTTTTTGAATACTCTGCACTATTGAGGACATCCAAGCACTCTGAAATGTTCATATTAAAGTTTCTGGCATGAATCCCAAGGTGTACTACATGCTGTTCTGGCATAGTAAATTGCATCACAGTGATCTTTTTTTTCATAGTGCCCAACTGACCCTACTATATTGCACAATTGATGAAATGAAAAACAAACAGGGCACATGCACATAATTAAAAATATAAAATGGCAACAATTTAATCCTTGTATCCCTTGTGTGTGTGTGTGTATATATATATATATATATATCCATAAGTTGGTATCATTTGTGTATTTGGGCACCAATTCTTTCATACATGTTTATTGAAAAGATGAACAAGGCACTTTTGTTTAACTTTTTTTTATATTTTTCTTGTCTGCATATAATTTTTTTTTTCTGAACTTATTGGGGTAGAAATTATTTAAAGATCTCTTGATTCTGAGTGCTTTCAGTTAAACTATTAGCCCCTTTTCAAGGGTTTTACTTACGCACCATTTTTTGTCATAATAGTCTAAATGCTGTTGTAGACCATTAAAAGTTGCTGAAAAATGGCCAGCACATTGTGACTGTGTTAATAATTGAGGTTATTACAGGTTGGTTTCACAGTTTTTATAATAACTGTTTCCCTTACTTGTAAATGCTTTCTGAAATTGGAGGTTCTTTCCACATTTGTGTTCTCAATGATTATGTTGCATATCAAGGTTGGTATATTTCAATAATAGTTTAAATTTATTTGTATGGAGCTCAGGTTATAGTCAGCTGTCTTGACAGTTTTGAAGAAATTTTATAAATGGAAAAACATTTCATGAAACTAGGTTTCTTAATGTTTCGCCTTTCTAGTCTTCATCAGATTCCAAATCGAAAGAATGAAATGCGTGTGTATACTTAAGTCATCAATCATTAGTACTTTTCCTTAAGTTAGCAGTTCTTGTGATAAATGACTAAAAACAGACATTAATTTTTATTCTGTATCTTTTTGTTAGATTAACTTTCAGCATAAACTAAGAATTATATTTCTCCCTAGCTTTTCTGTATCAAATATACATCACATTTTGCATTACCCAAATCCACTAAAGAAACTGAACACATAGCTTAGTTGATAAATTAAAAGTTCTGTATTATTTATTTTGCTCTCCTGGTCTGTTTCTGAAAATTTGGAAATATACAGAAAACAAACAAAAAAAAGTCTTAAGTTTATAGTATTTCATGAAGGCTGATTTGATTGGTCTACCAATGTTGAAAAATATAACAATTGGTTTGTTACTACTGTCTTGGTAAACAATCTAAGTTATGAGAGAAATTTGCATACTAGTGACCTTTTTATTTATTTTAATTAAAAAAAGTGTGAAGCGCTGGATTATCCCAAAGCCATTAAATAAACTTCTAATTTCAAACCATTCCTAAGTCAATTTTTTTTTTACTTTGTATTTTATAATTGTTAATAGAATAAAAGCATCATTAAATTTTTTAGGAAATAAATTAAAAAGTTAAAATATTAAAGTCCTAAAAATAAATAAATATTAAATAAGTTTTACTGTATTTAAAAAAAAAAAAAGACATTTTTATTTATGCATTTTAGTTAAATCACTTTGAATCATTTTTTTTTATGAAAAGTTTCTTATTAATTTTTATGCTCAGTCACTTTTATCAGATGTTAAGAATTGTGCATTATGCTTTCATTTTCTATTGAAAGAATTATTAGTGCATTTCAACCATTAAAAATAAAAAAATTTCATTTCTGCCTTGAATTTTGACTAAATTTTCTGTTTTTTTTATTTTCCAAACTCTCCTTTGTATTTCCAATTTATATTCATAAAATTTTGTATCCAACTCCCAAACTAACATCAGAACAACATTAATCTCAAGCCTTGGACAAAATCCAGAGAGAAGTTGCTTCATACTCTTTCCAAAAGAGCAATAATAGAAAGTGAGCATAAACAGCCTTGTGCAAAAATGATGACAGCTTTTGCCTAATCAGTCTCCAACCAGATTTTGTAAAGTTTAAAAATGGAAGCCATGAACATATTGAGTTTTCAAAGATAAAGAGAAAAATAAATTTCTTTTCTACTTAATCAATAGCAAGTAAATAATTAAGTTTTTAATTTGTACAAAAAAAAAAAAAAAAAAAAAAAAAAAAAAAAAAAAAATTAAAACTTATCTTTAAAATTATGAATATTGTCTTTCTTCCAGGTTTGTGCTCTTGGATCCAATCTTTGTATGTCTCTGCTGAATTTGCTTGTATTTGGACCCAAATCTACCAAAACACTTTTAAAGCGTCATGAACTAGAGGTAAAAGCAGGAGTTGGACACGAAATTGGGCTCAATGTGGATCGAACAAAATTGTTGAAGGACCCAGAATATGCAGCATTAAACAAACAATTTGGAAGACTGCACGCAGCTAGTATGATCTGCAATTTCATTATAATGGGCGGCAATTATATTCATCTATTTTCTTTGGCTTCAAATGGTCTTTAGTAAACAGTGTCAGCTTTGGCATTTTTCTTTTTTGTAGGAGTAGTCTTTTTACTAAATTAATATCTTACCTGCATACAACTTAAAATGCATTTTCATTTTTAAAATTAGATGAAAATGCTGAGATTACTTTTTTTTTCTTGCTCTCTTAGGAGTGAGACACTCACAAAAACTTCAGCTTTCGGACAAAAATAATCTCAATTTGGCACAGAAAAAAAGGTCATCTAGGAAGATAGTATCTTCCAGGTAAGGAGGGCTTGTTTGTCTTGAAAGAAAAATCATACAGGCTACTTTGACCATACACAGCAAGGCTTGCCTACAATATAAAAGATAAGATCTTTTTCTGAAGATTACATTATAAAATCCTCTTTACAAGTTTCTCTGAGAAAGTGAAATAGATGCAGTATCCAAATATGTGAAAATAAATATTTGCTCTTCTTTATGTTTCTGGAAAAAAATTTTTAGCCAAATATTTTATTGTATTACAATTTTATAATTGGAATTAAAAGAAGAAAAAAAAATGATAAAACTACTTTTTTTGTTTTTCAAATTTTCATTTTACCAAAAGATAATACAATTTGTCATGCAAGAAGACATATATGCATGCAAATTACTGTAGACCTTTCTAATATTTAAAAAATAGTTTTTGTAATTCAGCAACGATACATTGTTTTTCCATTATTGTTTTTAACATCACAGATTCAACAATTTGATTCAAGAGAAAAGGTCGACCTCATCTCTGCTGCTATTTTCCTCAATATACTTCATAAAGTCATCAGCAGAAGTGGGTAAATCAAATTTATCAGGGGAAGACAATGATATGGAAGACTTGGGCCTCTCATCAGTGCCATGAGCTGATTTACTAATTTTGGGAGCTCTCTTAGACCTTTTGGTTATTTTCAGCAGTTGGTCCAAATCGTCCTCTACGCTAGATAAAGAAATGAGAGAGAAAATTTATCAGTAAAAATAGCAGAATATAACTTAGTTCTCCTCTTATGTAAATTATAATAAAACCAATTTCATTTTTAATGGTGAAAAATGTATGTCTGAATTTTAGAAGTACACAAATGTATTTGGTAAACTTCCTGTTTCAAAAAAATGCAATCATCTAAACTATAAAATAATCTCATTTTATTGACTTACACTAGCTTCATTTATTTTTGTTTCTAACACTGTAAAAATTCTTACTTCACAACTGCCAAATTACTTGCAACTTGATCCATAAATGAATCATGCATTCAATCTGCTCTTAGAGCATCAAGAAATTAAATGGTGATTGCAATAATCTTTATGAAAATAATTGTCAAAATAGTAAAATCTAAACAAAAACTAGTCCTAACAGGTTATCAGTTTTGATGTCATTATAATTTCATCTGAAAAATATTAAGGTCAAATTACAAGGAATAAACTAAACTTACTTCAGAAGACCATCTGTATCAAAACTTGACTTTGTGTTCAGTTTCATTTTTGTTTTTGCAGCTTCTTTTTCAAAAAATAATTGGTCCTCTTTAGAAATTTCTCTACTGTAGTCTTGTTCTTCAAACAGTTTAACATCATAAGCTGAAATTAAAAAGAAAGTAAATTTAGAAAGGAGGCAAGAAAAGTCATTCTTACAATCTGGACCACAGCATTTTAAATAACTACAACTTGTGAGGGAAGTGGGAGGGTCAAAATGATATCAATTCAAAATAAATTTTCATTTTTACAATGGAGAAAACTCCTATTATATCTTTTTTTCTCACTTTTGGACAAGACAATAATCATTATTTCTCAACCTCAGCTTTCAGATAAATCCATTTCATTTCAAAGCCAAACTGCATGGTCAGCTGGAAATATTAAATTTCCTTTATTTTGCCAAAAGTAAAATTGTAGCTAAAAATTGAGTCATTCTTGAATCCTGATTGTTTATGAAAGGCTTTACTTAGAAAAAAAAAAAATTAAGTAAACAGGTAAATGGTTTATTATTTGTTATGCATGTTTTTATGTTGTAATGGCACTTCAGGGATTTAGTGCAGGATTACAAGCATTATACTAACAAGACCCCAAAAAATCCTATTCTGAGGTGTGGTCATTAAAATGTGATTTTTGAGTAGCAGGTTGGACTGAGAGCTTTTTAGTAAACCGAAAGAGATTATTGTCATTTATTGCAATGTTCTCTGAGTAATATCAAAAAAATTAAATTCTGCAATATTAAAATATATTTGTTGTGCCATTGTCACAAGATACATGGCTTAAACTAGTGTCTGGTGAAATATGTTTGTTCTGTATCAACTGTCTTCAGATCAATATTCTAAAGTTGCACTCTCGCAGTTTCTCACTGAAAGTCAAAAGCCATGTTTTCACTAGACAAAATGAAGAATTTTGAAGTGAGGAACTTTATTTTTTTTCTAAATCAGTGTTAGATACCACATATGGTTACAAGAGTAATAAATGAAAACAAGTGTTGTCAGTGCGGAGAAAAGGAGACAAAATATGGTAAAATAAAATTCTCTATATTCTAGTATAAAGAATCGAGGTGGAATATCTTTTTGTGGATGAGAGAAGCAACCTGTACTATGGGAAAGTCAGCTGTGTATGTGCCTGGCATTGAAACTTGTGTCAGGTCAGTTGACTCTGGGTCACCGTTACTCTGAATGCCTGCCTACTAACTTGTGTGTTATGTGTGGGTCCTTTTAAGCTCTCAGTATGACTTATTGTTTCTTATAATTTTTGTATTAGTGGTAATATTCCTGATTGGCTCTGACATTTAAATAGCATTTTGGAGGAGGGAACTTGTTTTGTGAGCCATATGTGATGCTGGGAGTCACTGTACAGAGAACATTTTTGTTTTGCTTTTGTAGTTTTCACATCCAACTGACAGGTTTTGATGTAGAGGGAATCAGGAAAAGATCTAATTTGAAGCAGAGTATTACACCAGGAATCCTCACTTTCTCACTAGTTGATAATTCATCAGTTTATGTTCCAATAAAAAGTTACTGCCACATCCTGCTTGTTTTTGTTCTGTCACAGTACTTTCAATTGTCAACTGACAATATCAAATATATTTCAGAAATACAATTACATGTGCTCGTTTTTTTTTTTTGTTTTTTTTTTTTGTTTAAGTTAGAATAAGTTAATAAGTAAAATATCTATCTTTTATACCCACAATGTTACATTTGTCCTACTGAGAATTTTTTTTTTATTCAATCACTGACCATTGTTGGTATAAAGATAATAAATGGATAGTACTATTTTTGTAGAAAAGGTAAACTTAATAAACATGAATGAATTAAAAAATAAAAACAAAAACTAACATTTGTGTTCAGGACTGTCTTCAAACAGGTCAGATTCTGTGTTTCTTCTTTCAAAGAAGGTCTTGGTTTTCATGTCAGAAAAAAGGTCATGGATTTCATCTTCATTCTCACCAAAGATATCAGATTCATCACTTGGACTATTTGAAAATATACAAAAAGAACACGTCACATGATATTGAAAGAGTTATATAAACAGATTTGAATATTGCTATGACATTTGCATGCATTAGATTAAAACAATTATAAAATAAAACTTTGAGGTATTTTATCAGTTACTGATAATTCTGATGTTTGCATCAAAAGATTTCAGACAATCTACTCTGCAACCTTCTTTACCTCTATATTACATCTGATAATATTAAAGGAGCTGCAATAATACCCTTTCATTTCATTTGGTTTTGTCAAGTCCAGTGTTCTGTTGATTGTTATAAAGTAATACTTGCTTTTTTAAAAAGTTTGCTCATTCCCATCTTAACCAATATACTCATTAACCAAAGATCAGAGAGAATATACTTACCAAAATATGTCAAGAAAGATGAATAATAAAGGATTATTCATCATTTACTTTATATTTAAAAAGTCTCTCCAACCCCACATATATAAAAAGGTCTTAGGATTTAATTCAAACTGATATTATCCTTATCCTACAGACAAAGTTATTACATTTTTAAAATACTTGAAGTAAGAGAAAATTATTTAGCCCATGAAACATCACAGAATAGAACTGATAAAAAGAGCTTCAAATAAGTGTTATTGGCAGACCTGAAGGAGACTACCACCACCTTTAAATTTGTTGTTTTTCATTTTCATTGACAATTGCCCTGAAAAAATTTCCAATTGACCAAAAAGAAATTGTAAAAATTTCAACATTTAAACAATTTTACGGGATGGGGGCAGTTTTTCATACAACCTTATAGTAAATCAATCCCGTGCAATTAACTTTTTTGCTTGCACATATTCCACAACTGAATCTTTTGCGAATTTTTTTTGAATAAAGCCATTCTTGGAGTTTCCAAGAAAGATACCATCATAAGAACTAAAAAAACTTGGAAAAAAGACAAAAACAACAGCAACAACTCCCCCCCCCCGAAAAAAAGTTATCCCAACGTTATCCCGTTCAAAAACGGATCAATTTACTATAACGTTGTATGAGAAACTGAGCCCCCACTAAAATTGTTTAAATATTTAAATTTTTAAGAATTTTTTTTGATAATTGGAAACTTTATGTAATAACCGATAAGACTGCACTGAAAAAAGTTAAAAAAAATGAAAACAACAAATTCAAAGGTGGCAGTAGTCTCCTTCAGGTCCACTGTGTTATCAGCTGCTAATAATACATAGTCAAATGCATCTGTAAAGGCATTAATATCTTGTTTTGTCCTACTGCCTGTCATCCTAACTTTGCAAATGTTTATTATATCAAGACTCCATGATTTTCTTTTTATTATTGTGTTTTATGGAGTAGACTTCAGTTAGAGTTTCTAAAAAAGAACACATAACTTGTGACTTTGTGCTAGCATAACCATTAATGGCTTCTGAACAGTTTCATCTTCTCAATTTCATTCAGAAACCTGGGTTCAGCCATTTTCAGTTTTTCAGGCACTTCCCAATGATGCTGCATTCTAGGAGTCTCTCTCTAGGACAATATCAAATCACCTCATTGACAAATTGAGCATAGTAAGGTTCAAACTGAGGATTCATGGTAACATTCTAATCACTATCATAAGCTCATCATTATATATAACAGCATTAAAAATTATAAAAACGGAATTGAACAAGTCAAAGAAATAAGTTAAAAAAGACTGGAAAATAAGAAATAAAGATACTGAAGAAAGGTGACCATGAATTGTGATAAAGAAACCTTGAAGCATTTAACATGAATGAATAGAATTACAAAGAATTAAATACCTTTTTTTATCATCAGCAAAGTCTTTTGATGGTGATAATCCAGAGTCAATACTATCATCACTTTTATCTTTGATAATCAGGGAGTCTACCCTTTGAATTTGACTGGTAGAAGCACCTGGACATCATAAAGAAAAAAATAAAATTTGATTATTGAATATTTCAACAACTGTCATAACAGTAAATTTCTTTAATAAGTTTTCATCAATATACTTGCTGACTCTGGAAACTAGAATATAAGTTGCTTCTAGAAAAGATTAATTAAAATAGCTAGAAAAATGAGTAAATATGATCAATTTGTGCTCCTTAGTGAAGGCTCTAATTTCTTATTTTTCATCATTTGAGTCATCAATATCTGATAGGAATTTATTTTACCACTTTCAACAAAAATAATGACTCTTATAGATTACTAGGAAAAGTATCATTCATATCTGAAAAAATAAAATCAAAAATGTGTCAAAAGAATAGTTTTTTTTTTTCTCTTGACACTAATATTACTGTCTATTCTATTGGAATTGTTTATTGTTTCAAAAAAGGTCTTTTCAGGATTTTAATAAAATTCCAACACAGGAAACTGAATTCATACATTCTCTTTTTTTCTTGAGAATTGACAAAGGTATTAAATACTATTCTTGTAATTAAACAATCAAATAATTTTTTTACATTTTTTGTTGTCAATTCTTGAGAAAAACAAGAGGCATGAATCCAGATGATTGCAAAATATTTTGGTGAATTTATGTGGCAAGGACAAATGAAAAAAACATGTCTAGAAAATGCATTTTATCAAAATTTATAATTCGTAACTTTAGTTATGTTTTAAGCTGTTCTCTTAATCAGATATTTTCAGAAATATATGAATAAATAATTTTTCATAGTTACTTCTTTGTAATATGTTAAATGATAAATATTGTATTGTAATTAGTTCACATATTTTATAATCTGGCAAATATAAAATTATGTTTGTAAATAAACACTAATAAAATAGGGTTTAATTCTTTCGTCAATTCTCAAGAAAAAAATACATTCTAAATCTAGTTTCATATGTTGGAGTGTTATTAAAACTTTTAAAACAATGAAATTTGCCAAGAGAGTATCCAGTAAAAGCAGTGTCAATACAACAATTGTCCTTCTGGACATTTTTTTTCTAGGTAGGAATGTTAAATTTTGCTAATTAAAAAATACTTTTCTTTCTTTGAAATAGGACAGTTGTCTGTGTTTTGATACCTTGATATCAATAGACATTTAACAATACAAACTAACATTCAAAAATCAAACTGGATAATTTTTGACAATCAGAAAAACAAATTCTGCTGATTCAGATTGTTACACTAGACAATTTCAGTTTGTGTGTGTGGTTCAAGAAACTTAATCAAAATATGGACTACATTCTTGTGTGCAATGTAAGACTCTCCCTTACTTATCTATCACTTTCTCATGCATGCATCTCTCAGGTACAACTGGGTCAATCTCATGAGTCTGTATTCTGTGGTTACAGTTACCCCTCAGATTAACACACTGGCTTTTCTGAAGAAAATGAAGTGCAACGTCTACTGTAGCATCATCTGCATTGAACCCGTGTTACATTATCAAAAATTTTACTGTTCTTACATAGCATATAAAATATAAGTTTATGTCATAGCTTAAACAAAATGCATAAATATATCTATATGCATAGTTGAATCATTCAGTATTTCTTTTTTATTTCTGCTCAAAAACATCCAATGAAGCAGAGCACTTGTTGAAATTTTATTCGTTCGTTCATTTCTTTTTCTCGCTAAGGCCTTTGGGAAATTGAAATGTCTTTGCTATACCACGTCACGTATCTCGCCTCTGATTGGTTGGCTCCCTTTCATAGAATTTGAAGGAGCAGGAACCCTCAGTTTTTTGATTTTCGTCAACTTGAGCAGTCCTGAAAATTTTAGCTCGTCAGAGCAAAGACGTAAAAAAGAAGTCTGAATTTATTTGCAGGTTTGAGAGGCTTGCAAAAGAAGAAAAGAAAAGAATTCCTTCAAACGAACAGAGGAGAAACAAAAGATTCGACAATGCTTCTTCCAGAGGAAGAAAGAGTGTTTATTTCCCTAAAAAGGACAATTTCTCCTGTTTGTCATTAATCCACGTGGCGGAAGAAAAATAAGATTGAACATCACTTCTTCCAGAGGAAGAAAGAAATTTTATTTTACAGAAAAAAGGGACAGTTTCCCAGGTTGGTCCACAACCCACGAGGGTTGAAGAAGAGATTTAACAAAAAAAAAAAAAAGACTTTTTTTTTCAGGCTTGAAACAAGAAACTTTGAACACTGAACATAAAAAATTAGGGAAAACAGAGCCACTATCCAGTAGCTAGAGGGAGACTACACTCCCCTAAGATCTCTCCCTTCAAAAAAAAAAAAAAAAAAAAAAGGGAACTGAAGCTTCAGATTGCCACAGTAACTGTAAAGGACTTTTAACTTTTTTTTGTGGTACCAAAGCTATAACCTAGCCTTTGCTAATGGACCTGTTTTGCAGTCAGCTCACAACTCCTTTCTGTGTTTAATAAAGTAGTAAATTTTTTTTAATTTGAACACTGTTGTGTTGTATTGAATTTTGTTTTGGTTTTTTTTTTTCCTTTCCCCTTTTGTTCACAGCAGAATTTTTTCTTACGACATAAAAAATTTCTGCACACTTATTAATGATTAAAAATCTAAATCATCTTTAAAAACTAAAAGACATGCCTACCAAGAAATTCTAGAAGCAGAGGACAGGTGGAAACTCTGGGAGTCTTGCTGAAGAATTTCAGCAAGTTATCCAAAGCTGCCCTGCGTTCTCGGTTCACTTCATCTGTCGTAATAAGCACTTTTTTGGGTAGAGGTGGAAAGGCAATCCCAGAAAATTTCTCATTAAGTAACAGGTAAAGATCTTCAAAGTCACTAAATTTCTTTCCCACCTGAAATTTATAAAATGAAATAATTAAATGCCAACAAAATGAAAACAGAAAAATAAAAAGTACAACATGGTAAAAATTACACATTATTTGCATTTTAAAAACATTTCTTGTATATATTCTCAGATTAATGAGTAAATTTGATTTTTGCATTTTGGTTCTTTTTGTTTTATAGAACTGTCACATAATAATGTTAACTTTCAAATAGAATCAGTTTAACTGATTATATGCTAAAAATCAATTAAGTTTATTTTATTCCAGTCCATCCATTTACTCATATTTAAATTCAGAATATCTGGCCAGCAACTGTTCATTTAAACATGTATTGTTAAAAACAACAAACATTTTGTCTCTATTTAATGATCTTTTTTTCCCAAATAAATATCCTTTCACAAATGTGGTTCTTGTGAATAAATTGACCAAAATTCACATGTTGCCCCCAAGATTTCAACTGATCATAAAGCATCATCATCATTAGAGGAAAAAAGAAAAGTGCATTTTAAAATATAGACTGTAGCATTATTTTTTTTTTAAATATCATTTTTGTTTAAACTAAATCAGATGCAGTAAGTCATGTGACCTCAATGTGCAATGACATGCTTGGAATAGCAATTTTTTTTTAATATGAATTCAAAAATACAGGGTCTCAAACAATAGTTATCTTTAATGTTTCATTAGAATTTAAAACATGGGACAATACAACATGAATTTTTGCCAATTTAGCCACACATAACAACCACAATTGTGAAAGAATATTTATACATTAGAACAGGTATTCCCAACCATTTTCTCTCCATTGCCTCCTAGCCATACAAGGATTTTGTGTGGCCCTCCAAAATGCATATAAAAATAAATGAAAAATTTAAATTTGCTGCTTTACCAATCTAAAACTTATTCATTCTAAATATATACAGGTCTATGTTAATTGATTTTCAATAAAGTAAATATTTTAGAAAAACATAAATAGTTTTATGATATAATATGAATTTGAACAAGAATATAATCTTTAATGAAACTCTTGAGCTTGATGCTTCATAGCAATCTTTTTTTATTCTTGCTTCAATTATAGAAAGTACAACCCTTAAACTACCTCTGCTATACCCAAGGATGTTCTCGATTTTATCAACAAATTTATAATGACACTAAAAGCTTATTCACCACAATAAGTTGTCAGGAATGCAATAAGTATCTTATCAATATAATCCTGAAGAATCATATTTTTCTTTCATATAGGGTGATAATCAGAAATCAGAAAAGTTTAAATTTTGATTCCAATAAACTGAAACTGCATTGCTGTCATTTCTAATATCAGTTAATAATTCTTGTAAAGATGATTCAAGCTTATCAGCATCATAGTTAAATGGTTCACTGAACCATTGAGGAATACTGTTTGAATTTAACAGATCATTAAATCGTTGCTCCATGTCGCTCTTTAGATTTGTTAAGTAGCTCACTTAATTATATAATAACTGATAGTTCAATTAGGGATGTCATCATGAGTGAATAATTTCTACGTCCAATTTTATCTTTAT
The DNA here is from genome assembly GCA_037127315.1 of Ascarosepion bandense. Taxonomy (NCBI): domain Eukaryota; kingdom Metazoa; phylum Mollusca; class Cephalopoda; order Sepiida; family Sepiidae; genus Ascarosepion; species Ascarosepion bandense. Next base: position 1,156,545 of record JBBBDQ010000405.1, read on the forward strand.
ATAAGTCAAGCTTTTGCAAGAACAATTTTAAGGAAGAAGTTACTTCATGCATAAACCTGTTGCCTTGTAAAACTAAGTTCAATCTGTTTAATTTATCAAACACTTCCAATAAAAACCATACAGCCTCTTTAATAGTAATGAGATTGTCTTTGAGCAAGTTATTTTGCCTGTCAAGAAATTGAATTATGCTGTTTCATAATTTTATTACGCATTTAATGCAATTTCCTTTAGATAACCAGTGAACCTCTGTATACAATACAAACTTTGTACATTCCTCATTTTCTTCATATATCTGAGAAAACAGGCTGTTTTGCTGACCACTCATCTTAATATAATTCACGCATTTTATTATTAAAGATAGTGATGTATTCAGATTCTGAGAAAGATTTTTAGCAACTAAATGTTCCCTGTGAACATAATGAATTGTTTTACATGAGGTATCTGTTGTTTCAACAATGTGGTAAACCCTTTGTATTCCACCATCATAGAACACACTGTTACATAGGCTTTATTATCCAATGGGATTTCATTTTTTTTAAATGAATTACTGAACAATTTAAAAATACTTACTGCCCTTAGTATCTGTTGTCAAATATCTTGCAAATAAAAATTCATCAAACACCTTTAAGCTATCTATATCGCACATAACAAAATGAAAGGATTGGTTATGCAGCAATGTGCCTTCATCTAATTGAACAGCAAATCTCATGGACTTTAAGATGCCTACAAGCTGTTCCTCTATATCTAAGCCTATTTCACCTATTCTTCTTTGAATAGTGCTATTCAAAAGAGAATTATTTTTCAAAAATTATTAATCTTTTTGAAAGTGCTTGAGAAAGACTTCCATGCAGGGAACATTGACACTTTCAGCAATAATATGTAGAGCACCCTTTTTGATAATATTAGCAACCTCATAGCTAGTAATAAGTCTGCTGTCAACTTTACTTGCTTGATTTATTAGAATGCTTTTTAGTGAAGATTTTTCTGATGGTTTTGTTCAAATTTAAAAAGAATTTTACAGGCTTGTCTTTATATTGAGGATGTTTAGTGCTTAGATGCAGTTTTAGTTTCAAAGGTCGCATGCTATCCACGCTGAGAATAGTATAGCATACTACACATTGCGATCTTCTTGGAGCTTCACCTTCTTTGAATCCATATTTTATGTATTCAACATTATATTGATGATATTTCATCTTGGCACCAGCAACAGCTTTCAACAACATAGGGTACTAATCTCTAAAACACAAAAAATTATTAGATTTTGTGGAAATTGTAACAACAGATTAGAAATGTACAGCCTTATATACCTATAATACCAACGTACTTCAGAGAGTATATCATAGTAAATATCATCGATTCATCTGTATATAGTAGGTACCTCCACACATTCACAAAAAAATAACCTCCTCAGCAATTCACCCAATGTTTTCTAGAGGTTACTACTATGGCAAACGTAATATTACACAAATCACTTTTTGGTGTTAAAAGACATTAATTTGTAAATTCTTACAAAAATCAACTGTTAATCTGATTTTAATGAAACTTTCAGGACTTATTCATAAATGAATTAAGTTATTTATGTAATTATTATTTTTAGAAAATCTGTTACATCTGTCACCCCAGACCTCCAATTAATTCTCATAAAATTTCTAGAAACCCAGTATTGATCCCAAATTTTGTTTTATTAGTTAAATGCAGGACTCCTTGGGAAATGTAATTCATGTAATTTTTCTATGAAACCACTTTTCTGAAAATCTGCACCGAATAGTAAAATAAAAAAATTAAAACTACAGCATTTTTAATTTAGATAAACTTTAAATTAATTTTTTTTAAATAACAATGTTAAGGATATCATATTCTGAAGGAAAAATATTTTTTCAATGAATAATGAATTTTTATAAGAATTGTTTTCATTTTTCTTTGCTAATTATGATGATTTATAAAGTTTCAAACATCTTTTAAATTTCTTCCAGTCACTTGGTGTCTTCAGTTAATAATTTATTAAGTAAAGACTATATTTACAAATTAAAAAGCTTAATACAAATCATGTATTATTAAGATTTTTTAAATAATTTTAAAATTCATTCTTTTTACTAAACATTTCCTTCTTTTTTAAATATGGAATCATGTAAGAGCCATATTGTTAAAATTTCACATGTTTCAAGGGTTGCACCCTTACATAAACTTTTTCGAACATGTACAATTCTTTCATCTGTGTTTCCTGTATGCGTTTCAACATTCAAAGGATTTGTTTATCATGCCTTCAAAATTTAAAGTAAGTTTTATATTTTTAATTCCTAGTTTCCTAATTTTGTTAAAAAAAGTAATTGTGAAATTCACAATTTGTGGAGATACCTAAAAAGAATATGAAAAATAGATATTAAAAATAAAAATTTAAAAAATACCATAACATTTCATAAGTTATTGAGTTACCTATCATGTTATATAATTTCATTCTGTTATTAAATTGTAAAATTAATTTAAAAAGAAAGTTTTATTATTTTAATTTTTACTTTTTAGGAAGCATCTTCAAACATAAGACTATAAAATATTAGATAATTGCTGAAAATCTCATGTTAAATTTTTAATTTTACTATGTAGTTAAAAACCAAAACCAAAATATTCACTTAAGTTAGATACATTTTTTAGTTCTGGTCCACCATACTAAGTTTTTTGACATGTTCCAGATGTCAGTAAATCATTCATCACCTCAGATAAAACTGATAATAGGGCTACCATGATTAAGAAATGCTTTTAAAGCAGTAAGTAAGTAATATTTGTTTCAAATCAGATTAAGGTAACTTTACATTAGCTAATCTTACTAAAATAAAATGTCAGTGATGTATATTTTATTTTTGAAAAATATTTGAAACTGAGAATTGGCTTCTGTTTACAAAATGTGTTGATCGATCAAAAAAAATGACCAAAAGTGAAATCTTTTTAAAAATCTGAAAATTTTAGATTCCAATCAATATAATTTCAGTTTGAAATACACCAGTGTATTTTGCTTACTGGAAGAAGTAAATTTAATCATTTAGCTTTCAATTAAAGCTAAATTTAAAACTTCAAGAAAGCTTTTTTTATCTATTAAAATGTATTTAAAATGTAGGTATTAAAAATGAGTGGGGGTACCGTAAGCATGATAATAATTTAAATATTTACTTACAATTATAGAAACCTTTTCAAAGTTTGCTTTTGTTTTTTCCTGCCAAAGATAAAACAACTCAAACTATCTCAAATATTTTACAATCATTTCTATATAAAAAGGGTCATCTCAACACCTTTCATTTGGATGATGAAAAAGAGTTTTCACATAAAAGAGTGAAAGAGATATGTCAAAAGTGGAAAATAAAAAAAACAGTAAATGGAAAGTCAAGACATCCATGAAATCCAAAGATTTAACAGAACCATTAAGAATAAGAACCCTTAACTGTTTGTGAAAACCTATCATGTCATCAGTTTATGCATAAATCTATCACCACTTCGTTTGAACTTTTTTTTTTAAATTAAAAAAAAAAGTTCATTCATACAAAGTTAATTCAATGACAAATAGTTACTTTAAAGATTACATTATCAAATTGGGAAAAATTTACTCACTTCTGTCTTGAAAAAAAAAAAATTCCTTCATCCTTGAGGGTGTTTATTTCAGATAGCCTTTCATCTTTTATTTGTTTAGCTTCTCACTTTTCTGCACACCAAAAAGGTCAAATAATTTAAATATTATGGTCCTTTGATGATTGTAATTCAAAATATATGGATGGGTAAACAGCCAAAAATAAAAATTTTTCTATAGCTCTTTTAAAATAATACTTGGTTAAAAAAAATTACCTGCAAATATATTTTTAACTTTGCTGTGTTTCTAGCAAGCCTCGTGGCTCCTAATTCATAAATTATTACCTGTGGCTTGCTAGAAAGTTCTGTGGATACCTTAGGGCCATGTGACTCCTGTTGAGAACTTCAGCATTAGAAAAAAAGATCATTAAATACAAAAAATGTCTATCATCAATTCAAAATGTTTGTTTTTAACAAAGTATGTTTATTCAGATTTGTAACATCTGTAATAAGAAAAACGAGTGTAAGGTACTCACTTCAGAGTTCAAATAACAGTCAAGGTTCTTTCTTAGACAAGAATAAAATATTTTTTTACTCATCCTTATAATTTTTAAAAATTGGGAGGTGGTACAAAAAAGAGGAACATCTTTTTTATGACAAGTTTTGCAATGCCAATTTATGAGCAAAATATTTCTTTATCTCATTGAAACACAAACAACTTTTTCTTAACAAGATTTATTTTAAGGTAGATATAATATTTTCTCTAGATTTTGTCAGCAGTGGCAATTGTAGAACTCTGAAAATGGTGGGGCCACTTAGGGGCTGAGATTTTTCTGAGGAAAAGAGGAGCAAACTCAAGCAGCAGGTTCATTTTCATACTACACCCCCCTATCATATACACAACTTAGCAACAAGTTTTAGTATAAGTATGTTACTTCACTAAATTAAACTGAACATCTTTTCATTCATAGTAGTGCAGTTCTAATCTATTCTTGCAATTTTTTCCACTCTCAAGCTGTTGGAGCACAAGAGAGGTTAATTTCAAAACAAAATCAATCATTGCAGCGGACATCATTAGCTTTGTCAGCCTGTATTGAAAAATATTTATGTGATTTAATACTTTCTGCTATTTCCTCCCTCACCATCAGTGGTCTGGCCCCTCAGTTGCTTCCCCTAACACTTTTATAATCTTCACAAACTGATAAGATTTATCTTCAGCAGTTCTTTTTCATTTAGCGGGAAAGAAACTTAATAGTCATATTTTTATATCTGAAGAAAGACGTTAATTAGAAATAAAGTCCCCAACCTGACATGCAGATACATAGGCAATCAGTGATTTATAGCTGAGTGAAAAAATTGATCAGTAATGTTCTCCAATCTACTGAAGACAGTCGACACTGAATTCCCAGACACCCAGATGTGTGTATTTTTCTTTCAAACTGGTCTCTGTCTTCTTCTATGTGCCATGTCCCTTCAGGACGTTGGTGATCATGGCTCTCCACATCTCCCTATCCTTGATAGCTCTTAGCATGCTTTCTCTTGTTACCCCACCCAAACCTCTGTCATCCACTTACTCAGGCCCATCAAGTATGTTACCCACTGATTTACCTTGTCTCTCTTTCCCACTATGTGACTTGTGAGTATCAGATTCTGCAAGCCCTCCCTCATTACATATCCCAGGAACTTTAGGTGTCTTTTCCTGATGCACAGTATTAATTTCCTTTTCATCATTGCTCACATGCTCAAACCATGATATTCACAGCATCCTTCTGTAGAACCACATTTCAGTTGCTTTAAGTTTTTCCTTCATCTTTGATGAGATTGTCCAGAATTCACTGCTTTACTGAAGAACAGACATCATATAGCAATCCAGTACTTTCTGCTTTGTTTCTAGTGACATTTTCCTGTCTCTCTACACAGCTTCTGGAATGCATCCTTTGCCATGCCAATTTGCCTTCAGATCTCAATGTTGCACTTTCCATCTTCTGTTAGAATGCTTCCTAGGTATTTAAATTTTTGTACCTGCTTGATTTTAGTATCCGCACCTGTAATTGGCATTTTGGGCTCCTCTTTTTGCTGATGACCATGCATTCATTTTTCTTGTAGTTTATTTGTTGACTTTTCAGACTTTCTTCAGCTACCTTCTTTAGGAAGTTTTGTAGATTCTTTTCTGTGTCTGCTATCAGCACTGTACCATCTGTGTATTTTATGTTGTTCAGATTGTGGTTGCCAATATCAAATCCTGGCATAACTTCTAGGGTCCTCATTATAGTCTCGCTATATAAGTTTAATAGATATGGTGAAAAGATACACCCTTGTCTTAAGCCCCTTTCTATCTTTGTATATCTGCTGAATTTGTTTCCTGTTTGTATGCAGGCAGTTTACTGCCAGTAGAAGTTCTTGATTACTCTTGTGTCTTTCCAAAATATGTCAAGGTTGCTGAGCATTTCTATCAATTCTTTGTGGCGTACTTTGTCAAATACCTTTGCATAGTCTATAAAACATAGGTAAATGTCTTTTTTCATTTGTATTTACCTTTCTGATAGCATCTTAAGCATAAATATTGTGTTCCTTGTTCCAGTATCCTTGACAAAAACCACACTGTTCTTGTCTCATTTCTGGCTTGATTTTGCTTCACACTATATTCATTAGGATTTGAACAATGAGTTTTGTTATGTGGCTCATCAAACTAATTGATCAGTGGTGTTCACATTAATTTTCATCTGGCTTCTTAGGTAGAGCAATAAAAATTGATCCACTTAGGTTGTCTGCTATTACACCATTGTTGTATAGTAAAATAGAAATTAACCATTTTAAAGTGTTGAGAGGAACAGTATCTGACTACATTATATGACAAAGCTTTATATGTTCACAAGTAAATTCTAAGACTATAAAGTTGCTGAAAAATCTGATATGGAGCATTTTATTAATTGTTTATTAGTTTCTTTTTTATAATGTTATTAGTCAATTCAATCTTTGGTGATTTAAGTAAATAGTATAAAGTCAATAAGTTCATTTTATGACATATTTTATTATTCAACTAGCATTGTACTGGCCAAAAGTAAATGGAATATTTACACATAAATTGGTATTTCTGTCTAGGACCAGAATATCTGTACACCCTGCCTATGATTAAAGTGTCACTACCTAAGATGTGTGTGTGTGTGTGTGTGTGTGTGTAAGGTAGACATAGAATTTTGCATGTGAATAATTTTGGTTTAGTTTCCTCAACTTTTTGTTGCTTTTCATCAACAAATTATTAAGTGGTTAGACATTGTGAATTCAGAAAAATGAAAAGGTAATAGCAAAAACACATCTTTTTGGCACGGCCTGGCATGACATTACCATTAACTATTTTAAACTTTCAGCTTTCTAAAGAATACCAGGATGTAGCCAACAGAATCTTGTCTACTATACAGACACTAGATGACAGACAGTTAAAAGTATGTGTCTATATTTCTGATATGAGGTAGTATTTACACTATTTATATTATTCAAACTCTTGTCCTCATCTTTGTTGCTATCTGTACAATGTTTCAGATCTCTTCAGATGTAAGGAATTTCAGACCAAACCCTTTATTATGATCACTGGGGTAGTCAGGGACAGACTGGCCTCAGAATCATCCCTAGAAGAAAGTACCAGTATCCCAGTAGATGACTTGATGGAGATGTTGACTTTCTGCTCGCAGACAACACACTTCGGATTGGGATCAGACATATATCAACAGAATGAAGGCTTGGCAATGGACTCGCCATTATCATTCATACATGGAATACTTTGAAGAGATGGTATTCGAATCTACAGCTCTAAAGCCAACTCTATGGTTGAGATATGATGATGATGACACCTTCCTACTCTGACCACACTAGGAAGAACTCCAGATGCTACTGGACCATGTAAACTCAGTAAGAACATCAATGCAGTTCACTATGGAAAAAGACAGTGACAACAAACTGGCATTCCTGGATGTGCTAATAACTTGAACAGAGGGGTGGTTTAAGACATTCATATACCTCAAGCCAACATTTACTGAACAATACCTCAACTTCAACTCCCACCACCCATACAATGTAAAGAAAGGGATTGTCCACTGCCTGCAACATCAAGCAAAAGTCATAAATGGTGACCCAGAGACATATAAACAGGAAATGGTCAGTATAAGCAGTACCTTACAACATAATTATCCAGGGTACATGACAACAAATCCAGAAAACTGCCTCAGTCTGTCTGCCCTATGTGAAAATACAAAGAATCTGTGCTCTATATACCATTTGGATGATCTTCAGAAGTAGTTCTACACTTCACAGATACCTCTCCCAAATAAGACCCTCAAGAGAGGAGGACATGACTAAAGACTGTGTGTATGCCATGCCATGTAGCTGTGGAAAGAAATATAAAGGAGAAACTGACTGCCCCCCACTTAAGGTAAGGCTACAAGAACATTGCAAGGCTGTAACATGAGGGGAGATAGAAAAATCAGGCATAGTTGACCACATATGGAAGGGAGAAAGGGGATCACCCCCCCCCCCATGGAATGAAGTTGAAATAATAGATAGAGAATGCCACTGGTAACTATGTAAACTTGAGGAATCAGCACACATGCTTAAGCTGACCAAGCATAGAGATGAATACAATATGAAAACCAGTAATACGGAATACCAAAGAAAATCATTAATGTCAAAAAATTGCAATATGACCTCTGGTAAAAAATGTTTACTGAACATTATATTTATAAATCCCAGAAACTCAGTTGTTGTTGTCCTTAATAACACATGGCCCAGTGGATATAGACATTGGTTAGTTCCAGTGACTTGACCCAAAGAGTTCACTACCAGGCTACAGCAGTGGTGAACAAGTAACTTAGAGAGTTGGGTTATAGGCAGATAACTCATGACTACCAAAAGAGGCTTTACACAGGGAATGAGAATGATATACCCCAGTAACCATAATAAAGTGTTTGGTTCGAAATTCCTAGCACCTGAGAAAGCCTGTAGCATACAATGGTTGAAACATCATACAAATGGCAACAAACACGAGGACAATAGTCTGAATAATGTAAATAGTGCAGTTAAAAGTACTTGAACAAAATAAACAAACTTTGGACAGTTTATCTCAAAAAAAGAAATAATCAGACATCTTGACATTTGAATGTAATCTAGCCTGTTTAGATATTATATAAATATAAAAGTGATCATTGAAGTCAACACCCAATGGCAACAGCTTGTTTCATGTTAAACACAATTGTCAGGACATGTGCTGTGTTTTTGCTCCACTTGTATATATATATATATATATATATATATATATATATATATATATATATATGCACACACACACTTGTCCGTTTGTTACTATCCACCAATCTAGAAAACTGCTGCACCAATTGTTTTGAAATTTTATTATAGCATTTTAATCAAATATGAGCATGTTTTTATATACCTTATATTAAAAAATATAATATTAAAAAAAATATATTTTGCAAAGTTGATTAGAGCTGAACAAAAATGCTTTAATTTTCAATACAGACGCATTTACAGACAACTTGTTATTTCACAGAAAACATAGGAAAACTCCACATTTAAAGTAAACAAAGCCTTTTGTTATTATTTGTTTTTATTTTGGCAAGCCTAAACAACATAAATCCCTTCCCTTTTTTTAAAAAAGTTTTCTATTCATTTTTTAGAGCCAAACCAAAAACCTTTCATTTTCAATAAGGGCTCTTTAAAGATAACTTTGTTATTTCATAGAAAACATAGGAAAATTCCACATTTAAGGTAAATGATTTGTTGTTTACACCTGCCAAAACAGAAATAATTTTAAAAAAAGGCTCAGGTGTTTAAAAAAAAAAAAAAATTATGTAACACCCTAGTGGAGGTCCAAAGAATTTCTCCGGTGGCCGTTCTCCATGCTGTGATGTTGCCAGGGGTTGGTTGAAAAAGTTGAAGTCTCAAGCTGGGGGCACAAGATAAACTATTGAAGGAACGAACTTCCACAACTTGGATGAGTTAATTCGATGCTTTATTTCGTTCAGAGTTAGTCTTGCAGTTGGGGCAGGCAATGTAATATTCAGCTCTAATTAATGGAGATCAAATGCCGAACCGACCGACTCAGACGAACGGAGTTTCCCTTCTTCAGTGTACCTGACACACATACCTACTTCAAGCATATGCCTGGCTGAACTGATCGGCTCATAAAAATCACTTGTATTTATATTGAAACAATCGGAAGTCCACGAGAGACCACCGGATTAAAATAAAACTAAAAGATAAGCATTGGCAACTGTAAGTCCAAAATTTCAAGGTACTTAAATTTTGCTTCCTTTGATGTGTAAACATCCCGCAGACATCCTGTCTGCACTTAGCTTCCAACGATGTATTTTCCAGGATTTTTTTATCTTAATCAAGCTTCGTGTGAAGGCCGTTGGATGTTTTTATAGCCCTGACACTTTACCCATAACCAGGCGTTTTTTTATTGCCTGGAGAAAGGGAAAATTCTATTTTCTTAATGTGTGGTCAAGATACAGTAAAGACAGTTTTTAACCTGTTCACCTATCACATCAAATCACTTAGTCAAATATTTTAAATTTACTTATAAAAGAAAAAGCATTTATTTTTTCCTTTTCTTTTTCACTTAGTACTTTTGTTCAACGAAACACGTTTTTAAACTATTTTCTATTCTTAACCATTTTCTATTCTTTATCTATTATAATAAAATACATATTTTACAAATCCACCTTAATATATGCCTAGTTATCGTGTCACATTTATTTAATAATCTAACAAAATAAATGGGATATTGATAATAATTTGTTGAAAAAAAATTAATAGAAAACTTTTATTTTTTAAAAAGTGTAGGGATTTCTGTTGTTTACACCCACCAAAATAGAAATATTAATTAAAAAAAAGGCTTCGTTTTGTGGAGATTTCCTATGTTTTCTATGAAATAAAGTTGTCTTTAAATACATCCGTATTGAAAATGAAAGCTTTTTGGTTCGGCTCTTATCAGCTCTAGCAAAATTAATAGAAAGCATTTTATTTTAAAGGGAAGGGATGTCTAAGCTCGCCAAAATAGAAATAATAATAAAAAAATGACTTTGTTTACTTTAAATAAACTTCTCTTTTTCCATTTCACCAAACTGAGCCACTGCAATGTGTGGCTGGGCACAGCTAGTATATATATATATATATATATATATATACACACACACACACACACATAGGTCAGTGATGTATTGTGGATAGTCTATTGTATTATTTTAATAGGTATTTTGGTGTGCATGGTTTGTTAATTTGTTTATTATTTACTTATTTGTTTGGATTAATTTATTTTGCTTGCTTTTGTTTATTTATTTTTTTTATTTATTTTAATTTATTCTTGTACATTTTCAATTTTCAAGTAGCATAGTAAAAATTTCTTTACGTGCTTGCATTTTGAGACAAATTCTGATCATTAATTTAGTAGTTTGTTTTGGTCTAGGAGAGTAATTATAGCTATTTTTTTTCTCCAGCCAGAGTTTACAATTTTTGAATTGATTACAGTAAGCTGATATTTTTTTCCTTATTTTTCATACTTTTTAGTGTGATTTGCTTTATGTTTTAATCTCCCAGATATGTTTAGAAAGCATTGTGCTGTTCACATATTTATTATTTGTAAAGGATATTTTGTGTACATAGTTTCTTTGTTTCCAGAGCCTTTCAGTTACTCCTATGTATATTGTTTTGCAAGTAATTGCCATTTAAAAGGACATTCATTTTTTATTCTGTATGGGTTTAATTTTGTTAATTATTATCAAAAGTGGTCTCCCCTTGTTTTGCCACTATCCTCTTTGAGAGAGCTATTTCTGTATAAAAGAACACTATACTTGAACCTTGTATTCTCAGTTGAATAAAGCTTTCTTAAAGTCTACAACTGCATAATTTTGTTATTACAATTTGTCCAGGTGGTTTGTTGTTTTCCTGTTGTTTTTTGTTGATTTTTACTGTGTTTTTGTTGAATATATTGTGGAGAGTGCTTGATGTGGGGAAGTATTTGTGTATGAGTTTTATGAATATTTTTTGTACATTTGTTGTATGGTGGATTGAATCATATTTCTCTTCCTGTTTTTTATTTTTTTTGTGCTGTGTGGTTTGTATGTGAGTGTTGACTGGAGTCCATCTTTTAGGCTGTTTCATAGTCTTTCTTAGCTCCATTAAATATGATTTAACTGTAAGAATAGTTGGAAAGCCTGTGGTTTATTGATTGTGGTATCTGCTTGGTTATTAATGGCTGGTGGTTAGAAGATGTGTGTATAGACAATGTTTTATTATTGGGTTTTCTGTATGGTTTATAGATACCTTTTGAAGGTGACATCTAGAAAATCAATTTCATTTACATAAGTTTTTATGTCTAAGCTGAATCATATTTTTGAAATTTTTTATTGTTTTTCTAGTTTTTTTCCATGTTTTGTTTGTTATAGTTTCTTAAGGTTATGAGACTGTAGAGTCCTGTATCATCTAGATGATTTTTGAATTTCCTTCAACTCTTCTGGATGTTCTCCTTGTTTAACTTGGTGAATACTGTTATAATTCTTACCTTACTTTGGTGTTACAAAGAGTCTCTTGTTCAACTGTGCCCCACACATAATCAAGGGTGTTGCAGTCTGGGGAGTTAGGTGACCAGTTATAAGGGGTGATGTGGTTGGAGCAATTGTCCTATAGCCATGACTAGATTCTTCTGCTTGTGTGGCAAGGTGCAAAGTCCTGTTGCCAGATACAGAATCTTCCAGCAGCCACACTCTTGACCCAGAGCAGTACTATCTCAAGGCACTTGATATAGGCCACCTTTGTGTTCCATCTGAGGCCTCCACCTACAAATTCAGGAGTTCTTTTCTTATCAGAATGATCAGAGTAAGTTTTCCAAGCTGTCATCCCTTTATAATCTTCATTAGACTCCTCCATATTCTTTCCAAATCTTCTGCACTGTCCTCAGATTGAAATTAAAACACTTTGAAATATTCATATTCAAACTTCCAGCACAAATGACAAACAGTACAGCATGGTGTTTCCAAATTTCTGCTGGAGTGAATGATGTCATGGTGCTCTTTTTCTCACAAATAGTTCTCAACTGACCCTACAATAATGTGCAGTTGATAAAAATCGAAAACAAAAATATGCATACAAGAAATTAAAAATATAAAATGGCAACAATTTACTAATCGCATTTGTATATACCGTCTTTGGGCATCACCCTTTCAGAGATTGATATGCATGTCCATTTCTTTTCACAAGTTTGTCCATTTTAAAAATGTTTTAACATTAACTTTATTGAATGTCTTTATTATTTCCTTTATCTTTTGGTCTCTTTCAGGCAACTGCTTTCTAAAGTTTTATCTTCCTCAGCAAACAACTGTTCTAATTGTTTTTGTAATCTTTAAGAGAATTAAGATTTTTCTTAATTAACAATTCTATAAAGTCAACAATAGATATTAATCTGAAGGTGCAATATCTGGCGAATACAGCAGATTCATTGAAACTTTGCAACTAAGCTAGGAAAAAGCATTTAGCTGATCACCAAACAAACATGTGGCCAAGCATTATTCTTATAGAACAATGCACTATTTCAGTTGATTTCAGAGGCTTTTCGTTGATTAATAACTTATGTTAGCTCAATTTGAAGCAGTTTCTTGTTAGAATCAATATTTTGGTTCTTTGGAAAGATCTCAGAGAATTCCCTTGTAATACCGCCATATACAAGTGTCATTCCAAAACTAGTGCCTTCTATTTTATTATGGTGGTCCATTAATCAGAAGAAATTGTTAGTAGAATAGTAGTATACAGTTTGTTGAACAGTCCTGCTAGTAACCCACTTTTTTTAAAAATTTTTACCTTGTTACAGATAACAGTTTAGTAGCAGTCTAGTGAAATGGCATCTGACATGAAAGTGTGTCATTGAATTCCTCTATACAGAAATAAGTGTACCATCAATAGTCATTGATTCTTACTGAATGCTTACAGAAAATAGTATATGTGAGCTCAATTAAGCTATCAGTAATCAAATTCATTAAATAGAAAGAAATAGTGTGGATATTGATGAGTATATTAGCTAACTCTAAATTACTAACTATTTAGCTTAGAGTAATTGATTTGATGACTGTCAACATTAGCTGTCCAACCATGGAACACCATCCAGTGAGAAGTCTCTTATATAAAACATTACAAAACACTTTTGATATTGGATCAGTCACAGAAACTTTCATAAACTGCACAAATATTTATATAAATAATTTTTACTTTTCTAAATAAAGAAAAATATGCTAACATTGTTTATTTTTCCTTCCATTTTCAACATTAAAAGTCAAACAAAACTGTGCCAATTTAAACTTTGAAATTCATGCTTCTGACATATTACAATACAATCCAAAGGATTTCTCTTAATGACAAGAGTTAAAACTAAGGGTAAATACATATGGAAATTTGTTACAGTTTTTAGTTTGATTATCCAACTATCATTCATTATACAATATATATTAAAGGAAAAATACTGAATAATGATTTAAGAACCAACTACCACAAGTAGATATTTTGTTGTTTTGGTTTTTAAACAATCTGTCAATATATTAAATTATTGGATGCCATAAACCAAACTGCAGAAAATGTAAAACCTGAACTGCAGCAAATTATATAATTCAGAAACTTATTAGTGTATTTTAAGGATATTGGTCTGTATTACAAAATCTACCAATAGTAATTTATCCCACTTGAGAATAGATTATATATGTAATTTTATAGTTTGTAATATAATAACTTTAAACTCATTTTGTTCAACAGCTTACAAAAAAAATCATTCTATATCAAGCAGTTTACAAATGGAGGTAGAAAATTCTTCAAAAAATAATTAAAAGATCATTTTATCAATTAGATATCCATACCATCAACATGCAAAATTTGAAAAAACTCATAACTCACCACAAATTGCACTACATCTGTTTCTTTGTGTTTAGGCAGCTTAAATACAGCCAAGTTGGTCACAACTGTAACCTGGAATTCTATAGTTTTTGTTAGTAATCCAGGAATCTCTTCATAGGTGGGAACACTGATGTCAATACCCGTATCTTTATTTTTCAGCTGCCTGAAACAATATTATCTCCATTTAATCAAACATGAATAAAAAATATAAACTGAATTTGTTTTTCCATTTAAGTTTTTTTGAAGTACTTAATGCACATGCATATTGTCTTCATTACCAGAAACATTTGCTCAAAACATGAGTCAAACAGAAAATAATGTTTGTTCTTTAATTATAAAAATAAAAGCCAACGAAATAGACCCAAGAAGTCTCAGGATTCTAAATCTAGTCCTCAATAGTCTCTTCTCAACAGCAATATCCCACTTTTGACAATGTACACAAACATGAATTCTACATGTATACCCAACTCATCATTAGAGAACCACTGTCTTCTGAGGAACTCCTTTAGAAGTTCAAACAGATGAAGGTCTGAGTGTGCCAGGTCAGTACTGTATGCAAGATGAGGCAAGATAATCCAGCCATGTACTGAGATTGCTTGTTTGGGCTTTAAGCTGCTGTGAGGTCTTGCATTATCATGCTGCAAAAGCATAACACTCATCTTTAAATTCAGTCTATCTTGAAGCCTTGCTTTAAGCTCTGACAATGTGTCCAAATTGACAGTAGTACCATAGGACATAAACAGTACAACTCACTACTCAGTGGTCTTACTCCACTGATCATTTGCTCTCTGGTCCATAGTGGTTAACCCACATCTCATCTCTTGTGAATAATCTATTTAGAAATATATATAAAATATACTATCCATGCTGTGCAGCACCCACTCTCTGCTCCTTCATCGAATCTTTCAAAGTTTTGAGAACCCATTGACACAGACCTTTGAGTATCCAAGAAACTGCAGGTACTAACATAGCACATTTGACAGCTTTCACAGAGTTTACCAATAGTGAGTTTTCTTCCGGCTATAATGAGAGCATCAAGCTATTTAGTTGTATCCTCATGAACAAAAGCAGCTGGTCTATCACCAAGCTCTATAGTTGCTATTAATATCTTCTTGCTCTATAGTTGCTATTAATGCTAATGACTCATCTCTTTAATATGCTTACATCAATTGCAGCCTTTTCTTAAATATTCTCTAACCTTTCTGTGAAATACTTTTTCCACCCAAAAACAAGAATTCTATAATTTGATTGCTGCATATGTCTAGATTGGAAACAATTTTGAAAAAAAAAAAAAAAAAGATTCTGGAAAGAGAAAAACAAAGTTATGTGAACTAGAAATTGAGAGAATATGCCTGACAAATATTTCAATTTGAACTAACATTAGGTGTACACTATACAAGACATATTTAAGATATCAACTATTGATCTGGTTCAATTTCTGTCCAAATAAAACAGTTCTAGAAAATCAGATGACTGTTGATTACAAATAATTGATAAGCATGTCATTTTGATCAGGATTATAACTGCTCATAGCAAAACATTTTTGTGTCAAACTATTTAATAGTGAATATATAAATACACTACCGACCATACGTTTGGGACCACCCAAACATTTTTAGCAGAAAAAAATTGGCCGAGTTTGTACTTTTTGTTATTCTTATGCAGATGTCAAGTAAAAGAAAGTATTCTTTTCAATGTTAAAGTAAACATTTACTCAGTTTGCTACTTGACTCCTCTTATTGTGATCAAGTTTTTGCCGAAAATTCAGAATTATTCAGATATTATGATTATGGTATAATTTATTTTTGTAAACCATATTACTGTGGTATAAATGGCAAGGAAGAAACAGATTAGTATTGAAAAAAGAGCTCAAGCTGAAATTCTTTCGAAAGAAGGATATTCTGAATGTGTTTTCACTAAAAAATTAAGCATAACAAAAAATGGCGTGCATTATTGCCTTCAACAACTTTGTGAAACTGAGTTAATTATTGACAGAAAAAGATCTGGTAGGCCCAGAGTAACATCTATTGTAGAGGATAGGCACTTGATCATATCTAGCAAGAGGAATAGAAGAAAAACCACTCTGGAATTAACAATTGAAATTAATTCTACTCGACAACATCCACTATCTGTTACTACTGTTAAGAGACAACTTCATTCTACTGGGCTTAAAGGCTGAGTAGCAGTTAAGAAAACACTATTAAAGAAGGGAAATAAGAGATGAAATTGATCGTACAGTTTGAAATGAACTTCCTAAAAAATGAAGAAACGTTGTTTAAATGCTTGCAGGATGCTTGGAAATCACTTTCACCAATTTATTTTTATAAGTTATTAGAAAGAATGCCAAGGATTTGCTCTGCAGTAATAAAGGCTTGTGGTGATTTTTTTTATGAAAAGAAAATGAATTAACTTTAATTAAATTTGAAATTACTCTATGTTAATTTTGGTTCTAATTATTGTACAATTGTGAGCAACAATGAAATATATTTATTCTTCTAAGACATAAAATTTATTATTTCTTTCTCTTAGGGAATAAATCTAAGTGGTCCCAAACTTATGGTCGGTAGTGCATATATATATATAAAAAATGGTAAACAATATAGTTCTAAGGTATGCTACATTTATGGGTAAAAGTGCTCAATATCAGGTATAGAGTGTGTAAATATAAGAGGGGAAACTCAGGTCAACACTGAGCAATAATAATTTGTTTCACACTTGGATGCAATATTCAGGCCATATGTGCTGAATGGTAGCTAAACTATTCATATATGCTGGTCAATGGTAGCAAGATCAAAGTAGCACAAACCAGAAATACCTGGCTTTGCTATTCATAATATGCCATTAACATGTATATAAATAGCCAAGCTACCATCCAACACACGTGGCTTGAAAATTGTGTTCAAGCATGAAACAGACTGTCGATGCTTAGTGTTGACCTCAGCATTTACTCATTTTATATATGTCAAAAATAGATTTCTATTTAACGGTAAAATCTTAATCTTCAGTATAAGTGGAATGTATAATGCAAAAACAAACATACTTTTCATAGTTTTCTAATTCAGAAAGTGGATAACATTTTGTAAGGAATTTTGAATTGTTCTCCAATATTAGGGGAAATAATATATTTGGTGTTGACAGGCTATTCAGTGTTTGTAGTTTTAGCATTACTCTGATTCAAACATCTATATATCATAGCATAAGTAAACTTACACAATCTTTACTAAATTAAGTGGTGGAGTTTATTATACTTAAATAAAAAGATTGATTGTTTTTCAAATCTAACATATAAACTCATAAAATTTATGACTTAAAACTTTAAAATCAGACTTAACACTCATCACCATACTATTTGAGGCAATGAGCCAATATTATACTTTCAAGTTTTCAAACTTTACAAGACCTTATTAATCTATTAATGCCTATCATACAATTTAGTATTAATTACAGGTTTCTACAAAATAAAAATAATAAAATAAATAAACCTGACAGTAATTATAGTGTTATACATGTAACCCATTAATGTCCACCATCCTCAAAAATGAGATAATGAGTATTAATAGGTTAAGATAACAATGTTAAGTTGAAATCTTTTAATTTATGCATATAAATATCACCTGCAATGAAAAGGAAACAGAAACAGAATTCAATGTATCATAAGGAGAGAGAGAAAGAAGTCACTAGAAGTACACAGGAAGATGTCTTGACCTCTTTTTAGTAAAATGAAATTTTTTTAAAATTATTATATCTTTCTATAACAAAAATGAAACTTATTAAGCTATTTTCTAAATCACAACAATTTTAAAAATGGAACCTTCAGCAACAACCTTCAATGACTACTTTCATTAATTCACATTTAAAATAAGCAGGAAATATTCCAAATACCTTAGCAAACACATACACATCACACTTATCTATCATACACAAATGGCTATTAAACAATGAGAACAGTTAATTCAAAGCGAATAATAATATAGATATGAATAGTCTATAATAAAGAATAAAAACCACATCAAATTAGGTGACGTATGCCATTAGTTATTATATTTAGTTAAACTATCAAAACAAACTTCAAGACTCAAAGTTTACAATAGTTTTCCGTACAAAAATATATTTTAAACCAGAAATGTTAAAAGGAAAGTATAATTCTTATAAAACAGGCCTTTGTATAAATCAAAAACAAAATGCAACCACTTTTTTTTCAGATACCTAGATTCTACAGATAGAAAACATTAAAATAAGTCAACTAATGACTTTGCAATTAAAGCAAAATGCACTGGATGCTTCTAAAATGGTAGTTCTCAACCAAGTGTGTGTGTGTGTGCAAGAAGGGGAGTCCATGAAAAAATACTAATAGGCTACAATTTTCAGTACCCAATTAACAAAGTAATCACAACCAGCAAGGTTTTACTTTTTTTTTTACTTATGAGTAATAGTTATCCAAATGAAATCACAGTATTGGGAAAAAGTTGGTAGTGCCTGAGTGTAAACTGACCTTTTGACATTTCATGATAAATTTAATAAATGGGATATAGGAGCATTCTATTAATTCTCTGAGGCTGTCTTTTTACAACATTAATGATCACAATTCCACAGCTTCCTTTTCTTTAATATGTGTACATTTATAACCCCTTAAATCATTTCTAGTCAATGGTAGCCCTATGACCAGTATTGGTTTTTGAGTTCCTTTAGACCACTGTGGTTACTATCAAGCTGATTCCACATTCATTAATGCATCACTCATTTTGCTACTGGTATCATGTTCATTGTATGCTTCCACTTAACTTATCTGATTTCTCCCTGTTTACACTTCTGCCACATGTTTTTGGTCTCAGAACGTGAGAAGATCACTGATAATGATGACTGGCTTGACAGCTAAGAGTTGCACAAATGCACAAAAAAAAAAAAAAAAAAAAAAAAAAAAGAAAAAAAAAAGAATCCTTTGGAATAAAGAATTAATGTTGGTTAAAAATGTAACAAGGATTTGGTTTATATATGTTTTGTTGTATACAGCAGTTTTAACCCTTCCTGCCTAAAACTCAGATGACACTGGGATCCTCTTCAGAGTATGCAGCTTGTGTTAGCAGTAACTGAAATTTCTAAGTTCTGGTTTCAAGGTTAGTACAAGGTATTGGTCAGGAGGTGTTTCTGTTTCTTGTCTTCTCCCAATCTCTTCTAAGTTCCTCTGTGATCTTCTGATCTGCTCTTAAGTCTCACTTAAGTTTTTCTATTTTCTGGGCCAGTACAAGGTCTTGGTCAGAAAGTTCTTCTCTTATTTCCTCTTTTCCTGATCTACTTTTTCTCTTCTGTCTACCGTCCAAAAATCTCCAGCCTATATAGAGTCCTGTATCCGGCAGGAGTAGGGATTGACCAGTATTTGGGTGTATTCTACCCTTAGCATCATCCCCTTCCTAAAATTCTATATTCTCAAAGTTTCTTTGCTCAAGTTGTTTTCCAAATTGGGGGTTATCCAGCCCCTTTTTGGCAGTGGTCAGAGGTTTCAAGTCACCTTTTTTATGCCAACTCCCTTTACATCTCATACTACTACTCTACATGGATGGTGCTAATCTCTCTCTTCCTTCTTCCACTTTCTCAACAGCTAACCCAGCTTACTTTTTCTGACAAATCCAAACTCTCAAAGCAATCAGATAAAAACAAAAAGAATATTCCATCATTAATCTTTCCCTACTGCCTTGTCATTTACTATGATATCTCTATTGACCAGATCAGTCAAGCAAATGAACAAAAATATTTCCAATCTCCTTAAAACAAAAGTTTTTCTTTTTTTTCTGTCTTTGCATTTTTCACTATAAACAGACTACACAGCCTGTTTGCCTCATGGTCACTTCAAAACAGTAATTAAATTTTCCTTATCACTTGTATTCAAAGGAAGCTGAATTAATGTTTGAATATAAATTTTTTCTTGGGACAAGTTATAAGACGAGCCAGACTGGCTTCTATCTCCACAGTGGGGTACTTCTCTTCTGGGTGGCTGATTATAAAAAACAAATTTATCAGAATGGCTTCTATCTCTGTAGTGAATACTTCTCTTCTGTGTGGCCAATTCAGAACCAGGCTTCTTTTCTGGCCCTTTTTGCCCAGAGAAATCATAGTTGTTATTTTGGGTTTTCTTTGTTAAGAATATGTTTTCTATTTGCCATCTTTTATATGATATATTTAATGGTCTCTTATCAGTGGGAAGTGGGAAGGGATGAGTAGTCTTGTTTTTGCTTAATCCTACTGAATTCTGTCTAGTTAATTCTGGGTTCAATTCACTTTGGAAATGTTTTAAAACATGATTTTTTAACACATTTTGTTTTTAATTTTCTTCAACTTTTCAATCTATCTTCCTGTAATTTCAATAATTATCATTCAGTTTGTAAACTTTTTCCATTTCTTTCTTTTCAGTTTGATCATTCTCTGACAATCCTCAGTGTCACATTTCTATAATAGTTTGAGGAAAAACAGTGGAGCATTTTCTTGTTACTTTCTTCCTTGTTTGGAATTCAATTTTCCTTCTCTCAGACTGGCTATCACCCAAGACTAGGGAATCCAGTCTAACCCATACATGAATGGCAGGGGAGAGATCAATTCATGCCTTTCCCAAAGGCATTAGTTGGAAAAATCACAGCCCTATGAATCCATCCCTACAATCTTATACAAATGCAGAATGTGCTTTGCAGGACACTGTTGATGAGCAAAACAAGAACTTGTGAGTGGTCTACTGCTCTGGACACCTAGCCATGGTGCAAGATGGGCTGGTCATATTTACCAGCTATGCTATGACACAGACTGCCACCCAAATGACCTTCCAACCTTGATACAGGACTGTGATGTTTAGTGTAACAGACTCATGAATAGCCAATCTAACTTGACACCCCCCCCAAAAAACAAAAAAAAAAACAATGCAAGTAGAGCCCCAAGGTAGCTTAAAGTTAAAATGTTGAAAGGCTCTGTTTCAATCTATTGAAATGGTGTTTCTTTGATCATAAAGCTTAAATTTTTATTAGTTTTTTATACATTCAATTTCAATAATTATTAAACATAATCATGTTTAATAATTATTGAAATTGAATGTATAAAGAACTAATAAAAATTTAATTAGTTTTGAAAAATTAAATTAATTGAGGTATTCTTGTGAAACCAAACATATGGTTACAGAAAGAGTTCTTACTCTACACCATAAAGTAGCAAATACTTTTATACCAAGTTGGCTATCATCAATTTCTTATTCCCTGGAAAAGAACAGAATGCATTATAATCATCTAAAATATTTTCAACCTTTCTTCCACGAAGCCATGAACCTTTTCATGAACATTTGTTACAATACTCATTCTGAAAAACAATACAAAGTCACAAATACATTTTGTATAAAATATATATATAAAGCAATATTTACAGTATTTATATGCAGACTATTGTCCTTATCTTTGTTATTATAACAGTGTTTCAGTCATTGTACCCTACAGTCTTCATCAAGCACTTATTGATCTGGGTAACCTTAGGGAATTTTGAACTGAACCCTTTATTTAATCTATAAGGGTACAGAGTTCTCACTCTGCTGATCATGTCTAGAGAAATATCTCCTTTAGTCTTTTATTCAGTACTGCTAAGGTATTGCTCCCCTCTTGTCACTGAGTCAAAGTACATACTGTTTAACCCAGAGATTGAACTCACAATTACTATGTCACCAAAATCACAGGCCAGTGCTTTAATCAACTAGGTTATTGACTCCTAGAATTTGGAGATATTAACTTCATCTACATACTGATGATACTGCTGTTGTGTGTCAGGCTTGATTGCACTCACAGAGGATTTTTTTTCCTCTCTTGTTGAAATCATCTTGTCATTTCTCTTTCTCTGTTAACAGCTGCTATATCCTATTTACTAAGATCTACTAAGATGGTTCTCATTACCTAGCATATGTGCTGGTTCTTTCAGATTTAACTCTCCAGTGTTCTTTGGCTAGTAGTTCATTCCACAGAGGTTGATAACTACTCTTTTCCTTCCATACATGGCTAGTCATGCCTGATTTTATTGTCTTTCCTCTAATTATAGCTTTACAATGTTCCTCCTGCCTTACTTTTAAAGGGAAGTTTGTTTCACCATTATATTCTTTTCTACAACAGCAAGAGATAGAATATATGTAGTTTTTGGTCATGTGTTAGGCATGTTAACTTGGCAGAGATTTCTCCTTAAAGTCAACCTACTTCTTGTCTTGATGCTGTATAGATCACAGATTTTAAGAAGCTTTTCCAATAAGCACTTGATGTAATAAAGACAGACTGTAGCAGCCCTCTTTAATTCTTGTTTCTGCCTGCAGAAGCCATTCATTTTGCAGGGTAGTTGTTATTTTGGATGGTACATTCAATGTTGATCATGTCCTGTTGGTATGTGTCTGGATTGGTACTTATGGTCTTGCACCATGTTATAGCTATTGGACAATCCCTTTCTTCACTTGGGAAATAAAGTTAAAGAATTGTTTGTAAATGTTGCCTTGTGATTTATGGATGTATTGAATTTATTCTCTGTGCAAGTTATTAGTCCATCCAAAAAGGTTAACTAATTATTGCTTTCTTCTATTGTGAACTGGGGAAAGTCCACATGCTTTAGCAGTATTTTTACAGCTTCCTGGTCATGGCAGTGTATGAAGGAGTCATTTACATATTTCAGCCATACTGTTGGCTTCAGTCATGCCATTCCTAAAGCCAGAAATAATCATGTATCTGTTTTCCATCACTGGTGACAATTTCAAATCCATAGCTATGCCTTACTCCTGTTAGTATATGTCAGATTCTAGCTGGAAGAATGTTGCTACACAGAACATCAACATTTCCATCAGGTTATCTATTGCAATGCTAGTACATTTTCCATGGATGGGATCATATTGCAATCAGTTTCAAACTACTAACAGTGGCTCTGGTGAACAGGCTTATCATATACAAGTTAAACATCTGATTGCTATGCATGGGAGTCACTTGGATCAATTCCACAAATAGTTCTTGGTGCTTAACATGTGACAAAGACTTCTGTTGTTGAGCTGACTATATCCACCAGGAATATGCTCAGTGGTAGGTATACCAAGACTCTGTAGCTTATAGGCCACAACGGAATACCAATTTTCTAAATCTTCGGGAGACCATACATATGTGGTACATTGGTATAAGTCAAGTCAGTTGTTGTCTATATCTATTCAATGTGAAATAGTCATCACTATTTAGGACTTGTGACATCTACCTCTCATTTATTTCACCTCATAGGAGCTACTATTCCAACTAGGCTTGCCCATCTGTTTTGATGACTTAAAACTATGTGATCTCTTAAATATCCCACTGCAATTTGACATTCCCAGTCTATGTCATTTGAATTTGCCACGAGCTGGGAGTAGTAGGAAGTATACACATGCTAACATTGTTAGCAGTTACCTCAGTCAACTACTGAGAAATATTTTTAATTAGGTTCTTGTAGTTCTACTTTAAACATGTAAAATAAAATTGATAGTGAAATTAGCTGCATTATTACAGGCATCCACTGCTATATGTACATAATAAAAAAAATTCCATTATCACTTAGGTTAAATAATGACATTACAAACATTTTTATTTGAAAAAAAAACAAAAAAAAAACAAAAAAAAAAAAAAAGTAACAAATATTACACAGTATTTCTTTTATTTATTTTATTACATATGTAAAAAAAATATTTTTTGTCAATTTGTTGGTAATATCAACTATAAAGGTGATGCAATGATGGGTTTCTACCTGACTAACAATGCTACAGTTTATCGGCCAACAATAATAAAAACTAAGTATTTTCCCAATGTCTTACCAGAGGGAAAATTATAAGATTTATAAATGTAATAAAAAAATACACGAAAAAAAAAAAAAAAAAAAATCTCAGATCATTTATCAACTGTGAAAAAAAAAAAAAGTTCCCTCAACCCTCAAGGATTCAATTGAAATAGATAAAATTACGTTGAATAAAAAAAGATAAGTAAAATAAAAGAGACCTTGGTAGATGCGTATGTAAAAAAAAAAAAAAATCGAAAGCTGTTATTTTATTATTGGAAAGCCTTTTTTGTGATTCGTGTGTGAGTTATGGAAACGACAGAGAAGTGCGAGAAAAGCAGTTTTTCTAACGGACATAAAAATAAAATAAAGAGAGTTTAAGAAAGAAAAATATTTTCTTTTATGATGGCAAAGTTCGATTAACAGAGCAAGGGAATATGTCAGTTTAAATCTCTTGGAAGAGGAATTGTGTTTTATTGCAGACATTACAGCTAATTTTAGAGACTAGCAGCAGAGAAGCTGTTTTTAGTGTTTATTGATTTTTTTTCTTGCTTTCTTTCACGCAGTTGTGATCTGCAGACTGTTTTGAACATGCATTTTTTTGTTTTTTATAACGAGAGAGAGAATTGAGTTAAATTTCCTAAACAATGACAAATTTTGATATCACACTCGAATAAAAAAAACCCAAAAAGGTTAAAATAAAATTATCATTTTATGGTGCTTTTCGGGTCACTTCAATGTGACACATTTAACTTAAGTTGCAACAGACATTTCTAATTCTTCGCCAATTCCTATTGTAGCGCGACTTGAAATCAACATTCAAAGATTTTTTTTGTATCTTTTAAGAAATTTATTGAAAATAACTATTTCAATTCTTATTGAAATGATGGTAAAAATGATAAAATGTTCACTGTTAAGACTTATAAAAGAAAAAAAAAAAGGAAAAGAAAAGAAAAGATGCGCTCTACGATCAAATATTTTTTTTTTTTTACCATTAATGGTAGAAGTTGGAATTAAAAAAAAAAGAGTGTTCCATATTATGCTACTTTCGGTTTTTTGTTTTTTCTCCTGTCGTAAAAAAAAAAAAAAAAAAAAAAATTTTATGACATTCAAAAGGTTTTAAAAATTAATTGCAATATGCAACAAGGTAAATAACTGTCACACAAAAATTAACAATTAGGGTTTTAAAAACATCAAAACAAAAGTTACAAAACCTTCAGTCCAGCCAGACCGATTCTGTAAGACAATTTATGCCAGTAAAATAAATAAATTGCTAATTTAACAAAAAAACAAACAAACTATTTTTAAAACTAAAACAAAATCGTTTTTTTTCTTTTTGTTTGTTTGTTTTTTTTGTTTTTTTTTACCTACGCAGATTGTTTAACAATTTTTACGACTAAGTAGCATCTCAGTTTTTCGGTGTTAACGATATTTTTTGCAAGTAAACTTTAAACAAAAGCGGAAAATACTATTATTGTAAACCAAAATAAATAAATAAATAAATAAATACAGTTTCTAATAAAATGTTTAATTCCCACACTAAAACTAATATTTCTACTGCTTTTTGCTGTTTTGAAAAGTGATTTCATTTTCCATTTCGAGTTCTCCATCGACGCCTTTCGCTTGGCGTTTACTTTGGTTGATGTAAAAAAGAAAAATATCTTCCAACAACTTCAAAACATAAAATTATTAAGAAACAATCAGGATTATTAAAACGAGAACAAATAAAAACCTACAGAAAAAGAGAAAGCAATACATACCTAACCGTTACAGTTGCCATGGGCATAGTTTAGCAGACGATAATCTACACGCCCACCAACTTAAGGCAGCTGCCATAATCTTTATAATAAACTTTTAACATCTCGTTACAACGTGACCTACGTATAAACTTTTTAAATCACAAAATTAAAGAAGTTCCAAATTATAAGAAATGCGCAAAACAATTACCTTATAATTTTTTTAAAATCTTGTTTTCTATATAATTGCTACTATTATTTGTCAATTTAAAAAATAGAAATAATAAACATCTGACTTCTAGTTCCCATCATGCTCAATAGAAAAAGTCACATCAGGCAAGATGGCGTCACGCAAATTGGTTTCAGAAGGTGAGTTTTATATAAATAATAATTTGGTATTTATACAACGTTTCTTTGGTTTAAGAATATTATGAAGGGAATTCAAAAAGAAGCCTTTTTTCGTTTGTCTATATTGTTAGTTTTAGGCTATTTCATCTGTTGACTTTTATGTACTTTGTAATAATGTTTTTCTTAGTTTCCAAGGGCACGAAAATGAAGATCACATTTTGTGTATTTTTCTTAAAAAAGTATTATTAACTGATGTAATCTCTGTTTTGAAAAATATTACAGAAAAAATTTTCATAATTATTTCCCAAGCCAACATTTTAACTGTGAATTTAATAAATTTTAGTCATTTGTTGACATAAAAATTACAAAGTTTAAGGTAAACAAAATTTAAGGACACTTTTTAAAAAGTCACAACATTCCGACTCTTTATGAATGAACAATAACGAAATATCAAAAGAAACTAAGTCAATCCGTTTTAAAACGGGATTTTAGTTCGTTGTTAGGACTTTTTTTTAATTGAATCTTTTACAGGAGAATCCTAAAATGCATAATAATTAACATTTAACAAGGACAATTTTTACAGGGTACTATTCGTTTCTTTTCACATTCTTGCTTGCTTGTATGCAATGAATCATAAGTGCCATATTATGCGTGATACACGCTTGTGGTGATCATGTCTCAAAAGAGATATTACTAACTGGGTAGAATAGTTTCCCACAGTAGGTTGCCATTACTTTCTGCAGTATACTGGTTGCCAACCAAGGCTATAGAACCCAATGTTCATGCTATTTAACCCTTAGTTGGAGGGAGAAGAGACTAAATACCGTTCCCAAGGTTATTAGCGCGTAAGTGAATGCATGGAATTCGAACTTGGCTCTCCGATTTCTAATTCTGAGCCGATATCCGCTGCGTCACAACGCACATTCCGTGTATGCAATAAGAATGCCATAAAAAAATTAAAAAAAACAACATAGAAAAGCTATATTAGAATGCATCAATTAATCAAGTGACAATAGGTTATCATTTGCCGATTAATCAGCCAACACTCTTCGTCGCCTCTTTGGAGTTGATACTATCGTCCTTTACCTTATCTCAGAAATATTATTCCTGTCTTAAGAATCAGTAATATATCAGATTTTCTTTTTCTTTAAGAGAATGAATAAAATCATGCATTTTATTTTTCAGTATATTCAGGTAATTTTTATTCTGGAGAGTTAAAAAAAAATGTATTTTCTATCAAATTAAAGAAAAAACAAAACAACATATGCGTATGTAGTATAATTGAATTATCATCACCTGAAGTATGTACCTCCACTCGTGGGACACATTGAGTTATGTACCGGTAATCCTGATAGAATGGTTGTCATTGGATGAAAGAAAAGGCAATACTTCAGCAAAACAGATGAATGCAAATTTGAAATAAGAAATCTTTTTTTTTTCTCTTTTTTTTTTTTTTTGGACGAGGTTTTGCCCTTTATTCGGCAGTAAAAAAAAAAAAAAAGTGGCGGAAAAACTTAAGCTGTGTAGGAGGCAGGCCCAGGGTAAAGGACCTAACATAGTTGTGCATAAACAAAAGTATGGTATCAAAATCTTTGTATCAGATATTTTACAGTAAGTGGTTTTTCTCACCATTTTGGGATAGCTTTGTACAAAAAGTAATGAAGACCAGTTATTTGCTATTAATTATGTCTAGGGTGATACCCAGTATTGCAATATTTTGACTATGGTATTGCTCAAAAAGTATTATACATGAGCTCTATGAAAAAATTACAAAAAATTCAGAGGTTGCACTATACATGAAGTTGGCTAATACGCAAATATACTCTTATGGTTTTAGCATTCTTAGACTCCATCACTTATTTGTGTATAGCTTAAAAAATAAAAAAATTAAAACTTTCTTAGCACTTAATAAGAAAAATTTGAATAACTGGAAAATTAAGCTAAATACTAGCTAGTTAAAAGTTTAACTTTACCTAAAAAGTTCTAAACATAGTAGGAAATGCCTAACAATACATCTCCATAATGAGTTGCACATATGTCATTGTAAGTAACTTCAAAAATTCACTTTAGCAGAGTTGATATAAGTATCTGCAGAGGGCTAACTGAAATGTTATTTCAAGTGGTGAAGATGGCTTCACAAAGATATGCACTGTTTGAAATTGACCCTATTTCAAAGGGGTTCAGGTCTGGCAATCATGCTGGATGGCTCATAAGAATATCATTTTTCTCCATGAAAAAGTTCTTTGTCCTGCAGACATTATGGATTGCAGCATTGTCCTGCTGAAACATCCAGTCATTTTCACACAAGCAATGCTCTTAAGTCAATAAAGATGTTGTCTCCAACATGCATCCAACCATTGTTTGATGTCCTTGTATAACCTGAAGCTCCATTGTCTCTTGGAAGAAGATATCACCCCATATCATGATGGAAACTCCATATGTTGTGTAGAAAATGTCTCCAGTGGTATATTTTTATTATACAAGTAACAGCTGAAACTATCTGGACCATCCAGCTTCAATTTTTTGCCTCATCAGAGAACAAAACCTCTTTCCACTTTTATTTGTTCCATGTTTAGTGCTTCTCAGTAAAGTTTAACCAGGCTGTTTGGTGTGGAAGGAAGCATGAACTTTGATGACTTTTAGGTTTTCTTTAAAGCGTTTCTCTTGGAGATGCTATTTCACTATTCTTGGGCTGCATTCTACCTCCCTAAGGGCCTTAAAAATGGTTCAATGATTGGCTGGTGTCTTGCTGGACAATACAATAAAATTATTGTTCCATATCTTTCAGGATCTTTTAAGAAATTTGCAACAGCATTCTTATTAAATCCCATCTCACCAGTAGTGACACATTGAGTGAGACATTGCTTTTTTAGCTCAACAATTCTATCATGTTCAAACTCTGTCACCCTTTCAGCTTTTGCCATGTTTTTACCTAATGTAATACAGATGTGCGTTATGGTGCAGTGGATATCGGCTCGGAACGAGAAATCGGAAAGCCGAGTTCGAATTCCAGTTGAATTCATTGCATTCACTTACGCGCAAATACCCTTGGGAAAGATATTAATCCATCTCTTCCTTCCAGTTATGGGTCAAATGACAGGACAGATTGGGTTCTATAACCTTGGCTGGCAACTAGTCTACCGCAGAAAGCAATGTCAACCTACTGCGGGATAATCTTTTTAATCTTGCTTTTCTGACTTCATCAAAGATGGGAAACAGCATGAGAAATTTGAGCTTCTATATGTGTGTTGCGGTGCAGTGGATATTGGCTCAGAACAAGAAATCGAAGGCCAAGTTCAAATTCCAATTGAATTCATTGCATTCCTTTATGTGAAAATAACCTCCCTTCAGCTATAGATTAATTAGCAGGGCAGATTGGGTTCTATAGCCTTGGTTGGCAACCAGTCTACTGCAGAAAGTAATGGCAACCTACTATGGGGAAAATCTTTTGTCTAGTCAGTCATGTTTCCTTCGAGGCATGATTGCCCAAGCATGTATCACATATAGCACTTGACTGACTTTCAGTGAAAACACATTGATTTAGAAATTCTTGCAAAAATCAGATAATTGTTGGATTTTGCTAAAAATCTTTGGAACATATGAATTAAACTGTTTCTTAGAAAATTATGGTAATTTCTTTTTACATCTGTTATCCTCCACTTATTTAATTTTAAGAAAAAAAATTTTTTTTTTCTGTCAAACTGAATCCCCAGTTATAAAAAAACTACTCTGAATCATAAAATAAGAAAAGCAACCAAACTCTGGCATTATTTAATTGGAAATGTTTTTCTGAATAAATTATATTATGGACAGTCTTAAAAAAAATTTTTTTTTTTTTTTTTTAAATTAGAATAATTTATGCTTTTAAAATTCTGTATTTGTAGCAGTCAAGCGATACTGTTATTAAATAAAAACTATTTACTAATCATAAATAGAAAAGTTTCCTACACTTTACCAACTCATATTTTGAAAATATTTTATTTTGTGTGTGTATAAACATGCCAGTTTTTATAAATATCAAGGTCCTTACATGGCATTATCAGAAAATAAAGCGGTAACTGCAATAAAAATTAAATTTGTTAGTAATTTTCTAATATTTTCTCAACAAGCATCTTCGTTGTTAAGACTATAAAGCCAAAGTACATAAAATTCAATAAAATATTAATCTCTAAAATTTTTTAGATTACTTGGTAGTTTGAAAAAAAAATCTAGTCATTTACATTGTATTTAATTTCACCACAAATATTTCCCCCTTACCTAAATCTAGCAATCAGGTTATTGATAAATGTGTCAACACTTTGTAAAAAAAACACATTCATGTTAAAAAATAAAATGCTTTTCTGCAATATAAATTTAATGTAAATTTGAAAATTCTTTAACATGAACTATTTTTTAAAATATTTGAAGAATTTACCAATTCTAGAAAAAAAAAATAGTTTTTGTTAGGGCATCATTTAGCAAAAACCTGTTTAATTTAAGAATGTATATATCTGTTATTTAATGAGAAATGTTTGTTTTAAAGCAGTTTCAAATAGTCCCAAAAACTTTTCAAAGTCAGTGATCAAATTTACACTGCATCTCTTTTATGAACAGAACCCCCTCCCCTCTAGATCGATAACTAATCAGTATTTTTCAATTCTGACAAAGCATAAAGATTGTGTAAAGAATGCTCATCTAAAATTATTAATATTTTTTTTTTTTTTTTTTTTTTTTTTTTTTAGTGGATCAGCACAAGTAGTGCCCAGTTTTTATCTCATTTACAGTATTTTCTTTACACATGGTGAATTAGAATTTTTTTTATATTTTATATAAAGATAATTGTAATAAATTTTTCTTCAATAGGAAATCTCATGAGTAGTGTTCAAGAAGTTTACATCCAATTAAGAGAGAGAAATCAGTAAAATCTGTTTGAACCAATAAAACTGGCTGTTTTTTTTTCCCCCCCATGAAAAAATTTCTCATTTTTGAAAATTTTGGTTTTCTAAAAGATCTCTTTACTTTTTTAATACATCAAAAATAGTTTTTGGCAAAAGATTTTTTCTCCCAATTATGTCCACCCTGTGTCTTTTGTCATTTACAGGATTAAACAAACTGACGGTCTTCTTTCTATATTTACTTTCATGTCAGTTTTAGAAAATTACACAAAAATCAACAAATCTAAGATATATGTAAAACTAGAAACAAGATGGAAATTCTGTCTAACCTAATATAAATATTTTTTTTATTTAAATATCTTTTGATATCCTGTAACATTATTTTTTAAAGAATTCTTTCAGAATTATAACATTAGAATTTATCAGAAATATTTTCTTTTTTTTTTACAGACTTTTACTCTAAGTTACGTGTAAAGATTCTGACTCCACTATATTAATAATATTCCTCTTGTTTCAAATGTTATAATGGTAAATATTGTGATTCTGGTAATTTTGAGGCATTATTTTAAAATAAGCCTCTGTCCCTGAAGTTGTTTGCAGAATTCAGGAATTATATCTGACCCATTCTGCTCAAGTTGTTGCCTTGTGATGCACTTTAAAATGCAATGTAAAGGAGAATCTTAACCAACAGCATCCTAAAAATTTCAAAGAGTGTAATGATCATTTACAGTTAACATCAAGAGGCACAAAATTATTCATCTGCTGAAATTTTTTTTTTTTTTTTTTTTTTAAATTAAAAGTTAGCATAGGATCCTAAGCTTTAGATAATAACTCTTTCCAGCAACATTTGTATTCATTCCAATAATATTATAGAATGTGCACATAGTGATAATTAGCACAGAAATTGGGATTGGCATGAAGAGTTCAAGTATGTCCAGAGTAATTGCATCCACTTTCAAACCTATGGGAAAGATATGAATCTGCTTGGCCAGCAGGGTGGTGACATTTAATGGCTACAACAGTGAAGCTGACTTGGCATCCAACTGTCTGATCATGAATAAAAAAAATTGGCAGAGACAAAATTATCCATGCAGTAGAAAATTGTAATTATTTCTCTGACACACACACACACACACACACACACACACACACACACAAAAATGTATGTGTATTATGACAAGTTTGTCTGTTAAGCTGTAAATTTTTAAAAGAACTCAGCTTGAGCATGTGTATTGCTCACTTGGGTATCAATAACAATTAGATGACAATGATGAAAGTGTTGACTAGATTTAAAAGAATGAATTGTGAACAGCTGCAATTCAGGAATGAGCTTTTGAACAGCAGCTAAGCAATTTTTAGTACTCAAGTTAACTGCACAGTTTATCATGGTGAAAAATATTGTAAAATAAAAACCACGACAACCTCTTCTTGGTTGGGGCTGTAAGTCTAAACACTTTTTAAGATTGTCTGTTTTCAGGACAAATTGTGCTGAAAAATACTGTTTCAAACAACATAGTAAATGTGTATCAGATTGTATGGTAAGCAGCATGCTCATCAAATATTCTTAGTAGTTACTAACCAAGCAAACCACTGTTGCTTAAATGTTATCACAAAACTGGATTAGAATTTGCGTGTGTCTACTTTGAAAAGGTATTTTGGGAATCCAGTGTTATAAAGTGATGAGAATAAAACTGAACTATTTGACAGGAATTTGGCAGAAAAAAAATCATGAAGCCTACAAATACGACCCTTAGTATATAATGTGGGTGGCAATCTTATGCTTTTGGTATGTTTAAATAGACATGGAATAAACCATTTAAAAATGTCAGAATTATGGAAAACTAAAACTACCATGATATTTTAAAGGAAAATCTGAAAGATTCTGTCAGGTACCTTTTCCTTCTCCCCCCCACCTCTTTTTTCAAGATGATATTGCGATTTCCAATATAATGTTCCTAAACACACAAGTGCACTGGTTAAACATTGTATAAAAGACGATGCCATCAATTTCTTACCTTCACTGGAAATACATATAGTGAACTGAAGGTTTGTTCAAGACAACTTTGAAATTAGTAAAGCCATAGTGATTTGCATTTGAAGAATAAGTCAGAAGAAATTTCTAGTAGATTAGTTACTACCTGTAGGATACATTTACTTTGACTAGAAAGTCTTTGACTCACCTTTGGTCATCCCTTTCTAGACATTTTTCACAGTTGTTTCTAAACACAAAATTTTTAAAAAGTAATTCAATATGTCAAATTAACAGTTGTATCAAATTAAGTGCTGATAAAAGAAAACATTTTAGTTGAGGCACTTGTAAAACTCAAAAATTTTTAAGTTTTGAAAAAAGGCTTTCATTGGATAAAAATCAAATAATAATTATAATTTACTATTTTATAATGATAAACTACATTTTTAATGTTTTCAAGAAATATATTCATAGTTGCTTAATAAAAACTAAAATATTTTTAAGAATTTCAAACTTTTTTTATTATTCTAGTTTCTTTGTTTTCATTAATTTTGTTTGCCAAGTTTGCAGTGTATGTTTTTTAATTGTAATCCATACCTATAAAAGTGACGAGGGTGGACATTGTGTAAATGTTTGTTTGATAGGTTCAACTTAGCATCTGCATTTTGCAGTCTAGCTCGACAGGGGTTGCGCTCAGATGTAGATCAAAATTTTAGAACGCTAATGATACTTTCAAATTTTTCAGAAAGCCAAAATTAGGGGTAGAAAAATATATATTATCATCTCACAAAGTCAGGGATCAGTTTATGTATTGATTATAATATAGAATCGATCACCCCACTTTATATTATCTATATCTATTTTTATGGATATAGATAGCCACACACACACCTACACACATATATTGAGATGGTGGTAACAAGGAGATGATCACATGGAAGCCTAGAGTCAGTTTTGAGATAGCAGGTCAAGGTTGGTTGACCCAGATACCCTTAGTAACAAATGTCTAGACAGGAAATAGAAGCTAGACATGGAGGTCATGAAATAGCAGGAGCTAGAATTTGTGCCAAAAACCAAATCACCTGAAAAGCAAAGTTTTGAATTTAGTTGCAGATTGAATCTTGAACGAACAAGTCATATTTGCTGGGTGCTGATAAATGATGAATAATGGGAAAACGCATTTGAGATAATAGCGTAATTTGACCCATTTCATATTAAGCAACTCCTGATAAGAAAAAAAAACGAACTTATAAATTCTTATTCATTAAAACAAGACGAGGCCGAATTGTTTTTCTCAAGGAAGAAAGAAAGGAAGTGACGAAGATAAGAGAAGCTGTAATATCATTTGTATGCTGATTCCTATTTGTTAAAGAAGAGAAAGAAAGTGAAGCCAAGTTGTTGATCAAGAAAAGGAAGAAAAATAGCGACAAAGATAAGAGCAGAAGCTGTAATGTTATTCGTGTACTGATTCCTGTTTGTTCAAAGAGAAAGAAAGCGAGGCCAAGTTGTTTATCAAGAAAAGAGAGATAGCGACGCAGAAAAGTCAACATATAAAGGAAGAGATTTTGGAAGATAAGAAGCAGAATTGTTCAAATACAGAAAATACAACGCTGGTTTGAATAAAAAAATAAAGAAGAATGTGGATATTTCAGAATTTTTGTATGCTGAAAATGCAACAGTCAAATGAAAGAAAATACAGTCGTAACTACATACATTTCAAGTGGACTGCGTTTGAGTTCAAAGTTATATAAAGAAAGAGGAGGACGAGAGAAAAGGAAAGAAAAGACGGCAAAATAAGAGAGAAGGAACTGATATAAAGGTAAGTTATTATATTCTTAAACCCATGTTAGAACACACATACACTTCCACGAATATTATGTTACTACATACACCATACCACGTGTTTATGAATTGTATGGTTCCTCGATTTTTTTATTTTGTGTTAATCTCTTGCATTCATTTTCACCTGTATTCATTCATATTTGTTGATATGTGTTGTAAACTGTTATTTCGATTATATTGGATATCCAAATATAAGTTTTGAGATTCAGGTCATTGGACATTCTTATTCATACTTAAATTTTTTTTTATTTTAATATTTTATTACTTATTAAAATTTTTTATCAAAATCATCGGGAAATGTAAATATTCCCGAATCAAAGTGTAAGGATCTTGAGGGTTATTGTTAAGGCAGGCATATGACATATGTTGCCCTTCCTCCTCCCACCCTAATCCAATAGAGACATTCTACATTGTTATCTATATCTATAAAAGTGACGAGGGTGGACGTTGTGTAAGTATTTGCTATATAAATTCATCATATGTTTTTTATTCTTATTCCTTAAACTACCCGAGTGAAACCGGGCTAAACTGTTAGTAAATGATAAAAAAAACAACCATATTGTTTTTTCTCTAAAAAAAAATTTGAGCATTAATCTGTTTATAGGAGAAATATTTGATTTGGAAAAATAGGGGTATTTGATCATTTAAAAAAGTGAGTTATTAAAATCAATTCTGAATTGTCTTTGAATAAAGTGAGTTTTAAAGTTGTTCTTTGTTCTGTTATTGGCTTCGATGGTTATTTAAGAAAGATAGTGAACCAAAGTAACTGATTTTTTTATTAAATCTAAAGGATTGTCAAATATGATATACACTTGAGGAATGCTGACAAACAAACCAGCTGAAATCTAGTGACTGAAGTAACAAATATTTTAGGTCAAATAAGTTTTTTTTTTTAGATTTTTTGACGAGTTTCCATTTCCATTTCAGTTCCTGCCTGGAAATTGACAATCCAAAAGTGGGTATACAACAGATCCTACTTCCCTCAACTTGGTAAGAAAAATTTAATGTTAGCATTTTACTCAGTGTGAAGTTTTGATTTTAGTCACCCACTGAAATGTTTAATCTTCAATTGTTGTTTGATAAAATATATTCTAACTTTTGAATATCCCCCCACCCACGTACATACACACATGCAAAAATTTTTTAATGGCTTCATTTGGAATAGATTCTATATAAATGGTAATCTGAATGCAATATCTAAACTTATTTATAAATGGAACTTTGTCTGTGTGTGTGTCCGTTTCCTATAGACTCCAAAACGGCTGAACCGATTTTCTTGAAAATTTACACAGATGTACTATAAGCGTCTGCGAGTGTTCTTAGCTAAGTTTTGTGTCAAGGTACCTCCCGATAAATATAAAAAATCGATAATCGAAAAAATCAGGTTATAGAAGGAGCGGTCTGATTTTATTCAAATTTGATACACTCATAGGTAAATACATAAGAAACGATATTCAGAAGTTTCGAGGTTGCAGTTCTTACAATAGTGCAGAAAATTGATTATATATATATATATATAAAAGGCAAGATGTTTGTGCGAGTGTGTCTGTTTATCTGTCTGTAATAAATGCATAAGATTTGAGTACTTAATACTTTGTTTTTTATCTCCGCAATTGCTGTGATTGACAAACTGGCATCAAAATAAGTAAAAAAAAAAAAGAAAAAAATCTATTACTTTCCAGAATTCTCATAATTCAATACCTATTGGCACTTACTTTTGCCAAGACCACCAACAACCTCTAATGATCACTGGTCTTATCCTAACTAGTCCAATATTTTCTTTATGACCAATTATATGTTGGTTGGTCATGCTTGGGTTGGATTTCTCAACAATTTTTTTAAACTGGCGAAGCATTTATGCTGAAAACAGAATTCATCTCAAACTATGAAACCACATCAGAATATTTTTTTCATGTGTAAATAATCTTCCTTGTGTTTCTATATTTGGGAAAAAAATTTTGTGGTGCAGTGGATATAGGCTCGGAACGAGAAATAGGGATCCCGAATTCGAATTCCAGTCGAATTCCTTGCATTCACTTACGCGCAAATGCTCTTGGGAAAAGTACTAATCCGTCACTTCCCTCCAGTTATGGGTTAAATAATAGGACAGATTGGGTTCTGTAGCCTTGGTCGGCAACCAGTCTACTGCAGAATGCAATGACAACTTACTATGGGATAATCTTCTGCCCAGTCAGTCATGTCTATTTCAAGACATGATCGCCCAAGCGTGTATCACATATGGCACTTAACTGACTGAAGTACTGCCCAGTTATTGCTCACCCTGTTTTCACAAAGTTTAAGTACACACAGTGCTCACAATTACTGTCTCCAAATTCACAAATCATTGCTTTAATCCATTTTTTTCATGGGCAATTCTGAGCAGAAAATATGAAGCCTTGAACCTAACCTGCCTGCTGCTGTCACTTTTCTTTATTAATGACTCCCATATTGTATTTATTTCTATGCTAGGCCCAAATATAGATGGCTAAACAAGAATAATCTACCCTCATAGATTAAACAAAGGGTTCGGTTTGAAATTCCCTGGTGGTTACCCAAATAGACAATTGATGTAAGTAGGAGGGCACAACAATCAAAACCTTGGTAAACTTTTAAATTTTACTCAAAAGGGTAATAATGAATATAAAATGCAAATTTGTTTGAAACAGGTATTCAGTTTCCTTGATCCAATCCTAGAACGAACTAGAGATGGTCATGAGAAAAACCTGAAATCTGTTTGAGTCCAGGGATTCTTGTACCCTGTTGATAGTCATGGCAAAGCTGAACCTTACCAGGCATTGAAATTGGCTATATTGTTGTAATAGTGACAATCACGTCAATGCCTGATTCCCTATGTGACAACAATGACATAATGGCCACTAAACTACAAGAATTCTTCCTTTCTTAGAGTTATTCCCCTCATAATAGTACCCATAAAAAGAATGTTTATTTATGTGTTGACTGCTCTTTTTGCTTAGGATCAGCATGATATCTATGTATTCTGCCTAACTCCCACTGTTCTGTTCAACGAGCAGAACATTTTCGTGGTGAATGTCACTTGCCTGCTTAATTCTAATTTATTTTATGTTTGCCTTAGAGCATGTCATACAGAAAATGTCACACACTTCATTATTGTACATAATTAACGTTAACTGCATTTATCCTGCTTTTCTCAACTTCCATGATGACCAGGACTGTGTTGTTTTCTGCCCTATCTTACTAAGAAAAACCCTTGGTCACATCCCTCCATCTTTTCTGATCTTTTCCTAATGCATTTGCTATCCACTTGACACTGTTTAAGCAACTCTTTGTTTCATCCTTTATCCTTTCTTCCTGCTATGTGTTCTGCTCATTTCCATTTCTGTATCTTAATCACTTTTATAATAGCTCTTCATCTGTTCTTAGAATTATAGTAACTGCTTCCTGTCTCTTGGAGTCATCCTTAATATTGCTTTTTCCGTCAATCTAATTTTTGGTATGAATACTCACAAGATATCCAAGTAGGCTACATGTGAATGCATTTCTAAATTTGTTTTCAAATGATTTTATCACTTTGTACTCTGCTTATACAAATTACATTTTAAATGTATTGACAGAGTTTCTCATTGTGTCTGCTTTTTACTAAATGCTTTCTAACCAATTGTCATAAGTCATTTTATTTCATTTTCTTGATCTCAAATTTTATCTGCACTGTCATTCTGTACCAGAAGTTTTACCAGGTTTTCATCCTTTATTATTCTTTTTATGTCGGGGATTTCAAATGAACATTTGTAATCTTTCTGTAATGAAATTACTGTAGTCTTTCTTCTCCGTCTTCTTCTCTGTCATCATAGTCTTCTTCGTCTTAGTCACACTGCAGTCGACACCGAAACAAACAACATGTATGAGTTTCACAAAACTCAAAAACTAACCTTATCCTGCAAACTCTCAACTTTTATGCCGGTGAGGCATATGCTAATGCAAATGAATACGGGCCTCACTCTGTCTGGTCGCGCAAACGCACTACCATTTTTGTGTCCGATGCCATGATGTTTGCCTCGTCAAATGTTCACTTGTACATTTGTTACGACATTGTTTTGCTTTATTTCTGTTAATGTTTAAAATAATCTCAGTTCAGACCTTTCAACACATCTGATTAACTCCTCCAATGAATCAGATGTTAAAATGTCATCAGTAAATTGTAAATACTTCAGATACTTTTGGTTTCTGTTTACTTTCATTCTTTCTTAGTTCCTTTCTTCAAAAGTTACTTGCAAAGCTGTAAATAATTTTGGTGAAATTCTATCAATTTGTTTCACTCCCCTGCCAGTCGTCGCCGTTGAATAATTGTGGTACTGTTAAACAATAACAGCCAAACTTTTTTTTATGATTCAAGTAGTTTGCATATGGTCTGTCATTAATTAACAATTCTTGAAATCTGCCTGTTACAATGTTCATTTGTCAGTACTCTTAAAAATGATTTATAGATGTTTATTACTAATGTGATAGTTACCAAGGCCTTTAAAGTAGAATTGTATATCAAGAGTTAAATGCTCACAGTACATATGAAAGAAAAAAATGTTATTAAACATTTTGTCATACACCATTTAGCAAAATACTAGGCTGTTCATAACTAATAGTCATAAGTTGATAAAATACTCTGCCTAATCAGATAATGAACAACATTTGTGTGTGTTTAATTTTTGTTATTTATTTATTTTTTTTTTTTAAAATCATATCACCCTGAGCAAGGCGGTAACGCCACTGATGTGCAGGGGGCTACGTAAGGGTGAAAAGATTGGAAAAGAGAAAGCTGGAAACCACATCCTAAACAAGGAATGAGCCTCTTCACCTGTTCAATAGACGTCTCTTCAGAATATAGGTGATCGTGGTTCTCCATAACTTCCATTTCTTTAACATCTGAATTACCATTATTTTGGAAAAGTAGCAGAATGGTTTCCCATTAACTTCTCCATGGTTTTGCATTCAGTTCCCTTTCTCAACTGTTTAAGCTATTAAGGCTAGGTAACATAGTCTACTGTTATTTAATCTATTGCACGGAGGTGGTATAGGTTCATGCATTTTCCAAGAGTATTAATACAAATTGAACATGACATCCCCAACTGAGATTTGAATTCTGCTTGCTGATTCCATTTTCAAAATCAATACCCCCACCTCCCAAATCCTTTACAGCCCCCAACAGATACAATACAAAGTAATCTGTTTTTACCACATAACTAAATATTTCTGATGGGAAAGAGGAGAGATTAGCTTAAACAGATTTTTCAATATATGACTTAATATATATATATATATA
The DNA here is from genome assembly GCA_037127315.1 of Ascarosepion bandense. Classification (NCBI taxonomy): domain Eukaryota; kingdom Metazoa; phylum Mollusca; class Cephalopoda; order Sepiida; family Sepiidae; genus Ascarosepion; species Ascarosepion bandense. The sequence goes on from JBBBDQ010000405.1 coordinate 1,196,886, forward strand.
TATAGCTGAGATTTTGACCTTGAAATATTAATGAATAATAAATAGGTAATATCCAACACCTTTACCTTCCCAAACACATTGTGATAGCCTTCAAGACCTAACCACACATATGACTTAATATTTATTTTACTTTTTGCAACATATCTGTATTCTCTGTTAAAATTAGGGATTATCAGTGGTCAGAAATAAGTTTATTGAACTATCAGAATATATAATTAAGCAAACAATAGAATCTGGCTTGCTGATATTAAATAATCAAAAATTCTTTCTACCTTCAAAGAAGCCCACATAAGTACTACAGTTCTAAGCTGAAGGTGTTTTTTTAAAAAAAAAAAAAAAGTTAATTTTCATTAACTCATACTTCATAAAACCTGATAAAAATTTCCTTTTTTTCTGACTCTGACATGTTTTTCTGTCTTTGCAGGTATGATGAGGGATGACGTGCGTGAAGAAACAGAAGAAGTAAAAGAAGCTATCCGTCGTCTTCCCAAACATATTTATGATGCCAGAAATTTTCGTATTATCCGTGCTCTCAATTTATCCAATAAAAAAATTGTATTACCAAAGGAAGAATGGACAAAACTCGAAAATGTAAGCATTTTTACTTTTCTTTAAATTGGTCCAATAATTTGGTTGCTATCATAGTGGGTATTTTTGCTCTTTTTCTCTCTCTACATGCCATCAGTTTCTCTCAGACTGCTTCTCTCTCTGCCTTACCCAAAAAGGGTGTATTGATACCTGCAAAAATAAACATTCCATCAAGTTGGTAAGTGCATTTACTATACCATTGTAAGAATCTGTCTTTCTCTTTACATGCAGACTATTGTCCTAATCTTTCGTTATTATCACAACAGCTAGAACATTGCAATAACAAAGATCAGGACAATAAGTATACATGGAAATGTTGATAACTCTTTATCTCTGAAATTCAAACAGAATTTGGTCTCTCTTGTTAGGCAAGAAAATATCTTCTTCCTCTTAATATACTATTATATATCTTTTCTAAAATTAGTATACCACTGGGGTGAGTTTTGAAAATATTTCAGTTAGCAGTTTGGTTTTTTTTTTGTCATCTTTGGATAAGCTCCATTTGCCAAGTTGCCCTAATCTTCATCAAGCATTCTCTCTCTCATATATATGTTTATGTCTTGAAGGCTGTCACAATGCGTTGAGTAAAATAAAGGAAGGTAAAGAAGCCATTCATAGAGAGGACGTGAAGAGATCCAGACAGACAAAAGCTTCTCTGCCATTCTGAAGATGAGATTTTGATCTTGAAATATTAATGTTTAATAAATAGGTAATACCCAAACACTTCTTTACCTTCCTTTATTTTACTCAATGCATTGTGACAGCCTTTAAGACATAACCCATATAACTATTTTACGCAATGCTTCAAGCAAATTACAAAACTTTACTATATATATATATATATATATATATATATACATATGAGGAGGGTGTACATATGTATAGTATTATTAATCAGGTGTTAATAAAACAGTGCTCAATGTATGAACAGAGTTGTATTATATATATTTTAATAAATATACATATTATCCTATGTCTATGGCATGACTAGGAGTTTCATGCATTATCCAATTATCATATTTCAAACTGACAGTTTAATAGATTTGGATTTAAGTTCACTCGATGTTCATAGGAATTAAATTTTATAAAGTTAACTTACTGCTTCTTTAATAACAAGAATAAAAATTTAAATATTCTACAGTTAAATGTGAATAAAAAATAGAAATCAAAGGGGCATAAACCCCGAATCTTAAAAATTTAAATATTCAAATATTACATGTACATAAAAATCTAAGAAAAATTAACATTTTAAATAAAAATAAATGAAAAGAAAAATTAGGAGGTCAAATTTAGAATTATGAATTAAAGATGTAAAGAGCAAAAATAAAAGGGGTTTAATTCACAATTGTCAAAAGCAATATGGAGGGAAAGAAAGAATGAAAGAAATAGGCAAACGTAAAGAGGGATCTATATCAATTTGGATCTAAGAATCCAAATTTACTTAATAAGAAAAGTGATTTAATGACCACATGCTGTCATAGAAAAAAATTACTTGAATTCTTGGACCCAGATTGATATAGATCGCTCTTTACGTTTGCCTCTTTCTTTCTTTCTTTCTTCCTCCCCCCCCACCGCAATATTACTTAGCATTTACGTCCCTTTCATTTCTTCTCCCTGCATTTTATTATTTTTTAATTTTAAATTTTTATCCACATTTAACTGTAGAATATTTAAATTTTTAATCTTGTTATTAAAAAAGCAGTAGGTTAACTTTATAAGATTTAATTCCCATGAACGAGTGAACTTAAATTCAAATCTATTAAACTGTCAGTTTGAAATATGCACCTGATGATTGCATAATGCATGAAACTGAGTCGTGCCATAGACGTAGGAGAATATATATATATAATGTGGTTTATTTATCATCAAAGAAAAATATGCGCCCTTGGCAGTAGAAACCATTGTTAGATTTGATACGCTTATACCAATTCAGACACAAGACATTGTCAATCAAATAAAGCTGAATAGTGCCTTCAAAATCCCTTTCATCATTGATTTTCAAAATTTCATATCTGCTCACTTTCTTATTCATACAGAAACAAAGTAGTTGCTAGTGTGTTGTTGTTTTTTGAATTTCTCTCTCACACACACACACACAGATTTTTTTAAAAAAAAATGTCGAATTAATAAATTATAAATGGTTTAATCTATATCAACTCATTGTTGAGAAACAAAAAGCCCTAACATTTTTAGCTTCCTTAGGAGTTAGGCTCCTTGAAATTTTTGTCAATTTTTGCTTTATTCAAAATAACACGATTTACCAAATTTGGCACTTCATAACTTGGCATTGTAAGATACCAAGTTGATATTTGGTGGCCCTGTAGTCTAATAAATGAAAAAAATAGTTCTTTTATTTTATTTCTAATCTATGTAATTACATATTTATAGGCCATTAAAGATGTGGTAAAATTGCTATTTATCATTTTGTTTGATTTTTGCCACCCACAGAAGCTAAGCCATTAGCAATAAAATAATGTTGATTGTAAGACAAGTTGATTTGCCTTGAGAAAAATATTGAAATGTTGGTTTTACAATAATTACATAATTTTGACATTCTATTGAGATTTATTACATTTTATTGCAATGAACATAAATTGATACTTTGTCTTTTATCTCCTCAATTTCTATGATTGACAAACTGGCATCAAAAGAAGTATGAAAAAAAAAAAAAAAATGATCTATTACTTTTCAGAATTCTCATAATTCAATACCTATTGGCACTCACTTTTGCCAAGACCACCCAACCTCTAATGATCACTGGCCTCAACCTAACTAGTCCAATATTTTCAATTGATCTTAATAAATATTTGAAAATGAAACTATATCAAATTTACTATAACATATTTTGATTACCTGCATTTTGATGATGCTATGATATTACCCACCACCATCACATATATAAGCCTATGGCATAGGGGGTAGCAACTCCTACTGACACCAAATCAGTCAAGTTTCATTCTCAGCCAGAAGCAAGCAGATGTGTCTAGCCCCACTGATGGGCTGTGATACAGCGAAACAGGCTTGTATGTGGATGACTAATAAACTATATATATATATATATATAAAACACATCACTCAATAAGTCCTGGGCCTGACATATAGATGGCGTCACTAATAAAAAAAATCCACATGATTTTTAAGTACTAACTTTCGAATGGCATGGGACAAAATTTGGGCCCAGATTATTAGTTTACAAATTACAGTTATTTAAGTGAAGCTACTGTTGCAAATTTTCAAAACAATGGAAAAAAATTTGTATTTAATGTATTGATAAAGCATTGCTTTTTGATTGGGAAGGGAGGGGCGTACTGTTCACGCAAAGCAGTGGCTTGATGAGTGTTATTTGGACTCTGCTCCAGCGGAAACAAGTTAAGTGGTGGTATGCTGACTTTAAATGCAGTCGTAGACACAAATGATACTGAACGCTCAGCTTGCCCTGAATCAGCAGTTGTCCCGGAAAACACCAAAAAATTCCACAAATTCATTTTGGCTGATCATAAATTGAAATTACATGAGATAGCAGAGGAGTTGAACATATCAGAAGGCAGTGTATTCACCATTTTGCATGAACATTTGTTAATAAGAAAGCTGTATTCAAAGTGGGTGCTGCATTTGCTCACAGTCAATCAAAAACAACAACATGTCAATGATTCAGAACGTTTGCAACTGCTTCAACCTAACAAGGAGTTTTTGCATAAATATGGGACAATGAATGAAACATGGATCCACCACTTTATTCCAGAGTCAAATCAACAGTCAGCTGAGTGGACAGCAACAGTTGAAAGCCGTCCAAAGCAACCAAAGACACAAACATCAGCAGGCAAGGTTTTGGCCTCCATGTTTTGGGATGTGCAACATATTTGTTCAACGATTACCTTGAGAAAGAAAAAACCATCAATAGTGAATATTATATAGCATTATTGGTGCGCTTGAGGAAAGAAATCGCAAACAAACAGCCACAAATGAAGAAGAAAAAGTGGTCTTTCACCAAGACAACACACCGTGTCACCAGTCGATCGCAATGATAGCAAAACTGCATGAATTGTACTTTGAATTGCTTCGGCATCCACCCTATTCTCCAGATCTGGTCCCCAGCAACCACTGGCTGTTTGCAGACCTCAAAAAAATGCTCCAGGGGAAAGAGATTTGGCTATAATGAAAAAGTGACATCAAAAACTAAGGTGTATTTTGAGGCCAAAGACAAATCGTTCTACAAAAAAGGCATCAAATTGTTAGATAAGCATTGAAATCAGTCTCCTTCTAGGGTGATACACTATGTTGATGAATAAAGTCGGATTTTGCCTAAAAGTTGTTTTATTAGTTAGGCCCGGATTTATTGACTGATGTGTTTATATATATATATATATATATATATATATATATATAATCTCACAGGATAATTGAAAAGTAATTCCCTATTTTACATATGGATGAACTCTCCAATCTTGTAAAAAAATTATGGATTTACATAATTTATATAAAATAGAGTGACTATTCAATTACCATGGGATGTACAGTTGGGTGTAGCAGAGAAATAAATATTGTCATAGCAGTTTTATTGTGTTGAATCACGTAATTGAAATTTTTAATACTAACCTGCAGAAAGAATCCCCTGCTCAGCAGAAGACAAAATTTAATAATATAACTTTTTTTTTTTTTTTTTTTTCCAGGATGTCATGTATTTGAAACCTTATCTTGAAGAGGTTGTAGCAGAAAATAAAGAAAAGATGCTATGGAACAAGAAGTAGGTCAAAAGAATGCAAATTCCTTTTGCAGTATAATCAAGATTTAGAGATTGGGTTGTATATAATAAAAATGTTAAATCACTTATCGTCAGTTAATTTATTGATTCTTAAAGTTTTTCATAATTTTCTTAAATTACAAGAACATCAGTTGATGCCAAAAGCCTTTTAAAAGGTTGCAGGCCTCAAGAAATGACCATGTAAACCCCATACCCAGTGCCCTTGTTCAGTCATTCACGAACTGGAAGTAATTGTATATTGTGCAGCAGAAATAACTTCCACAGAATGGTAAGACGTTAGCTAAATGAAGATGCCATCATGATTTGTTGGTTTGAACAAAAATAGGGAAAGGCTTGGTACATGTTCATAAGGAAACTATGTTGAAAAATGAAACCTGGCTTCCAATATATCTGGTTACTTGTTGAGGAGTTCATTTTGTACGGTCTAGTGATCAAGTAAATACTTAACAGATCAGATATTTCCTTGGCCAGCAAGAACTGTTTTACTTTAAATGTCAATTTACATCTTCACAGCCAACAGGTAGCTCCAAAACCTGACACATCTATGACTTTGCTTTCGGAACTTCCTAACTTCTGGCCAAGTGACACTTGATCATAAAGTATTATTTCTTTTCTGCTACTTCTGATCAGCAGATGGTTACTTTGAAGATCTTACTTTTGGACTTTACTAACTTTTGCAGATATCAATAAGATATGAATGGCTTCCATTGAGTCACAACTTCATACTCATAATCCAATATAATCCAATATAATTTATATTTGGGTAAAAATTAAAAAGTTGCACTATACACCGATAATTATCTTTTTTCTATTTTGAAGAGATTAAAGAAAAAATGCATTTTTGGTGACCAGTTGCACTATACACAGATTTTTCTTTTCTAGAGGGATTTAAAAAAAAAGTTCAGGGATTGCACTATCCATAAAGCTGGTTTTATATAATATATATATATGTGTGTGTGTGTGTTTGTACACGCGCAGATTATTAATTTCCTTAAGCCATACAGTCAACTTACCTCTTCCTTTATTTTTTTGCTCTGCTCTCTTTTACCCATTAGGCAGTAGAACTGCCATTAACTTACGTTATTGCATCAAATGTTGAAAATTTCCAAGATGAAGATGGCCAAGAATATGAGTTCATACATAATAAAGAACTTTGAATTTTTAAGTGAAAGTTCAGAAATTCTCTTGAAGTTTCGAAGTACTGGGTGTGTACAAATTAACCAAGCTGTAGTCACCCTTGAAAGACTCAACATAGAATGGTATAAAAACTAATGATGAACGCTGAAGACGAGTTATAGATGAGTGCAATTTGGTGTCAATTGCAAGTGCGTCCCCTTCAAATGAAGGGGAGCAACTCGGTAAAGAGACGAGCAGTAAAGAAAAAGCATTATAAGGAAAGGTTAAGTTCATCAAAGACATAAATGAGACATGAATGATGGAATGCAGATGCATAGATTAAGATCACAATGAAACAGATCCAGTTGCATTCTAATAAGTGCATATTTATTGGAAGCAAAACAACCTACACTACACAATGAAAATGGTGATGCCACAGGTAATCTACAAGACTTTTCCCTGCAAAAATGTTTAATACAATAGACAGGTTGAAGAAGTCACCATATTGAAAGATAATCTTGGGTCCAAGCTTTTCTAAGTATCATCAAGCAAATTAAAATCAAGATTTTAAAAAAAAAAATGATCAACAGAAAAATTTATATCATTTTGAAAAGCTATGGTATCACAGCCACATAGAATGACATCTCATACCTGTGAAGATGAAGGATTTCTATACATTCCATTACAAGAACACTGAAGCAATTTAAGCTTAGCTATAGAAACAAAGCAGTTTTTGTTTTAAAACACCATATCTGGCTTGGCTTATGTGAGGTAGCTGAAAATTTGCTTGGCCATTTTTTTAATACTGTCTCACATTTTTCCCCCTCTTGCCACTAAATAAGGCCAGTATTTCCAAATCAATTCTGATTTGTGGTCATTTAGTTATATTTTAGGAAGTTGGTTAGGCTGAAGCCTTTTCAGTGCCTGTTCTGTTTGTAGAAAATGGTATTACAGAATGAGAAAACCTCAGTAAACACCAACTTGTCAGCATAAGTTTTCATATGAAGTGCCGAGTCACAAATTTTTGACAGTATTATACAAAGGTGCACATATATTTTGGTTGATTTTTGAGATGATAAAGTATATTGACAATTCATCTAAACTATGTTATCTTGAGTTACAGATGTTATTAGAGACAACCTTTCAGTCAAGTATCCCCTGGCCATCTTCAGGTTTTTGTTTTGGCTGATTTGGGATATTTTATGTGATGGTTTTAATTTTTGTACCTATGATGTCATTTCTTGTTTCCAATGAATCAGATTTTAGAGATTTTATTCATCCATGAATTGAATTCATGACATCTAGGTGACTGCAACATTTAACCATCTGACATTGGATTGAAAAGACTCAAAACTAAATTGAATTTCCTCCAGGACATCATGCATATAGGTATATTTTTCTTTGATGCTAGAACTTCATTCTTTTTCCTAAAAGTTAACCATACGACACATCAACTGGAGAATAGTCAAAGAACTTTTTTTTAAATGTTTTTTTTTTTCGGCATTTTGAGATCAGTTTTTCCTTTTCTTTGTGATCAAGTATACTTGATTTAATGGGTATTTTGACCAACTCTGCCAAAAGATTTCCTCAGATCTAAAAATACATGTGTAAAAAGACAGAGTCACAGAGGAAAAAAGACCAGACCAAAATAATGAATGACTTATGTTCTTAGGAACTCCAATATTTATAAAAATTGCAGGGAAGACATCAGAAAGTAGGTACTTCATAGTAATTAATGTTTAATCCGAAATTTACTATGTAAATGTAATTTCAGAAAATAAAATTTAGAAAAAACATTTTTTATCAATAAAATTTTATTTATAATGTTTATACAGGAAATGCTTTTAAATCTTTCTAAAACCAAGCAGCCATTTGTTTTTAAATGAAAAAGGCTGTGAGGATAAATAAATGATTGTGCAAAGCAAATAAAATAAATTCAGTGTTAAATAAACTTTTTTTTTTTTTTTTATGAACACATCCATGTCCATTAATACATTTAGTTTTAATTGAACCTAAAACAGGATGTCTGCTAAAAGTTGGTAATATTCAAAGCACTTGAAATTCAATAAACTTTCAATAAAAAAAATAAAAAAATACAATGGTTAATATGTACATTTTCCATGCATTTTCAACAAGTCAGTGAAAATATGGTAATGGCTTAAAAACCTAACTCAGATTTGTCAGATGCATCAATTCTGTTCTCTGCCTTTCATTTAATTCAATAATTTACCACAGAAATAACACTGCAGAGATTTAGTTCAAGAAAGAAAAGAAGAAACAAAAGTACTCAAGGTTTATGTGGAGTAAGATGCATTAGTCATTACTGATGACAGTGATAGCAGCCACTTGCTACTTTTGCTTGAACAAATGATCTAACTGTATCTGTTTGCCTTTTCTTCTTAAATTATATTCTTGCATTATATAAAGTCTGCATTAAAAGGAGAGTCTTAACTTAATCAAATCGGCAACGTATTTCAAACTTGAACTTTTGATGCAGATTATTTTTTGAAACGTTATCAACCGTGCACTTTTATAAGTCTGAATTCTGGTGCAGTTAATTTGGATGAACTCAATCTTCAAGAAACATGAACAGATTTGTTTCCAAAAGAATCTTACTAGATAATTCTAGTCATTAAGCAAAGGATAAAATTTTGAATCTTAACATTCAAGTGATATAATTGCATGAAATTACAAAAAATAAATGAATAATTACACAAATTGACAGAAACCAAGTTAAAACACACACACACACACACACACACACAGTTAAAACTTATCACAGTGATCATATCTTTCGTAACATGAACTTTTTCGGCTTTATTATTTGAAACTTTTTTCCCCCCGTTTGCGTTTTTTTTAAAAAAAAAAAAAGAAGAGGCTATTTGCATTGCAACTCCTAATAATCTGAATTGTTTCCCTTGCTTATATAGCATCTACTCGATTATTAAAATGTCCAAAAATGTCCCTTCTGTTCCAGATGGTTTCTATACTCATTGATGGATTCTATTATTTTTGTCTAAGAGAAAAGTCTGCTCCATTGCATGTCCTCTACATTTTATTTTGTGCTGAACTTCAAGAAAAAGCTCAAAGTTAAAAATAAATAAATAAAAGACTGCAATAATTTCATGATTTTTTTTTTATCTGTTAAGTTGGCATGGTTTAAAGAACAAAGCTTTCAGATATAAATTGTATCGTTTTTCCATGGCAGTATAAAAGAAAGCTTTCAGATAATCCAAAATTTTCTACATGGCAGATCAATTTCATTCTAGATAGAAGCTCAGAATTTTCACAAAATCCTTTTATTGTTGAGAGAGAGAGAGAGAGAGAGATCAGAGCCAGCAGTCAAGATTTCAGGTAACTGCTACATTTAATCCAAGCAAAATTCCTTATAGGAAGTCAGACATTTAGTATTTACCAAATCATCTAAACTTTTATAAAAAAAAAAGAAACTTAATAAGTAGTAATCAGTATTTAAACAAAAAAGTTACATGCAAATATTTCATATTCTGAGCACCAAAAGTGCAATACATTTGATTTTTTTTTTTTTTTACCTAAAATACATGAAGGGCAAAATTAAAATGACTATATTGTCATAAGTGAAATTTAAATCTTACTACACCGTGTCATCTTGGCACTTCAAAGAGTATTTGTAGAAGAAAAGGAACATATATAAACAGACTGAGCTGAAATCTAGTGCACACACTTTGACGAGTTCAATGGGCAGGGTTAAGATTCTACTATACTGTTAGAGAGTTGGGAGAATAATTATTTTAAAACTTATTTGAGTTCAACTTTTCTTTTTTTTTTAAAGAATCAGTATTGTTGTTGCAGTTTGAGAAACTGAATTTTTCCATTAGAATTGGGCAGAAAAATAGTTATGCTAAGTTGTTTTGAGAATCCAATGAACATCTAAAACAGTTAACACAAAATATCTTAAATTATTTAAAATACATAATCAACTAATATAGTAAATTATTTAAATTAGATTTGTACATCAAAACAACCAATTTTTTTTATTCACTTTTCTATAAAAGCTTTCCAAGAAAAATACTTGTCATGCAATCTTCATCCTTTATCTAAACATCTTCATCTTTAAATTTCCCAATTGTGACAAATTGTCTTATATTGACTGTCAAATAATTTTACAAGCAAATTAATAAAACCAACAAAACATAACCAGAAATATTTTTCTTTTTAATTTTCGCCTGAATTCCTAGCTGATATCAAGCCTCGTTTTCAAGTATGTATGTCCTGAAAATGAGAACAATTATACACAATTTCTTATTTTTAATGTATGAAAAGCAGAAATACATTTCAGACAAGAATGTTTTGAGTTTTCTGAAGTGTATATAAAGATGAAATAATTTCAGTATTTCTTAACAAACACAAAAAATAAAAACTTTTAATTTCATTTTTTGAATCTAATTATTTTAAGTTATCTACTGCCTAACAATGGTAAGCAAGTCCTAGAAATTATTGTTCAATCCTTAGCCGGTTACTCTTGTTATTGTGAGTCTGCACAAACACGGGTTATGCTTAGTAAATACTGGCATGATTTCAAAAATAGTTGAAAAGGTCTTATGTCAAACAGCATCTTGGGAAAAATATTTCCAATAAATTAGAGACCATACAACTGCTGCAGAGATATTCTATTAATAGATTATTTGTTTTTTAGAGGTTGGGATGGATTAAAAATGTAGCAGAAATAGATCAAGTTTTAGATGATTACATGAGGAAACGTAGCAGTATTTGCCTCCAAAAATAAATAAAAATCTTCAACTTATCACAAGCAACTCTCGAATGAAAAAATTTAAACATCTTGAAATACACCTATGGAAATGCTATTATAAATCTGGCACACACGATCTTCGGTATTATTCCAAAAGAAAGGAATCTTTAACAGACTTTTTTTTTTTAAAGTTCATAATTTACACATTCTGGAATAAAAGTAGGAATGTGAAGTTAAAGTAGAAAAAAAAAGATGTTAGTTTTATTTCAATGATTTCTAACTTCATCAGAATATAATTAAAAAATAAATGAAAATTGCCTTCCATATATGGAGCTAGGCATATCCAGTTGTTGCTAAAGAAAAATCATGGGATCTTAACTCAATAAATACAAAATATAAAAGTTGACTTACCAATAAAAATTCAATGAAGCCTTAAAAAAAGCATGCCAAATCAATTTAACAATGCTATAAACTAAGAAATGGATGAAAAATAACTCCTAAAAATTTTATTTAAAATTTAAATCCTTCAATGGGATTGGGGTTTGCCTAAGTGGAAATCACATTGGTTTGCTTCTGGCAGATAATTGCTAGTAAGCCAAGTTGTCCTCATCAAATGTCCCATTAGCATTGCTAGCTTATTAAATATTAATACTCTCTCTTTCATATATATATATATATATATATAGTTTTAAGGTGTGCTATATCTATAGGATAAAGTGCTCAATATCAGAGATAGAGCATATGTAAATATAAAAGAGCAACCATTGAAGTCAACACTCAGGGGTGACAAACTGTTTCATGCTAAGCATAATCAACAGGCCTGATGATTGCACTTAGTATGAAACAGTCTGTCGCCCCTGAGTGTTGACTTCAATGTTCACTCATATATATATATATATATATATATATATATAAAAGCAATTTTCTAACAAATGAAAGATTTGTGATCTCATTACCAACTGATTATTAGCAAGTTTTGAAGCAAACCAAAAAAACTAATTTTCAGCTTAATTCATCATTTGATTTATTGATCTTAGATCAAAATGTTTCATATTATCCATATTTAGAATTTGGTAGCTTTAAACCCAGTACAGTAGAGAGAAAAGAAGCATTATGTGCTTATAAAATAGGGAGGATTAGGGAGATTTTGATCAAGAATATCCAATATTACTTTGTGTATAAGAGAATTATGAATATGTAGAGTCAAGGAAACAAAGTGTCACAAAACAATTCTATTTTAAATAGACTGTGTGTGTGTGTGTGTGTGTATATATATATGTATCTCCCTCACCACACCACTGAAAATAAGAACAATGTTTTTTTAATTATTTCTCCAAAATATAAAAATGAATTCTTTTCTTCATAGAATTGTATTGAAAATTGTAAAAATGTTGCAAAGTAGGAACCAAATTAAATAAAAGATCTGCAGAGTCTTAAAAATGCTTCCCCAAAATCATAAATACGTTTTTGGGGGATTTTTTTTTGTTTTTGTGAATGGCCAGAAAAAAAAAAAAAGAAAAAAATCTGGTCCATTTAATGTTTGAATTTATCAAGTTATTTTATCACTTGTACAACAAAAAAAAAAAAATCATGTGGGAATAATTCTTGTTTTTTAGACTTTTCCATTTGTACAAATATTTTCTCTTTCATTCTGTGTTCTTAATATTACAGCCAATCACTCAAGGCATATTTTTGAAAAAGAACATTTACACTCATCAACACCCCATTTTACAATTTTACTGTTCTCCGTTCTTGGTTAAGGCAAGTTTTGACAATAGGAGAGACCTCTAAAAGCTGAAAAACGCAGCTTCATTATCTAACAAGGAGTCGCTTCACCCCACATTCGCAGCAGAATTTCGCCTGAACCACTGGGTATTTGGTATTGCAACTATGGCAGAATTGTCGCAATTCAATCTCTGAACTGCCACTGTGATAGCCTGATTCTGCTTCTTGAGTTGTTCCATAACGGTTAGCAGCATTTCTAAAATGAACACAAAAATTCAAGACATTTAACATTGAAATACTGTAGGTCCATTGTCAGAGAAATGTTTTCTTGCTCTTATATTGCCTGCTTTCCACAAACAAAAATGAAAAAAAAACAGATTTTGTTCAGAATTTACACTCCTTCAAATCAAGTAATTCTTGTATTGTAAGCAAAATTTACAATCTTTATCAGGTAGAAATTGGATTGTGGATAAATAATTGACTGAAAAATTAGTTTTACTTCTTTCCAAAATACGATTTTTAGGGACTCCCTTTATGCTTCCAGGATTTTCTGATCAAGTTCTTTTTTTTTTTTAAGCTGATGATCCAAATCTCCAGGGTTAGTAAAAACAAACAGAAAAGAAATAAATGCCCAAATCATTTTAAATAATCCACAAAATGTTATTAAAATTACAATTTAGTCTTAAAAGGTGTTATCAGAAATTAATTCTCAAAAACTTTATAAAAAAAAAAAAATTAAATGTTCAATTTTAAAATGATAAAGTTAAAAAGTTTAGGTAATAAAATATTTAAATAAAACACTTGGTTGCTGTCATAAAAAAAACTATTCAGATATTGTTTGATGCAAAAGTTCTCAGCAATTTTTTGATGAAATTATTTTTTCACCTAAATTCATAGCATCATTGTTCAGTCATCAAATTGTTCTTGCTGGTTTTCTATCATCTCCGGTTACTTTTCAGCTGAACTATGTATTTCATCAGAAAAAAGATTTGAGGAATTTTTCAAAATCTTGAAAATATTAAAAACATTATCATGAAGTAGAACAAGGAGTAGTGGGAAGGCAATGTGCAGAAGGACTTCTCATCCTAACTCCATTTGCAACATAAGCCGTCATTGCCCCGTAACAGGTTCTTTTCTATTTCAGTGTATGTTCTTTTAAGATACGGATGATCATGACTTTGCATAACTTTATATTCTTCATGGCTTTATGTTTGTCTTCTTACTCACCTTCATAGACACTGTTCCTTTACGAAAAGCTCATCAGACAGGTTTCTCTTAATTTTGACATCTTCAATACATATCAAAAGGAACAAGCTAAGATTTTGAGCTAACAGCCATGCATTCCATTGTATAACTGATAATTTGTCATTTCTTTCTACTTTCTCTTACTATCTTATCCAGGAGTTCCAACAATTTTCTTTCTGTGTCTAATGTCAACACTGGATCATCTGCATATCTTGCTGTTAAGATGTTAAGTGCTGGCAATAATAAATCCTGATAGGATTTTTAGTACTCCAAAACTCCAAACCAGCAAATTGCTTACTTTAGTTTTACAAAATAACACTTTATCTAGATTTTAGCAATTCATAATAAAGAATTCAGTTTGAATCCTGCCAAAAACAGAATTTTAAAAAATTTTAATGTAATATATTTCTATTCTCACTCAACTCGAATGACACCTTTTCGTGTTGAATCAAAAAAGACAGGCAAATGTCGAAATGCTAATTGATGTTTACATTTGTGTGGAATTCATTTTCCTAAGGCTTTTAAACATACTGATTCACCTTTAATTTGAAGTGCAAAACTTCCAATGCATCAATTATCAATTTCTTTGCTTCTCCAGTAGGTCCTTGAGTTAAAAAAAAATCTCCTTTTTTTTTAAATTTTGTCACCTGAAACTAAAAACTACTGGCATCATCATCAGCAGCAGCAGCAGCTTCTATTATCTACTGCTTAGCTTCCATTTCAGTTTTTCCAGAGCAAATAAAACTTGAATGTGCCTTTTATATTCATTTTACTTCACCAAAATAAATTAAAATGATCACTTTTCCAAATTTCTTAAAGATAGCTGATGCTGGAAACTTTTGTATCAAGCTAATACTATCAAAGAAAAAAGCAGAATTATTAGTGACCTCAAAACCTTTGAATCAAGACAAGACCCATTGACTTTTTGTTAACTAAAAAAAATTAAAAAACAAAAAAAAACAATGAAATGTACCAAACAGTTTTCCCAACCAACTCTTTTCTAATCATACAATAATTCTTTTTACTTGTTGCATTCAGAAAAACATGCAATCTCTGCTAGTACGACTATTTATTCATTTATTATGTAATTATTAGCACAGCAACATCTACACGTGCCCAGTAACATACCAAATAAAACTTTAGGTCAAATGAAAAAAAATTAAATTACATAAAAAACAAAACAAATGAGAACATAAAGATATTTACTTGTTTAAAGAATTGGGGATCATCTTATTAATATGGCTTCCAGTCCCTCGTCCCATTGACAGGCCACCCACAATTCTGTTTTGACCGTTTACTGACTTGACATTGGGATGTGCTTTACCCCCACGACCGGTACGAAGAGCTGGTCCTGTCCCTGTGTAACTTACTCCATTGCTGACATTTGTGTCCTGTTCATCATAACCCTGAATAAATAAATAAAAAATAAATAAATTTGAAAATTAAGAGAGAAAAAATTAGAGAGACAGCTCAATTGTCAATCAAGTAAATTGGAGATAAAATTTTTAAAACCCTGAAATGAGAAATGATGGCCAAGTAATTTTCAAAAATTTGGAAGCAAAAATAAAATTCCATGCTTTCCTGTATATGAGCATCACAACATCAAGACAGATGTAATCTTACTAAATTAAAAATGTGTACACATTCATCTGGCAATAGATCAATATTGAACTAAGATAACTGTCACAACTTTTTATATTGCCCCAATCAGATTTAATAACAATAAAAACCAAACAAAAATGTTCCTTTTTCTTCAACATTGTCATCAGAATCTGCGAGGGGGGGAGATATTTCAGTTTCTTCTAATGCGTACCTTACCAGCTTTTATCCCAATGAATAGCATAGAAACAAAAATTCATTTTATTTCAGTTTATGATGATCTTGCTTAAAAGGTTGATTTGACAATAATTTCATCTTTTATCATTGCAGTTTAAATGATTGCATTAAACAAAATTGAAATATGCAAATATACAAAGATTGGAAAGAAGTAAAATCAGAATAAAACAAAAATACTTGCTTATTTCTAACAATGTCTTCATTTAGAAGGTTAATAAACATAAAAGTAAAAACAAAAAAATCTATAAAAATACATCAATTCACAAGAAAAATTACATTTCCTCAGGTTTATTTCAGGCAAGAATAATAAATTCATCATTTTTCAAGCAAAACAACAAGCGGCAAATTTTTTTCTAAATTCATTAACTTTTTCATTAATATTCATTTTCCATGACTTAAAAAACAGTTATGTATGATGTTTTTTTTTACAATTTCAAGCATTGCACACATTTAAATAAATGATATAAAACTGCTTAAGTCCTTATTTATACTTTATGGCAATAAAGAAAAAAATTATAGTGGCTTCAGTAAACCTTTTCTAGTTCCAAACTCACATGTACTGATGTTGCCAAAATATTACATATAATTCAATTGAATCTGAATCACCAGCTACATTTACTCAAGTTTAATTTTGTCTGATTTTTTAATACATATCTAATTTGTAAATAAATAAATAAAAAAAAGTGAAAGGTTCCACAAATGGAAACAGTTTACTATTTATTACCAGTTAGATTTGTTGCTTCTGCACACAGGATAGAGAAACATGAAAAGTGAAGAAATTTCTCAATATCATCAGGAGTTCAGTTCAAACAATTGAAAACCAACAACTATTTACCGGTTTTTGTGTATCTTTACCAAGTCTGCGGGTTAAATGAGCAGAATTGTTACTTGGGGCAGAGGGCAGACGAGATGTGAACCCTGGACGACGTAATCCTGAACGTTCTGAGAAGCAAAAGAAAAAAATGAATTTATTAAAAGACATTTTTAAAATGTAAAATGTTTCATTTCATAAGTTTATTTCCGTATTGAAAATTCAAAAGAAATTTTTTTCATTTGAATATTTAATACACAATAACATTCATTCTAAAGATAGACAAACATGCAATGCAATGAGCACTCTCCTTTATTCTGTAAACAGACAAAGTATTCATAGTTCAAGTGTAGAGAAAAAACATTCTAGATTTTTTCAATCTCTCAGCAAAATTAATTCTTGTTTACTTAATAAACTTAAGTACAACTGATATGAGTATTACTGTGTCACATGATGACTAAGATTTTGACCATTTTATGCAAATAATATGTATTAGCCATACTGTGTCCAGAACAAAAGTGGCATTTTTATTTAATGTCAGTTTATGTCATACTTTATATAGAGAAAGTACATTAAAAAACAAAAACAAAAAAAAAACAATGTAAGTATTGAACTTTTATTTAAAAAGCTAGTCATTTTAGTCATCATTTTATTAAAATGATATCATACACACACACACACACACACACACACACACTTAGAAACAAGTTTAATTAAATTCAACCATCAAGATCTCTCCACTGGCAGAACAGATTTACAGCTTTGCATTGAAACTATGACAATCATAGTCATGTGTTTTATTTCATTCAAACCAAGAGTCATTAACATCACACAAAGAACATTGCAAAGCTTTGTTTTATTTGACAAACAAAGAAATAGAATTGAACAAAATTGGGCAGAACTGAAGGAGACTACCACCACATTTAAATTTGTTGTTTTCCATTTTTTTCTTTTTACTTATTTCAGCACAGTTTTTTCCAATTATCAAAAAACATTTAGAAAAATTTCAATATTTAAACAATTTTAGGGGGGTTCAGTTTCTCATACAACATTATAGTAAATCGATCCTCCATTTTGGAACCACTCACGTTGGGATCACTGTTTTGGTTTCTTGGGGACAAGTTGTTGCTCCTGTTTTTGTTTTTTTCAAGTTTTCTTCAGTTCTTATATGGTATCTTCCTCAGAAACTCCAAGAACGGCTTTATTCAAAAATTTCGCAAATAACCCAGTTGTTGAATAGCACAAGCAAAAAAGTTAATTGCACAGGATCGATTTACTATAAGGTTGTATGAAAAACTGAGCCCTCCTCTAAAATTGTTTAAATATTGAAATTTTTCCAAATTTTCTTTGTCAATCGTTGTTTAAGGTTTCATCCATAAGATTGCACTGAAAAAGTAAAAAAAAAATTAATAACCAACAAATTTACAGGTGGTGGTGGTAATATTGTACCGGCGAGTGGTTCCAAAATGGAGGATCGATTTACTGGATCACATGACTATGATTTACTATAACGTATGAAAAACTGAGCCCCCCCCCCCCCAAAAAAAATTGTATAAATATTTAAATTTTTCTCAATTTATTTTTGTTAATCGGAGAGTTTAGGGTGTAATCAATAAGATTTGCACTGAAACAAAGTTATAAAAAAAAAAAGAAAGAAAGACAACAAATTTAAAGGTGGTGGTAGTCTCCTTCAGGTCCACCCAAAACTGAATAAAGTAGACATTAAAAAGAACAAAGCCTACCTTGAAGGTTACCAGACCGAGAAGGAGCAGCAGCAGCAGCAGCATTTAAGTTGTGGGTTGGCCGAGGAGGTGCTGAAGAGGATTCAGTTTTAACCCTTGGTTTGGGTGGCTCATACTGGAGGAAACAAAAATGAAATGAAGAGGGACAATAATCAAATATGACAATTTCATCCCAAATCCTCAACAAAGCAGTTTAGTTGTTCTTGAATTAATTTTCAGAGTCACAGGGAGAAAGAGAGAGAGAGAGAGAGAGAGAAACAATCAAAATATCCTGGGTCTAAGCAAAAATTAAGAACTAAAATCAAAAACAACATGGTTGAATATTAAAATAATGTTAGAAGAATTAAAAAGTTTGTTTTTTCTTCTAACCCAGTACTTGGGAAAGACATGAATCTATTTCTTCTTGCTCAGCTGTGGGTTAAATAGTTGGGTAAAACTGGGTTTTCTAAAAATTGGGTAGCATCTAGTCTAGCATAAAGGACAACAGTAAATTCAAAACTATAAAGAAGGCAGTAGGAAACACTGCTATTACCTTTCCCAAGAAGTTATGGCAATTCCAAGATAATAATGTGCAGAGAGCCATGGCTACCTATATTTTAAAGGGACATGGCATTTTAAAGAAAGGGCAAGGGAAGATTTTGTCATATGACACCAGTTAACAATTCAAACATTAATATCAATTTCTTGACACTAATAATGACTTCTACATTTTTATATCTAACCACAAAGTGAAAAGCTTCACAAGAAAGAAGAAAACCTTGTACAGTGAGCAGATTCAATTTGGCTTTAATGGCTTCCCCTCAACCAGAATCTATGGTTGCTTTTAAACAATAACAGAACAATCATTAAAATTAATCTCTTAATGAAACAAAATTGATTAAATCTGGTTCACTCTGTTACAGAGCCAAAGGAAAAGCCTAATGAGGGTAAGATCATGTTGCTCCAATCTTCAATATCTCTCACAAAATCTCAGGATTTAAAAAAATTTGCTTTTATCTAAACACTAATCATTGACCCCAACAGAAAGTCTGCAATTACCCAACCACTAAGCAATCGATATAAGAGAAAGAGAAAAGTGAGAGAGAACAATATTTGCATCTAAAAGTTATTTACAAATTCAATATATGACATTAGTAAACTGGAGAGTAGTTGGAATAAGGAAAAAAAAATTCTAGATATTAAGTATTTAAAGGTTAAAAGCATGCTTAATAATTTACAGCACTGAATTGAGAAAGTAAATACTGAAAGATGAAAATAATTTTAAGCAAACGCTTTTGAAAGATAGGTTCTGTTGAGTAGGTAGCTAGACTGAGGGCTTTCTAAACGAGTGGGAAAATTGATTTATTTTCATTTTTGTTTTTAATTAGTAAATCATATAAAGGCTGATAGCTGTTTACCCCACCCCTAAAAATTATAAAGGCCTGTAAAAATTTACCCCAGCCTAAAAATCATATAAAGGCTGATAGCTGTTTACCCCAGCCTAAAAATCATATAAAGGCTGATAGCGTTTACCCCAGCCTAAAAATCATATAAAGGCTGATATCCCCTTTACCCCAGCCTAAAAATCATATAAAGGCTGATAGCTGTTTACCCCAGCCTAAAAATCATATAAAGGCTGATAGCTGTTTACCCCAGCCTAAAAATCATATAAAGGCTGATAGCTGTTTACCCCAGACCTAAAAATCATATAAAGGCTGATAGCTGTTTACCCCAGACTAAAAATCATATAAAGGCTGATAGCTGTTTACCCCAGACTAAAAATCATATAAAGGCTGATAGCTGTTTACCCCAGACTAAAAATCATATAAAGGCTGATAGCTGTTTACCCCAGACTAAAAATCATATAAAGGCTGATAGCTGTTTACCCCCCCCAACCTAAAAATCATATAAAGGCTGATAGCTGTTTACCCCAACCTAAAAATCATATAAAGGCTGATAGCTGTTTACCCCAACCTAAAAAAAAACAAAAAAAAAACAATTCTTTAAAGTTTTAAAACAAAATTTATTCATATAATAAATGTTTAAAAATAAAATAACCAATATTTATTCTTTCTAAAAAGTCATACATAATTTTTTTTCTTGCTTGATCAATTTTGAGTTTGACGTTAGAGTGACACTCACTTGGGGTTTTGGCTTTGGTTTGTTGGCAGGTTTGTTTCCGACTTTCCTATTCATTCGCAAATGCTGTTCTTTGCAAAACTTTATGTGCCTATCTGCAGCTGTTGGATTGAATCGACGTTCACAGTATTCACATTGAATATAATCTGTAAGATGTAACATCAGAGATCCCATTATTTTCAGGAATTCACAATAAAGAGACGGCAAATGAGAGACTGATGCAAAAAATATGCTATTTTCTTTTTCAATCATGTTTGCATTTTGAGGAATTCGGAATCAAATTAATTGAGAATAATTTGTAGAAAATTATTTACCTTTATTTTGTCTGGTCACCATTTGTTAAGTCAGTTAAGCATAAAATAAATTTATTAGGTTAAAATATACAACATTAAGTTTGCTTTCCTTCTGTTTCCTCTCCAAAGATGCTTAAGACATGCTGTATAATTTTTATTACAATGAACGTTTGAACAATTTTATTTAGCATAAGACAGGGAAACTTTCAAACTATTTAAAATAACCATGAGTGTTCAAAATCATTGGAGAATCAAATCAATAGGAATATTTAAATAAGAAATTATTAATAAAACATTATTGCAGTTCTGTCAAGCCACTACTCCACATGATTAAAAGCTTTTATGTTTATATATTTAAATAGCAAATACATTCAACAGAAATAATCCTGATCATTGGCAATAGTAAAGTCTAAGAATAAACAGCCCATCTGGCACTTTTTAAACTGCTACTTGTTATTGGCTGACAATTTATGTAGTGTTAATGCATATTAGGCTGACAGCCAACCAATACAAAACTGAATATACAGGGTGCGTCAGGTATTTGAGGACATAAGTTACTTTTCTTATTGCTTTTTTTATTTTTTTTAATTATTCAAACACAAACATTCCAAATCCAAAATGTAAATAAAAGTACAATAATAAAGATGAAAAATAGTTAATCTCAAGACAATAACTACTTCTATAACTACTACTATGATAATTACTACCACTACTGCTAGACAGTAAATAAACAAATCCCAACAAATAAAAAGGAAAGAGTGACATCTATTTAAACTTATTTATAAATGGAACTTTGTGTGTGTGTGTGCGCCCCCATTACCTATAGACTCCGAAAAGGCTGAACTGATTTTCTTGAAAATTTACAGTTGTACTATAAGTGTCTGCGAGTGTTCTTAGCTAGGTTTTGTGTCGAGGTACCCCCGATAAATATCGAAAAAAATCGGGTTATAGAAGGAGTGGTCTGATTTGAATTAAATTTGATACACTCATAGTCAAAGACATAAGAAACGATATTCAGAAGTTTCAAGATTGCAGTTCTTACAATAGTGCAGAAAATCGATAATATATACATATATAAATAAAAGGCAAGATGTTTGTGTGTGTGTCTGTTTATCTGCCTGTATGTCCTTTATACAAATCCACAATTTTTATCCGATTCTCATCAAACTTCAAAATTTGACTTACATCCATTCATTTTTCTTTCAGTTACGGTTTCGCTTTAACTGGAAACAACTATTGCTTTTTAGTCTTTCGTGCCAACGTCCAAAGAGTGAATTCCAGGACTATAGATTAGTTTTAACCTTCATTACACCCGAGCAATGCCGGGCTATACTGCTAGTTGTTACAATAGACTTGTGCCTTGCTTCATCATAAAACTTCCATGGCTAAATTAGTTAAGGTTTTAATCATGTAAGACTAGCTCTTAAAATATGAGATTTTGAATTCAAGTCTCATCAGAAGTTACTTTTTTATTCTGGCTTCATGCAATTTTAATCGTCAAAGAGTCAAATCTTGTTGTGGAAAGATATGCTGGGCAAAAATCTCAATGTTCAATCTAACAAATGTCATTTTATGCCTTCATTTGATTTCTTCATTCTGTTTATTTAAAAGACATGAACTTCAACAAATAGCAATGGAGAAACTAACAATATATCTTGATATTTCTCATTTCTAGTTTGGAGGAATTATAATTGCCTGAGAAATTTTACACATACACAAATAAACCTACCTATTATGTTTTGCTGATAAAGAATGGTAACAATCAGACACAATTTCCTTAATATTGAACTGATATTAACAGTTAGAATTCAACAAATTGCATTAATCTTATACTTTAACAGACTACTTAGCTGCTTTGTGCTTCAATTTGTTTCAAAGTCTTTATTTCACAGTTTCTAAAAGTCTTACTTGGATTGACTATTGGTGCAGGTGGAGGCGGGAGTGGCTTGCCTTCAGCAATGGCTTGTGATACTTTCTTCGCATTACGAATAGAATTCAAGAATTCTTCATGTTGGGCTCTCCAATTTACTTTAGGAATAGAAATTTGCTGAAAGAGAATGAAAGTTTTTAATTTTTTTTTTTAATTCATATTTTCAATTTTTCATCATACCAAATATTAACAAACCAGTGAACCTTCATCAATCAATCATCATACAAACCAGTGAACCTTCATCAATCAATCATCATACAAACCAGTGAGCCTTCATCAATCAATCATCATACAAACCAGTGAGCCATCATCAATCAATCATCATACAAACCAGTGAGCCATCATCAATCAATCATCATACAAACCAGTGAGCCATCATCAATCAATCATCATACAAACCAGTGAGCCATCATCAATCAATCATCATACAAACCAGTGAGCCATCATCAATCAATCATCATACAAACCAGTGAGCCATCATCAATCAATCATCATACAAACCAGTGAGCCTTCATCAATCAATCATCATTCAAACCAGTGAGCCTTCATCAATCAATCATCATACAAACCAGTGAGCCTTCATCAATCAATCATCATACAAGTAATAAACTACAAATTAAAAGTAAATCAATAGAATGAAGCAGATTTTATTTGTAATGAAGAAAATCTGTCAAGGCAAAATGACTATTTTGAAATTCATTTTAATTGGCCAAATATCAATATCAGTAATCCCATTTCTGATTTTCTTTTTTTATGATGATACTATAAAATAGGTTTGTTAGGGAAATACCATTAAAATAAGAATAAAGAAATAACTTGAAGAATAAAAAAATGTCCTCATAAAATATGTGACTTAGTATCCGATCAGAATTTTTGTTTATCTCAGTAACGATGATGATTAAATTTTTGTTCTTGTTACAAAAGTTGAAAAGAAAATCATTAACATTGAAAGAGAAACAAAAAAAAATGTAAAATATTGAAATAATGTTAATTTTTGTAAAGAAAATTTATTTCAAAAGTATCATTGTTCCCTATAAAAATTAGCAAGCATGGATAAATATGCTCACAATAAACTGGAGTGTGAAAAGAACAGTTTTTCTCGTGACACTGCTTTTATTTTAACAACCTTCACTCTTAGGTCGTGTTTATTGTTTAAAAGCAAGGATTAGAATCAGAATAAAATCTAAACATATGAAAGTGAATTTATACGTTTTTGTTTTTCTTGAGAATTGACAACAAAACTAAAAGATACAATTTATTAGATTGTTTATTTCCACTAAATATTTATTATATTTGAATAATTGGCAAAAATTTGCCATTTGATTCCAACTTTATAAAATGGTCAACAATTAGAATTTTTCTTATAGCTGGTTCACATATTTTAATAATTTAGTAAATGTTTATAAATTTATGAATAAAAATTGTTTTCAGATTTACTTCTTTATAAATTAATAAATAATAAATATTGCATTGCATTACTTTTAATTGTATTAGATTTTAGAATGTTGTAAATATAAAATTATTCTTGTAAATAAACAATCTAATAAATAAATAGTGTTTAACATTTTTGTTATAAGTTCTCAAGAACAAAGAAAATGTATAAATTCATTTTCATCACATGTTTAGGTTTTATTTCAACTTTAATCATCGTCTTTTAAAACAGTAAACATTGCTGAAGAGTGAAGGCGGTTAAAAAACTGTCATAAAAAAAAAACATCATTTTGAGACCACATCTTATTGCAGGCACATTTATCCATATTTGCCCCAAAATTATTCTTTTTTTTCTTGCATCATGAACATTTTCACATTTTATTAAAAAAAATTAAAAAAAAATTAAATGTATGTTCAAAAATCATTTCACATAACTTCTGCTGATTAGGATAGAATGCAAGTTAACTTTCAATTTTAAATGTAGTTTGGCTAAATATAAAGTAGTCTCCCCTTATCTTATTTTATTTTTAATTGGTATCACCCCCCTCCCAAGCAAGACAGTAAAGCCACTAAAATGCATCAGTCAAGTATTGCACTTAACTTCATAAAGTCTATGTACCAAAGCGAAGAGCTTATCTGAGTAATTACCATGAAAGTATTTATAAAAAAAAAGGCACAAAGAGACAAGGGCAGTGGGTAAGTGACTGAAGCTGAGCCATCAGATCACAACCAATAATATTGCTGGGTCTTTAGATCTTATTAAGGAATTGAAGGCTGAGGCACTGAACCATATGTGGCAACAATATTCTAAGCATGCATGAATGGCAGACTTATAGATATATAAGATAGATTCCAAAGAGAAAAATAGTCCCACCCATTACACTACACCGACTTTCTTAGCAGGTAACTTAACAATGGATTCAATCTGCTGATAGAAAGATGATTAATGCAGAGAAGTTAATGTTTTTGATGCATTAGAAGTGACAAGCCATCTTTTTCCCCAGTTGACAATGGTGTTGAGGTTGTTTTAGATATCAGCTGTCATTTTGACCCTTTCAGATTGATTTAACTTTACTTTTGAGGCAAAAGTAAATTGTTGTGTCATTAGCATAGATACCAAGCTGGGAGCTGAAGGAAGGTCATTAAAAACAAAACAGGACCAAGGATGAAGCCTTGAGAGGACATCTATATTAGTTAGAAAGGATCTAGACGAGTGGCCGGTTAGGATAACTTTTATTTCCCAATTTGATAGGAAAGACTCGATCAGCTCAAAAAAGTGTCCAGAGATACCATAACTTTTCTGCTTGTGGAGAAGATCTGTATGCCAAACCCTGTCAAAGGCTTTCGAGATATTCAGTGCTACAGCTTCACTATTTTTATATAGAGCATGATAGACTCTTTCCGCAATTATCATCAGTACATCAGCAGTTGACCTGAAGAAATGACAGCTGCATTGCTTTCTAAGAAAATGTCCAGCAATGAGAAATGATGAACCCTTTCAGCATTGATTAAGGCCTCTAGGAGTTTACCAAAATGTGGTAGAAGTCTTATAGGCCAATAGTTGGAAGAGTTGGATGGCTCACCAGAGTTCTTAAAAACTGGAACAACAGATAACTTCCAGCATACTGGAAAGCAGGAGGCAGCAAGGCATTTATTATACAGTTTATAGAGAACAAGAGCCAGTTTGGAAGCACATTTCTTAATGACTATTGCAGAGATAACTTGGGTCCACATGCTTTGTTGGGTAACTAGGTTAAAGATGATAGCAGATACCATCAAAGGGGTTATATAGATATCACTTAACAGAGAATCAGTGCTAAGTGGGAAGTTAGATAGGGATTCTGAGGATGAGTCAGGAGTATCTTTGAAGAGATTCAAAAGATAAAGCATTCAACTTTATCAGTATTTACCTGTAAATACATAAAATATCAATAGGAAGGGATTTACCATTCACTGCATAACATGTTACAAGGATGCGTTTATATATAAAAATAATATTTATAATGTCTACAAAGTTATAGTAAGGGATTCTATTGAGTCCTACTTGTTATTACAAAAAAGTTTTAATTCATGAAGTAGTTGTTAAATAGAGAAATTAGGAATAGAACGTTTTGGAAGATTGTAGAATATTTCAGTAAAATTGAGAGAATTCTAAATGATTCTAGAAATATGCAAATTAGATGTTAGCCCCTTTAAAAATAGGTTTTGGGAAGAGAGGAGTTAGTTGTTAAAAGGATTTGCTGACATTATCAACTCCAGCTTTGATTCAAGGATTTATATCCACCCGAAAGAATCTCTAAGAAAAGTTGGCCACCAACTAAAACCTGAAAGAGAACCTCATGGAACTATATGGGTAAATAGATATTTTTGACTCTTTCATTGACCAAACTAATAATTATTCTTTATATACACATTTAAGGATTTCCAAAGAGTATAGCACTTAAACTACTTCCTTAACTTAACTGGGTACAGATACTGACCCTTCCTCCCCACCACTTCGTAACACTTCGCCTGTCAGTAGTAAACTCTACGTTTCTGTTTTGAATGCAAAAAAATTGTAAATTTTGTATATATATCATTTTGTGTTTATCGTAAATTAAATATTTGTATGTGATTTAACTCTGCATTTTGGTCAATCATTTTTTTCTTTTCTTACACTTAACATGTAACAAAATTAACAAGTAGAAATTTATGAAGCTTTACTAGACTAAGTCAGCTTTAGCACTGAAAAAGTTATATTTATTATAATGGATAGTTACAGGCAAGAGATTAGATGGGGTGTGCTTATTTTATTAGTGAAAGCAGCTTTTAAGCTAGTCACATTAAAATTGATATTTTCATATTGTACTGCCATAGAATCTTTTTCAGACCAGGAAAATATCTTATACAGATTCTGCAATGATTACAATTCTGTTAAATTTGCATTTTATTTCATGTCACAGAGAAAAACAAGAAAAACAAGAAAAACAAATATGAAGAGAAGCAAATTTAATCCCACCTTGTTGACTGCTTGTTTCACCTGGTTGACAGTCATTTCCAAAGCATCTGCTCTTTGCTTTGTGGAATCAAAAACTTTACGTTTTTTATTTGAAAGTTTTGAACATATTTTTTGGTGTCTTACCTATGAAACATAAAAGTTATAAGAAACAATTACAAATTCTAAGAAACAAAACAGCTTATGACATTGACATTCAGACAATCATAAATTGATAGAAAATCTAAAGGTTAAAAAAAAAAAAAAAAAAAAAGCATGCCAATAGTAGGAAAATATTTCACTGCTTATAACACTTTTAAAGACAGAATTCATGATTTACCCTAAAAACATTTGACAAACAATTTATTATTTGAATTTAATGGCCTCTCTAATCATTACTTAATTATTTATATTTTGCAGCAAACAGCTTTAATGTATAAATTATATTTTTCATCTTTACTGAAAAAAAAAACAAAAAAAAAACAAACTCATAAACAAAGTCATAAATTCATCAGATTTGTTGAAATTATTCTAGGGATTCAGATATAATAAATAAAATAATATAGTATTCCAAAATCCTTGAAGATCTAATAGCATTTCCCTTTGAATATCCTTTATTATGTTTGAAATTAATAATATCAAAGTATCAGTGACGTTTTGGAAGAAATATCCACAAATACCTCATGGACAAACTCTTATATAGCCAATCAAATAAACTTGTTTGTCATCCAGTATAAGATGATTTGAAACTGTTTTTTTTTTTTGTTTTTTTAACAGAGGAAATGAAAATGAAAGCCAAAGAAACTCACCAGTGTTTGTGGATTAAATTTTCGTCCACAAGACTGACATAACTCTAAGAGCACTTCAACTGAAAGCAAAAAAAAATGTGTGAAATGTAGGAAAGTTGTAAATTCTTTGATTCTTAAGACAAATTTGAAATATTAATAAATGATAACAATTTAGATTTTTATCTTTTTCGTGAATATGTGAAGTAACTATTTCAACCATTTTAAGGGTTGTTCGGACAACTGAACACATCTTGCTCTTTTGTCTTCTAAAAGGTTTTAGCTATTCCATTCTATAGTACACTATATATATTGAACAAGAGTATAGGTTTAATTAGAACCTTTACAATATTATGAAACTATATTAGAAGAAGAATATTGAACTGAATCTTGAAAATCATGAAGAAAATGAAAGCTTATATTTTCATTCTAGATACATGACTATCATTTTGTTTGGATTTCATGGTTCATCAAAAATGTCAGTCAGTTAAGTACCATACATGATACACGCTTAGGTGATCATGTCTTGAAAGAGACATGACTGATTGGGCAGAAGATTTTCCCACAGTAGGTTGCCATTACTTTCTGTGGTAGACTGGTTGTCAACTAAGGTTAGAGAATGCAATTTGTCCTTCTATTCAGCCCATAGCTGGAGGGAGAAGAGATAGATTAATTCCTTTCCCAAGGGTATTTGCACATAAATGAATGCAACAAATTCAACTAGAATTCAAACTCAGCTCCCTGATTTTTCATTCTAAGCTGATATTCACTGCACCACAGAATCTTGTAAATATGAACAGTACAAATGGAAACCTTATTATTTTAAAGTTCAGTTAATGTTATTGACAATTCACTATGCATCCTGCCCTTTAGTGTTGAAAATTAGAAGCCTAAAGCAGCAATAATTGATTTATTTATTTTTATGGATTACCAAGCCTTTAACATATTTTAAATTATAAGAATAACTATTTTTTTAGAATACCAACAATTTTTCCAGATACTGGACCTACTATTTAATCCACAATTGGGAGGAAGAGATGTATTTATACCTTTCCTAAGGGTATTTGTGTTTAAACGAATGTAAAAAATTCAACTGGAATTTGAACTTAGTTCTCCAATTCCTCATTCTGACTTGTTATCCATTAATCCATCGAACACATCCTAGCAACAATAAATTTTGAAAATCAGGTCTATAATATATAACTTTTTTTTTTTTTTAATAATCATGTGGCCCCAAGCAAGGCATTTTACTGCCACTGTTGTGCATGGGGGTTACATAGGAGGAATGTTATGAGAAAGAGTGACAGGTTACAGGGGGTGTCAGGAAGAAAGTATGAGAAGGAAGAGAATACTGATGAGAGTGGGGTGGATGGAGAAAAAAGCATGAGCGAGAGGATGTAAGTTAGTGAGAATATGAGAAATAAGGTTCCATTTGGAATGTCAGGCTGATCTCTTCTCAACTTGTGCTTATAGGTAGACATTGTTCAATTTATTAGAACAAAAAACAGACAAACTTAGGAAGATGACATTGAAATGCCTCGAAACTAAGCCTCTTCTGTCATAATTGCCAAAATTAACAAGATTAAAGTGTTGGCATTAAAACAAATTAACAAAAGAAAAAGAAATGTACACACATATAGAATAGTGAAGATATGACTAAGCAAGATTTAAACAACTAGTAAAAATTTAACAAAAGGATTCTCATATTTAGAAATTTAATACGCTTTATACAAATTCATTCTTTGTATTTTTATAAATTTTTAGACTATTTCTAGCTGGTACTTTAAAATTTCAGTTACAATTAATTTTGAGTTTAAAACCACCATTCAAAGAGCCTTCACAAAAAAAAAAAGCAAAGAAAGACTTCTTCAGCTGTACCATTAGAAATACACCAATTTCTCCTTACAATATTCAACAACTTCATTCTATTTATAATTCTATTTGGTAAATTTTTGTTTTGTTCCTCGAAGGCCTTTACCCATTCAAATCTTTCCAAAACATCCTTATTTCCGTGCAAATGTAAATGCTGAACTCAAATCAATAATTGTTTATTGATGAAACCTACCTTTTTTCAAGTTTAAAACCAGAAAAATATCAAACTTCTTTTTGCTGTTTATCTCACCTCGTAACCACACTTCAAAAAATGTTACTCACTACAGAATGACTTCATGCGTAGTTTGCTAATTTTTCGACCAATTTACTTCCTTTTTGCAATTACTACGCGGAAATTGAGTTCCAAACCCAAACAAATTGGAGTATTTGCTCAAAGGAAGTAATCAGGCCAAAATAAGTCTCCTATGCCTCAAGTCATTCAGCAGTGAATCAGATATGAGAATGGTGGTAAGGGGTGAGATATAGTCCGATTTTTTTCTGGTCGATAACAGGAAAAAAGGTAGGTTATTTCAATAAAAAATTATCGATTTGAGTTCAGCATATACATTTGCACGTAATTGTGGGAGTTTATGAAAGATTTGATGGGGTAAAGGCCTTTGGGGAACAAATAAAAAATTTACCTTCTATTTTTGTAACTGATAGTCAAACCTTATAGACCCCTTTAAGACATAAATGAAAAGATCTAGTCCCATGGAAAAATTATATGACCACAGAATACTTCATAATTGTCTGGTATTCCTTATTTCAGAAATGTATGTTCCAATTTTTTCAGACATGCCTTAGATTCTTCAAGCAGCTCAACCAACATTTTTTTTAACAATCATTTCACCCCGAGTAAAGCAGTACTGCCACTGGTGTGCAGGGGGCTACATAAGAGGAGAGCAAAGAGAAAAAGGAACAGGTTATAGGGGTGTCGGAGAATGGGTAAGAGATGGATGGGAATACTGGTGTGAAGAGAATTAGATGAGAGTCGAGCGAAAAGAGAGAAGAGACAGAGAGTGTCAGGGAAAAGATAAGAAAAAGATGGAAGTCAAAGAGATAAGAGACGGCAACTGACATTGCATTTAAACACTTGGAGATTGTAGCTGTCAGGGAAGCATATGGAAGGGAGTTCCACAGGTGAGAAGTGCAAGAAAAGAAGCTGTTAGAGTAGAAGTGCAGGCTGCATTTGACTGTAAAAGGGTGGAACTTAGTTATCAGTCTAGTAGCTCAAGTAAATTCATGTAGAGGGGGGCACCAGGGGAGCTAAGCTTGTTGGAGTAGAAGCCATGAAAATATTTGTAGAAGAGACAGAGGGAAACCACATCTCATCAGTGAGATGTGACTGGAGTTGAGCTGCCAGGCCAGGATTGCTCAAATTGCAGATTTGTTTTTGGATTTTATTGAGAACCCCAAGATGAATAACATGGGTGCCCAACCAGATATGACAACAGTATTCAATGCACAGTCAGATGGTAGATTTGTATATGTGCAAGATGGATTAAAACAAGAAAAAGCTCCTGGCCTGACACAGTGACCTCACTTTTGTAGCAGTAGATTTAGCTATTGATTCAATGTAGTCATTCCACTTGAGGTCTGCTGAGAGAATGAGGCTGAGAAGGTTCAGTGTATTGCTTTCAGGGAGACTAACATGAACCATATAGGTATACTGAACAATTTGGGATTTTTCTCATTGTGACTTTGCATACTAAATGACTAATGACCTGTAAAAATCAACTGAATGAATACTAAATGTACTGATACAACCCAATAGCAAATCCTCCTTAAGCTTAATCTACAAACTCAGATCTAGTGTACAGAACACCATCATAGACATTTCATATATGAAATTTGAATACAATAGTCTTAAAAATTGACTTTATAGGAACAGGCACACACACACACACACACACACACACACACACAATAACATTTGACTATGGGAAACTCAATTCTTAATTTATTAGATGATATGAAAGTATTTTTCTATAATTTCCAAATATGGTGTATACCATTTACATTCAGTAGAAAGTTGATAAGATTGATTTATACAAATATCACAATTAAAAAAAAAAGAAAAAAAACAATATAAAACATTGAAAGAATGAAGCTACTATATTAATGAATTAATTTTCATTATTCAATGAATAGAAGTAGTGCTGGAATAAATTCCATTTTAAATACTTTGAAAAAAAAAAAAAAAAAAAAAAATCACAAGTTACAATATACACAAGTAAACTAGGATCTTCAAATTTCAAGTACCAAATTGTTTCACCCCAAGCAAGGCAGTACTGTCACTGGTGCGCAGGGGGTTACAATAAAAAAAGAGGAAAGAGAGAATAGAAGAAAAATGGTACAAAGGATGTTGAAGAAAGGGTAAGAGAGAGGTGAGAGCCAAGGAGATGAAAGATGGTAATTGACGTTGCACTTGAACTTTTAGAGATTGTAGCTATCAGGGAAGCAAGCATGTGAAAGGGAGTTCCACAAGTGGGAAGTGCGAGAAAAGAAACTGATAAAGAAGTGGCAGTTACATTTGCCTATTTTGACAGTAAAAGGGTTGGACCTAGTTGCCAAATTAGTTGCATGAGTAAATGCATGAGTGCAAGGAACCAGTGACTGAAGCTCGTCAGAGCAGAAGCCATGAAAATACTTGTAGAAAAGACAGAGTTCCATTAAATCTACTTACCTAGTAAAAATAGTCATCAGTAAACTAAATGTCAATGTTATTAACTATTATAATACCTATGAAAACTGACAGGATTATATGTGCATTATGTAACTTTGTAACTGTAGAAACCAAAACCAATGCCCCATTCCTAATAAATGTTTAACGAAATCCCTGATATATATGTGTTCGATTTCATCTATGGAGAATCCCAAAGATATTGGAAACACAATGAATATTTAAAAAGCGCTTTTACAATCACCTCTCATCCTTCACTAACAAAGAAAAACAAAACATGACGTCTCTTTCTAAATACTTTTGGAAGTTAAAAAACAAAAATAAAACACTTAAAGTTAAATGAAAAATCCTCAAACAAGCAAGAACATCTAAATCAATAAAGGAACCATGTTTCCTGTCTTCAAGAAAAAATTGAAATCATTAAATACATGAATAGCAACAGACTTTTAAACCAGAGGCATGAAACCATAGTAAACTGCAAACACATTAAAGAACTAACCTTACAATCATGCTAAAAAATACTACAAAAACCAAAGCTATGACCCCTTAGAGACAATAAACCTTTATAATATTAACACCTTTACATCAAATTTTACCTATTCCACACCACAAACTGTGATCTATTTTAAAGTTTCATAGAAAAAAGTGATTTCCTAAATTTAAAATTAAGGTTAAATATACAAAATTAGATTAATTATAAAAACTGAGTTTAAATACAAAAATATTGTGTAGTTGTACAAATAAACATTAAAGATAGGTCCAATCCTATTTCTCCCCACCCTTACACTTCCTTACTCCCCCTTCTACTAAACCCAAAGAATAAAGTCCAGCCATTAGGCCATAAAGCTATACCCCATTTTCTAATGTTAAATCTGTCTACAAAATTCCCGAAACATTCATTAATCAACTATTCCCTACCCATTCCTTTTTTTAAATTCTAACGGATAATTTACAACACATATTCCTTTGTCACTAACCCCAACCAATATCCCACACACAACTCTTCATTCCTTTTCACACCAATATCCCACACACAACTATTTTCATTCCTTTCCATACCAATATCCCACACACAACTTTTTTCATTCCTTTCCATACCACCTGATGAGACATTATAATTTCAATGTCGAAACAAAATGTACACTTTGTAGTGGATAAAAATTTGTACATGTTCTAAACTATAATTTATAACAAATATTCACAACTCTATATTATATATCAAGCACTGTTTTAAATTAATGTTTTGGATGTCGTAAATTTTCCTCCGTTCCTTATTCACTCATATATATATATATATATATATATATATATATATATATATATATATATTTTGTGTGTGTGTGTGTGAGAGAGAGAGAGGAAAACTTTTCATCTTAATATATTTGCTCTCTATTTTTATCTAATTGATATTTTATATTAATTAGATAAAATCTTTTAGATTTTTCTCTCCATCTTCATGGGTTACTATTCTCTCCTAATATATATGCATATATAGATATATATAATGGAAATTAACGAAGATTAATGAAACTTGGTTACAAACAACCAACAATTTGAAATGATTTGTTTGAACATTATTTTTTATCGATACTCGTATTTAAGTAGATATTCTGTTTTTAATTAAACAGTATTATATATTTATATCTACTGGCCTGATTATTTATGATAAATTTTTATTACAAAATGTGTGTCCTTCGGCAGGATTTGAACCTGCAACCCCTATCCACATAGGGGAAGCTACCATGTAAAAACAGAATATCTACTTAAATACGAGTATTGATAAAAAATAAAAAAAATATGTACTTTAAATCCCTTTTCAGGTAAAATGAGTTGAGCGTCATAGTGATGCCATATAGAAGCAAACTCCAAGCAGTTTCTAACTTAGAAAGTAAATCTGCATTAAAACTACTTTTTACTTTTTAGAAATATCTTCATATTTTATCCGCTGAAAGCGGATTAATCTTTTTCTTCTTTCAATTCTGCTATGAAAAAATATGACCGCTTTCCGCATGATTTTCTTTTCCATTCCTTGGGAAACCAGCTGCTTTGCTTAGTAATATTTACCAGAAAATCCAAAAGGAAACTTTCTTACTGATTTTAGGAAATGCCAGCAATGAGTCAATGCAACAAAGTTAAAAGCAAGCAACAATACTTCATTTTGTATATCATGTTTTTTAATCTAATTCATAGTACAACTATCAATCCCTAGCTGTTGATTTCATAATTTATTAGTAATCAGCCTCAAAGCAATTGCGTTCAAGCCATCTTACATCAATTCAAGTTAGTAAAAATATTAGATCTTTTAAAAAGCAAAATTGAAGTTGTTACATTAGAAACTTGTCCTAAATATTAAGTTCTTCATTAAGTACATGAAAGCTCAAATGCTTAAAGATAATAGTCTTATTGCACACAATCTGAGATAAGGAATATTTTTTTTTTGGAAGTATGGTTCACTCTGTACAAGACCCAGGGGCCGCTCAAGGTAGAGGGTTACATTAAAGAGTAATTTATATGGATAGGAGAGAAAATAACGGTTGACTCTAGATTTGAACAGGTTAAGATTGTTGTGATTGGGAAAACATCCTCTTGAAAGTGTTCTACAGAATGATTGACTCTTGGTAGCTTGTTCCATAGAATGATTTATTTTTATTCTTGCTTGTTTTTAACACAGTTTTACAAGTGAATTCTCCCATGTTCTTTTGGTGATGATCACACAACTATTAAGATACAGTATTTATTCAAAAGCTCATTAAAAATGACATCAAGAAGCAATACTCCAGTGATGAACAGCAGACAGTTAACTAAAAAAGTAATTAGATTAGTTTAAATAAGTCCATCTCCAAAGGAAAAAAAAATCAGTAAGAAATTTATTTTTTCAACAGTTTTTAATTGATTATAAGCTAAAGAAGCTTGGATTAAATTAAATTTCTTTATAAAGGAAACAGACAATATGTTTCTCATTGGATGGTCTGTATAGGATATGCAAATAATATAAGTGTAATCAGTAAGCCAAGTTCAAATTTGAGCCTTGTTTGTTACATTCACTTTGCACAAATGACTCTGGGAAAAAGCATAAATCCATCTTGCTTCCCCAGCTGTGGATTAAATAAACAAATTACTCAAGCCTTGAATGGCAGATTCTCTGAACTTATAACCTTGGAGAAGGCAATGGGAAACCAGATCACTATCTTTGCCAAGAAATCATGACAATTTCTAGTGTCATAAGCATCTACATCCTGAAGGAATATGGCATTAAAAAGAGTTTGTGTGTGTGTGTGTGTGTGTGTGTGTGTGTGAGTGTGTTTTAAATAGGTTAAAATCAGTATTGAGTCTTTCTAAAACAGTTTTTGATAGATAGATAGATAGATAGATAGATAGATTCTCTGTAGCTCTATCAAGTAGAAAGGATAGATGACAGAGCAAAATAAAGCCAAAACAACTCAGTCAACATATTTGTTAAATAAAACAATAATCAATGATCCACATAAAATGTGTACACTATCACAGTAAAATTAATTTTAAGGTATCTGGGTCATTTTTATGCAACAAACTGTCAATCTGATAACATTTCAAATGAATGCATTATAACTTCTTTGTTAGACAAACAAAAAGAAAAATTTGTCATCAGGTTCTATGAACTCTAAAAATTTTCACTGGTACATCTTGTTTTTTAAAAATAATATTTCATTGCATTGTGTGTTCATTGTTTCTTTTTTGTTTTTGTTTAACTGCACAAAATTCTTAAAATGATTATCCACTTAGTACTGAACAAGCGTTTGTGTTGCTTATCTGTTGAAAATAAAATTAGAATTACTAGTTTAGTCAGGAGCTTTGCCAAAACGGAATAGAACAAAGATGTAGCCAAAAATACTCACTTGTCTATTTTTATGATCAGTTTCTTTTCAATTCTTATATCAACTATTTTTTTTTTACTAGGATTCCTTCTTTAGCAGATAAAATTAAAGATAGAAGCCAAAATTTAGATGCTTATCTTAAAACTGTTCATAATCTGTCCTTTTGTATCAATTTATAGGCATTCTTACTGCAGTGCAAAACATTTTATCTGTAAAATTTCATTATGTATTTTCAGTTTCATATAATAAGTAGTTACAATAATTAAATAGCACAAATTCATATGCTCAAGGCATTCTTGAATAAATATAAAGTTTTGCTTCCACTTAGTTAACAATTGGTGATAACCAGTGTATCAACTGATTCACACCCATACCCTTTCACCAGTAGATATGTTGTTGGAATTTCACACGTAGAAGGAGACCAACTTATGTACAGAAATTAAGAGAGTCATGGAAAGTATTTCATTGACTGGTCGTATTATACAGCATGAAGCGCATGCAAAAAATATAAGTCAATGCCCACAAATCAAAAGTATTTTCAAAAGGGGAGAAAAAAAAACAGAGCTCAAATTTCAACCAGTAAAAATTTACATTATGATTTTAGATTTCCTAACAGTTAAATGTTTAAAGAAAAACTAAGAAAAAAAAAGAAAATCATTTCCCTAATTAACAGAATGTAGGAAGAAAATTTTCTTCAAACTTTAAAAAAAAAAAATAAATGCTTCTGGTTGTTGTGTTTTTTGTTTTTAAATGGTTTAGAATAAAATAATTAATTTAAACTCCTGGAAATTATTTTCATCTTCTAAACCAATCTCTAAATTCCCATATCCTGGATAGAAACTGAACTGAATTTAAAACTTTTATAGGTGCATAATTATTATTTCACATAATGCAACTTTTATAGCTGCACTTAATGCAAGTGAAATAATGTCTCTAAAAGATTCCTAAAATATCCTATAGAAGCATTGAAACTAATGAAGTAACAAAAAAATCTGATATAAAGTCATCATAAATGCACAATTATAATTTCTTCCGCTATTACAGACATCATTATAAAAATCATTTTCAGCAATTGTTAAGATGTCATTAGAAACAGTTTGTGTGCATGCATTGGTAAAATGATGGATGAGTTTAAATTGTTTGCATCTGTATCCCTATATGTCTATGGTTTGTGTAATTATATGTAGATAAGTATATATAGATATGTGTGGGAGGAGGTGTAAAGTCACATAGGTCTAAGTAAGTCAACTTGTATGTACGTCTAACCAAATTGATAAACATCCTTTTCTACTGAAACAAATTACGAACTCATAAAAACAAACTGTCCCAGTTGCTTTACAAGCAGAATTTGTATACACAGCATCCTTGTTTTTTAACTTTATCAAGAAAACATGATGTACACAGTTTTGCAAATAACATTAAGTAGAAACAACTTCCCAGAAATGAATTGCAGTCTTAAATTTTGAAGTGAGAACTTCCCACAAAACTTTTTTTTAAGTGTGAAAAAAAAAATATATATATATATATATAAGTTTATTTTATCATAACTTTTAATCTTCTATTAAATACATTTAAGAAAAGTGTGCTTGTATGTTCAAACTAAATCAATTAAATGAAATATTCAAAATGAAAATATAAACAGCTGAGAAATAAAATTATTTATTTAGTTGATTAATACAGAATCTCCTTTTAAGATAAAGCCTTCAATTCTATCCTGAGATTTTATTTTGATAACATAATTGGCAAAGTAAAATGACACAACCAAGTTAAAGTGAATAGTATTAAATTGTTCAAATTTTTAATATTGATCCTACTTAGCCATTAAGCCTATATGGTCAAACTGGTAAAGGTGAAATCTACGTAGGACGTAACTCCCAGAATATAAGACAGCAGTTAAAGTTTATTTTTTAATAAAAACTGCATATTTTAAATCATAGAATGTAACCCGATCTTACTAGCAAAAAAGTAGAAAGATGAAAAAAAAAACAAGGTAAAAGTGAATTTAAATTATTTTTAGAATTTTCATCAAATTCCAGAAAATAATTTTGTACGTTCCATATTTTCTATTAATATATCAGATCATGCCTTAAATAATATCCAAAATCTGATGTTGATGGATTGAATGACATTTGCTATTCCAAAAAGGTCTAAATAATAGCTATATGCTTGTACATGTTCCTATAGTTTTTAATGTAATAACTTTAATTAACACAGTAGAATCCAATTTAGTTCATCCCCACAAAATTGGACATCCAGAATATAAGACCTGTAATGCCACATGAGTTTAGAAAAGTCAATAATGCTGTTGAAACAATTAAAATAATGTTTAATGAATAGAGTTTTCAAATGAAAGAAAATGCCAAAGATGGTTTTGAAGAGTTTTAAAAAAAGCAATTTCAGTTTTAAGACTTATCTTCAATGACTTCAGTTTTGGACAAGTCATTATGTTGAGTTTAATGATCACATTATTTTTGTTTAATCATTTCATTCAAAACAAGGCAATAAAGCCACTAAAATGCAAGGGGTTACTGAGTGCTAGAGGATATGAAAAAATATATTATCAAAGAGAGAAAACAATAAAAGAACAAGAAGATAGAAGACAGAAAATAAAGATTGACATTACATTTAAATTTTTGAAGATCTAAGTTGACTGGGTAGCAAGAAATTGGATGAGAGTACCATTAGCAAGAAGTGTGATAGAAAAAAACTGTTAGCATAGAACTTACACTTACATTTAACCATTTCAACCATAAAATGAGGAGACCTTGCTGCCAATCTAGTACTATGCTTTTTTTCTTCATAAAGTTTACGTACCAAAGAAAAAGCTTATTGGAACAATAACCACAAAAATATAGAAAAGGCACAAGGAAAGCTACAGTAGGAAAATGACTGAAGAAGATGAGAGAAAAAAACCTTATTAAAGAGATAGAACAATAAAAGAACAAAAATTAAGAAAACAGAAGATAACAACTAACATTACATTTAAATCTTTAAAGGTCAAAGTTGACTAGAAAACAAGAAGCCAGAAGAGAATTCCAAAAGCAAGATATGCAATAGAAGAAACAGTTAGCATAGAACTTACTGTTACATTTAGGTATTTCAACTGTAAAATGATGAGATATTATAGCTTTCAACATCATTTTAGAATTAATTAAAACAGAAATATTGGAAAACAATTTTATTACTTTTAAAGATCTCAAAATTCAAAATGAAGAATTCCAGATACAAAAGTTGAGTAAAATCAGAGTTTGTTAGTGTCATGCCGGCATCACGCACGACAAAATGAACTCTTCCAACCGTTACATATACCTCCCCTCACAAGAGGTGAGAGAAGATAGCCAGGTAGATAGCCTAAGTATCCTGAGAGAGAGTGCCCTGAATGTAGCTGAGAGTCGTCTACGAACACTGATA
Source organism: Ascarosepion bandense (assembly GCA_037127315.1). Classification (NCBI taxonomy): domain Eukaryota; kingdom Metazoa; phylum Mollusca; class Cephalopoda; order Sepiida; family Sepiidae; genus Ascarosepion; species Ascarosepion bandense. The sequence goes on from JBBBDQ010000405.1 coordinate 1,236,791, forward strand.
CCATAATGACCATTACGAGTCCCAGTCCGTAGGTCGAATTATAATATTACACACTAACCCATATTATCGTTCTACTAACAAAGTTGCAAGTGTTGCATTTTGCCGAGTTTAATATATATTCGTTGTTTCCTATTTTGATTGTTTTGTGTTTTTCTTGCTGGACCTTTTACCGGATCCACAACAAATGGCGACGAAGATTCAAAAGAATTCACACAGAGATATAAAAAAGAAAAACATCATACCAAACGACAAGTGGCAACGAAGACTCAAAAACTTTATGCGGATATATAAAAAAAAAAATGGATTTTCAAATAGTAATTTTGGAACTGATAAAAAAACATTGAATTTCAACAAAGACTAGAAAAAAAACAAGCAGAAATGCAGCTAAAAAATGAAAAAAGGCAATTGGAATTGCAGGAAATACTACTGAAAGCTATAACTAACAAAGGGGCAGAACAGTGGAAAAGAGTCTACATTTTCGAAGGACGCCATATGGGATTCTATAGAAAATTTCACATCCTCTTCTGATGAGGACAAAACTTTTGAAGACTATTTTAGGAGGCATGAAGATTTTTTTTAAATTGACTGCGAGACATGGTCAGATACAAAGAAATTGAAATTACTGTTAAAAAACTGGGGACTTCCAAACATACGAAGTTCAGCGATTATATATTACCCAAGAAGACTAATTAGTTAACTTTTGAAGAAGCAGTTAGATGCCTAACAGAACTTTTTAGCCTGAAAACGTCACTTTTCTATAAAAGGTGGAAGTGTTTTAACCTGACAAAAAAAAAAAAAAAAAAAAAAATGAAGATTACGCCACATTTGCAGCAATTGTCAATAAATACTGCAACGATTTCAAACTATCAGAACTCTCTTCGGACAATTTCAAATACTTAATCTTTGTCCAGGGACTAGTCTCAATAAAAGACTCTGAAATTAGGAGAATACTGACAAAACTACAAAACGAACTGGAATTAACATTACAGAAGCTAGCAGAAGATTGTCAGAGGTGTTTAAGTGTGAAGAAAAATTCAAGGGACATTGAAGAATGGGGCATTGCACATGTACACAAAGTAAACAGAAATACACATTTTTTAACCTCCTCAAAGAAAAATCAAAACAATTATGTTACTGATAAAGATAAATTAAAAAAAAACTTCCTCCTAGTTCGGGTTACAAATGTGGAGCTCTTCACTTGTATAAAGACTACATGTATCAATATAAAACCTGTTCAGCATGTAACAGAATAGGACACAAAAATTCTCATTGCAGAACTGGAAAAGGAAACATAAACAGGGTAAGAGCTGCCAGAACAGAGCATGAGGACAGAGTGAACATAAGGAAATACGTAGTAGTAGAAATTCTAAACAAAAGAATCAAATTACAGCCAGATTCAGGCTCCAATTTGACTATTATCAGTTTGCAAACATGGAGAAAACTAAACAAGCCCACCATGCTTAATGTCTGACCTGTTTTTCATACATTATGATCTTAATTTAGAGCTAATAATAATGAGCGATGCAAGCTTGTATGGCATAGGTGCTTGCCTACTGCACAAAATGGCAGACGGAAAGAAAAGACCTATTGCACACGCTTCGAGAACACTATTGTCAGCGGATAAAAACTATTCACAAATCAAGAAGGAGGCTCTAGGGATCATATTGGCTGTAACCAAATTTCACATGTACATTTATGGAAGACATTTCACTCTGCAGACTCATCATAAACCTTTGTTGACAATTTTCGGTTCAAAGAAAGGCTTACCAATATATACAGCAAACAGGCTATTATGATGGAGAACCATCTTGCTTAAGTACAACTTCAAATTAGAATACCTGCCTTCCAATAAGATCTGACACACAGATGGGTTGTCAAGATTAGGTGCCAAAGAAGAATGAACTGCTGGAAGCCTCAGTAATTTCTGCACTACAATCAGAAGATGAGATGAGAGCTGCCAGTGATGTTATTAGAAATTAGGAATGAGGCAGAAAGAAATAACTTCATTATAACTATGAATAAAAAAAATAGTAGAAAGAGACAGAAATCTTTCCAACAGCTTTTCACTTTGTGATAACATGTTAATGTACAATGAGAGAGTCGTAATACCTAAGACACTGCAAAAAAGGATATTAAAAGATTATCATATGGGACATCCTGGAAAAAAATCGAATGAAGGCTTTGATGAGAAGCTACATTTATTGGAAGAATATGGATGCACACATTATATAAATGGTAGAAAGATGTAAGGGTTGATCCAAAACCTTTGCTGAAAACTGATTGACCATGGTTGAGGATCCACGTAGCTTATGCAGGATTTATAGACGGATTTTATTATCTAATCACAGTAGACAGCTACAGCAAGTGGCTGGAAGTTTTTCAATATAAGAATCCAACAGCAGAAAACAATTAACTGCCTACATGAACTGTTTGCAAGGTTCAATGTAGTGGATTGTCTGGTAACAAACAATGGAACACAATTCCCGTCCACAAACTTCCAGGAGTCCTGTGAAATATTTCAAGTGAACCATATTAAAACTCCACCGTATCACCCACGTTCGAATGGATAAGCTGAGAGATTTATCAACACTTTAAAAAGAGCAATGAAAAAGGCATATGATATACCCACAGAGAAAGCACTGCAACAGTGTCTACAGGTTTATAGAATTACCCCAAATAATAACACACCATCAGGACTGTCACCAGCAGAAGTGATGTTCACTAGAAAGATAAAATCGGTATTTGATAAACTACTACCAAAGCAAAATAAAAAGCAAATAACATCATTCGTACCAAAGAGGATTTTCAGACCAAGGGAAAAAGTGTATGATAAGATGTTTAACAACACGGCCTACTGGGAAACTGGTACGATAACTAATTGGATTGGGAATATGTTATATATGATTCAAGGTTCAAAACATATGCACAGAAGGCACATAAATCAAATTAGGAAAAGGCGGTTGGAGGAAACCAACATGTCACCACAAGAAGAAGAGACTATGGACACAATTTTTGACAGGTTCGAGTCACAAAGACCACAGACAGTGCCTGAAACAAGAAAATCAGGAAGGAAAAGTTCACGGAATCATTGATAATAAACCATAAAAGAAAAAAATATTAAAGCTCCCTACACAGAGAAAAAAAACTTGGGAGGAGGGTGTCATGGCGGCATCACCCACAACGGAATGAACTCTTCCAACTAATTCATATACTCTCCTCACAAGAGGTGAGAGAAGACAGCCAGGTAGATAGCCTGAGGAGAGTGCCCTGAACATAGCTGAGAGTCACTGCTACCATAACGACCATTATAAGTCCCAGTTCGAGGGTCGAATTATAGTATTACACACTAACCTGTATTAGCATTCTACTATCAAAGTTTCAAGTATTGTATTTTGCCGAGTTTAATATATATTCATTATTTCCTATTTGGATTGTTTTGTGTTATTCTTGCTTGACCTTTTACTGGGTCCACGACAGTTAGGGAAACTTTTACTGTAAATATCATGATAAAACTAAAAAGATTATTCAATTGGAAACAGTAACAGTTCCTAACACAATTCATATTCTTTTAAACACTGCAAAAAGATCAAAAGACTTCAGATCAGGAGAAAAAAAACATCAACAGGTTTAATCATCAACAATACTCACATCATACAATGTAGTAAGTGTTTAGTTATAACTATCAGAAGAATTATACTTTCATAAATTAAAACAAAAGTTACACTTATTCCTTTCTTAAAATATAACATTAGTAATAGAAATATTAAAATTCTTCGTATTTTGTAAATCAAGAGTCAATTATTTGAACTTTTTTCAGCATATCTTTCAGTTGGTTTCAAAATTTAAAAAAAAATGAAAATAAAAACATTTTAATCAGACAAAATTGATAAAAAAAGAACTAGTGTTAGAGAAAGGTTTCAGTCATTTTAAAATGCTAGGGATGCATTCATTATTTCAACTAGCATATCTTATCTGCCTACTTGTTTTTGTTTTTCTTTAAAGAAAATTGGAAATAAATATTACTACATGAAGTTTCTGGAGCTCTCATAAAAAAAAGCACAAACCTTTTTTTTAGGGGAAAGGAAAAGGGTTTATAGAGTATGTCATATCTACTATAATTTCAGATAAAATGCACCCCTACTTCTCAGGCTCTGATGAATTCCCATGGACAAGTGTGAAGAGGAGCAAGAGACCCATTAAATATTAGATACAGATGAAAATGTGGTGCTGATGCAAGTGAGAGATTTTTAAATAACAAATATATCTGGCCACTTATATAGTTCTTGTCTGTCTTTGGGAAAAAGTGTACAACATTTAATCCTAATAATAAGGGATTATAACAAAACTCTTTAAATATCCAAACATTTTGGTTATATGATTTAAGAATGTGAAATTTTGGTTAGGTCTTTTTATATGACCAATATATAAAAAAATGAGTTTATCAGGTACCATTCTCATTATGCACAAAGGTTTATTGTCCATGTATCCACCCCTATGCCAAATAATTACATATAGATTAAACAAATTTTGTTAGGTCAATTGAATTCCTTAGTGTTCCTGATATTGTTACATTTTAACCAATCCATTCTTCAGAATGCAAAGTTAAACAGCATCGAACCCAGTTAGTACTTAGATGGTGGGGGTGCTTGGGAACACCAGGTACTGTAAGCAACCTTCTACAATCTGAAATATGCCTCAGCTTTAAATAAGCCACAAAGGATTGACACACCATAAGAAAGAAAAAAAAATATCAGTCACCAACATTATAAAAAAGTGGGGCAATAAAAACATACAAGTAAAAATAAAACTCAGTTTTTCAGAAATGGTTACAAAAAAAAAAGATAAATGAATGGATAGAAGGCATTGTGATAATAACAAAAAGAAGGTGAAGGAGGAGTTCAATTGTCTAAACAAAATGTGGAATGTTAATGACTTCCCATTATTGACCAAGTTTAAAACAATATTCAGTATTGAATTTAGATTGTCAGTCAAATTATTACATCATATAAATTTTAAAAATACTAACAAAAAAAAGCTGAACAAAACCATTTACAATTTAGCCTAATATATCTGAATGAAAACTTATTTTTTTATACAGTTTCTTAAAGTGCAAATAGGAAATTTCAAAGAAACAATTTTCTATCACATAATTCTCCATGATGCAGTCTCTAGACAAGTTGCCTAATTAGAAAAAAAAAAAAAAAAAAAAAAAAGAGTAAATGAATCCAATGATGTTAATTATCTTCAAGAGACAATGTAAATTTACAGAAAATGTGTTGATATTACTAATAGCAAAAATTAAAGTCTTTCTATTTAATTTTACATCTAAGTTCAAATCTCCAATCTAACAGATTCATTTTTAGAATACAACTAAATTCTACAAATATAAGTAATTAACTAATGAATATTAGAAATGTAAATGTTGGGTAAAGATTTTTTAAAATTGGATTCACCCCAAGAAACCAGTAAAGCCACTAAGACACAGGGGTTACTGGGTGTTAGAAAATTTTAAAAAAGAGACAGTATTAAGGAACGAGAATAATAGGAAAGTGATAAGGAAGACAGTCGATAATAATTGACATTGCATTTAAATTTCTGAAGATCAAAGTTGGTTAGAAAGCATGGCACTGAAAGAGTGTTACACAAGCAAGAAAAGAAACTTAACATAGAACTCGCGGTTAAATCTAGCCAATTCAACCATAATTTGATGAGACCTTATTGCGAATCTAATACTGCACTTAAATTCTTAAGGGCTAGGTACCATAGCAAAACGTTCATCCAAACAATTACCATGAAAGTATTTATAGAAAAGATACACAGAAACAACTTTACAGTAGTGGGAAAATGACTGAAGCCATGATGCCAAATCAGAACTAATAATATTTCTGATTTTTTTTTAAATTTTATCTAGAATCTCTAAATATATAACAGAAGCATCAGACCAAATGTGGCAGCAATATTCAAAGCATGAACAAATGGTATACATATATATATATATATATATATGTAAGATAGATTCTGTAAAGAAAAATTGTCTAGCACAGTATAGTGAACCAACTTTCTTAGCAGCTGACCGAGCAATGGATTCAATATAGTCTTTTCACATCATGTCAGCTGAGAATGGTAGCCAGAGAAGGCACAATGATTCACTCTCTTGGAGGTTAGCATTAGCCTTGCTGATGGAAGGCAAGAGTCTTGCAGATGATTAATAATGAGTAGTTTTGTTTTGGAAGCATTAAAATTAACATGCCATACTTTAACCCAGTTAAAAACAGACTGTAGGTTAATTTTCAGATCAACCACCAATTTGACCTTTACCAAAATGATCAGGCTTGTTGAGACAAGTGTAAATGGTTGTGTCTTCAGCATAGATATCAAGTTGAGAGCTGATGCCATTGGGGAAAGTCATTAATGAAAATGAAAAACAAGGAAGAACCAAGAAAAGGGCCCTGGTGGGGGGATATCTGCATTAGTACAAAAGGATTTAAAAGAATGGGCATTCAGGATAACTTTCATTTCAAGATTTGATAAGAAAGACTGAATCAGTTCAAAAGTTTTTTCTGGAGACGCCATAACTTTTCAACTTATGAAGAAGACCCCTATGCCAGCTTCTGTTGAATGTCTTTGAGATACATAAAGCAACAGCCAATGCTTTATCATTCTTATCTAAAGCTTAATAGATTGTTTCCACAATAATCATTAATACATCAGCAGTTGACCTAGAGAAACAAAAACCATATTGCTTCTCTGAATGAAGGTCCTGCAATATGAAATGCTTAACACATTCAGTTTTAATTAGGGTCTCTAGTAGTTTACCAAAAAGAGGTAGATTACACATCATTTTTACTTGTTTTAATTTGGAATTACATGAAGCTTATTGAAAAAAAAGATTCCAAATGACCAACCCTAAAAGGTTAGTTTTACTTTCCAGCTATAAAACTAATCGTCAGACAACTCAATTAAGAAGTTAATATAATTTAGAAACTATCTACTTTATTTTGATAAACTTTCAAATCATTACTAAGTTAAAAACACTAAAATTTACAGTATATATTTAAAAGAAAAACGCTAAATGTTATATGAGATTCTTCAAATGCTTTGTGTACCAAATTGATAGATAAATAATTTATAAGCAGAAATTCTAGACATAATAATCAGTTAATAGATTAATAATTTTTCAGAGTATTACTACACTAATTTGGTCCTACATCACGAACATGCTCCAGAATTCAGTCTATTATAATTTCCATCTTTATTAATTACTTGGATATGTTTTTCACATCTTTTAAATCGTAAATATCTATTTTAGTCTGTAAGGCTTATATGCAGCCAATTAATAATGATTCACAAATTTTGAAATTGAAATAAAAAAAATAAAAATTAATTTGCATGTTTGATATAAAAATTTGAAAAAGCAAATGTAGTTCCACGAAGAAATCAATTATAATTAGACAGAGTTAGAACACAGAAGAAGAATAATTATAAAATTGAACAATGGTTGAACCATTCCTTACAAAGAAAATCAGAAACATCAATGAAAATTAAAACCACAACTAAAATCTTTTTCACATATATTTTAAGATATTTACATTTGATTTTTCTAAACGTTTTGGCAAAAGAGTAAGTTTTTTTTTCCTCACTTCTATTAGAAAGAGACAATAGGCAAAGTTTAATTAACTCATTGAAGAATTGCTTAGAAAATAGTTTTCTTTTTGTAAGCATTACAAAGACATTGGTTTAATCAGCTCATTATAAAAAATATAATGCCTCAAATACATGAGCTGATCATTTAAGTTACAAAGTCTAGCAAACAAATTATTCTAAACTTCACTTTAATCAAAAAGACAGCAAAGAAACTAATGACATCATTTCTGACAAATTATTTTCACATAATATCAGAAAAAGAAGATTGCTCACAATGTGAACACTGGCAAGACTTGTTTCTTCCTCATAGCCATAGGATGAAACACTATGCTACGAGTGAAATCATCGAGCTAGCAATTTAAGTAATTATGATTATGAATAAAGAAATATCTGTACAGAGGAAATATTATCAAAGATTTCTTTATTACTTGTTAGTTATGATTCATATTTTTGTTAGATCCAACTGAATTAATGATCTTACATATAAAAATCTTTCAACTATTTTTCCATTATTACTAAAATGAACATTAATGTTACACAAAATAAATATTACCATGAAACAACCATACATATAGTTATTTTTTTAACTGACAAAATTACTACAAGACACACCCTTTTAAGTTAGAATAGATAAGAGGGAATGCTTAAGTTTGTATAAGTATATGCAAGGAGGTACTGAAAAGTACTTAGCTCAACTGACCTCAAAATTTGACCAAACATCAGGAAGAGAGTCTTAAAGAAATTTTTTTCTTACACACTTCCTTATATATATATATATATATATATAAATCTAAACTTATTTATAAATGGAACTTTATCTGTGTGTGTATGTATGTCTGTGTGTCCGTTACCTATAGACTCCGAAACGGATAAACCGATTTTCTTGAAAATTTACACAGTTGTACTATAAGCATCTGCAAGTGTTCTTAGCTAGGTTTTGTGTCGAGGTACCCCAGATAAATATTGAAAATCGATAACCGAATAAATCGGGTTATAGAAGGAGTGGTCCGATTTTAATCAAATTTTATACACTCATAGACAAAGACATAAGAAATGATATTCAGAAGTTTCAAGGTTGCAGTTCTTACAATAGTGCAGAAAATTGATAATATACATATATAAAGGGCAAGATGTTTGTGTGTGTGCCTGTTTATCTGTCTGCATGTCTGTATTTTTTCATTCCTTTTATTTTAGTTTTTGCTTCGGGTTTGGCTCTAAGTAGGTATAATTGTAGTTCTTAGTCTCAGCCATGATACAACAGAAACATTATTACACATTGTAAACTGAATGTAAATATTAAGTTCAATATTGGTTTTAGTTGTACTAAAATCAGTTATTAATTACAGTAATAAAGATGACTACAGTTCAAAGATTATTTCTTAAAAAAAAAAAAAAAAAAAAGAAAAAGAAGACAACTATCAATTACATTCATCTAATACTGCATTTAAATTCATAAAGTCTAGGAACCATAGAGAAAAGCTCATCAGAATAATTACCATGAAAGTATTTATAGCAAAAGTACAGTAAAGCTATGTTACAACAGTGGGAAAGTGACCGAAGCCAAGATACCAGCAATAACATTACAGATACTTTATATTTTATCAAGAATTTCTAACAGGAGCACCAAACCAGATGTGGCAATAATATTCAAAGCAAGGTCTAATGGTAGACTTATAAATATATAAGATTCTGTAGAGAAAAACTATCTAGCACAACAAAGTGAACCAACTTTCCTAGAAGCAAATCTAGCAATTTATTCAATATGAGTGGGTCTGTGCCATCAAAATATTTATATTGATATGTCGTCTAAAATGACAGCAACATATCTATTGATATACCCGCTACTGAGTATCTCACATTAAGACAAAAAATAAAAAACAAAATAATTCAAACCCGAGTGTGGCAGGAGGGATATAGGCTCCATATAACCCTAAATATCAGTACCATCATACCTGCCTGTTTCCACATGCATGTACATACATACAATTACATAGGCTAATTTCCATTTTACTCAAATATTTCCGTTAAAGCTCATAACAAATGAACTTTTGTGTCTATTCTGGTATTGGTTTATTTTGATTGGTCCATCATGTCTTTGTAACAGTGCCTCTCTGATTAAGAGGGTTTAGCTACTCTTCTAAACTTTTAAAACCCTCAAATTTGTAATTGAATTCATCACTTGATAAGACACAGACAGTGTCAAAACAAAATGACTACTTTTATAGTGATATTATAACATATTTATGTCATAAACTATATATATATATATATATATATATATATATATATATGTCATCCGCAGACAGATCTGTTTCGCTGTATCACAGCTCATCAGTACAGTTAGACATCTGATTGCTTTTTACTTTACCCATGATTGAAACCTGACCGAATTGGCATCAGTCGGTGATTCTGCCTCTGAGCTATGGGTGCTCGGTAGAAGGAAGCTGACTTTTTAGCATGTACATTATCATTATACACATGCCCAATAGCTGAGAGTGTTCTAATTCATTGCTGAATGAACGATGTGTAGATGCTAGGGTAGCTACTGTTTTTCAAAGTCTACCATTCTTCCAGAGTGCTCAATCAGGGTGTGAGAATGTAATGTCTTTATTATTGTTGTAGCCCTAAAAGGTTATTGTGTGAGTAATCACCAAAACAGAGGTTGGGAATAATAGTATATCAACAAGTACAAGACTTGTATGCTGCAAGAAATAGGCGAACTGCTTGTCAGTATAATGACTCTCTACTACCATATTTACACCAATAGTGTCTATGTATTTAAGAGGTTTTTATTTATTTATTTTTTTTTAAATAATCGTGTGGCCCCAAGCAAAGCATTTTACTACCACTGTTGTGCAAGGGGTTACATAGGAGGAATGTTATGAGAAAGGGTGACAGGTTACAAAGAGTGTCAAGAAGAGAGTATGAGAAGGAAGAGAATACTGATGAGTGGGATGGACAGAGAAAAAAGCATGAGAGATAGGATGTAAGTTAGTGAAACAGGAGGTGACTATTGACTTTACTTTTGAATTCTTGAAGATTGTAGCTGTCGGGAAAGCAAGTATGCAGAAGGGAATTCCACAGGCGGGAAGTGCGAGAAAAGAAGCTGTTGGAGCAGAATTTGCATTTACAATTTATTAGTTTCACAGTAAAAGGGTGGGACCTAGTTGCTAATCTTGTGGCTTGAGGAAATTCATATATAGAGGGTACCAGTGAGCTAAGTTCATCGGAGCAAAAGCCAGAAAGTATTTGTAGAAGAGACGGTGAGAAAGCAACTGCATCCTAGCTGCCAAGTCGGGATCAATCACATTACAGAGTCTCTGTTGGATTTTGTCAAGGACACCTAAGTGGATAGCAGGAGCACCTGACCAGATATGGCAGCGATATTCAATGCACGGGCAGATAGTGGATTTGTATATGTGCAGGACTGTTTTGGACTGAAAAAACTTCCTGGCTCTACACAGAGAACAGATTTTCTTATCGGATTTTTTTTTTTTTAATCATATCACCCCAAGCAAGGCGATAACGCAAGGGGCTACGTAAGAGTAAAAAGATTGGAAAAGAGAAAGCCGGAAACCGCATCCTAAACAGGAAACAAGGGATGAGCCTCTTCACCTGTTCAATAGACGTGGGTGGAGTGTGAACCGGGCGATAGTTTAGTCTATCTAGCTATGAATTCTATATAGTTATTTCACTTAAGGTCTGATGTGAGAGTTAATCTGAGGAGGCGCAGTGTTTTACTTTCAGGGAGAGAAGCCTGATCCATATTAATGGGCGGGGAGGAACGATTGTCTGTGATGGTTAATAGATAGCAGCTACATTTTAGAAGCATTAAAATTCACAGGCCATTTCTAACCCCAGTCCATCAAGTATTGGAGGTCCTTTTGAAGCTCAGCAGCGAGGTTTGCTTTGTCAGTCTCGACAGATTTTTGATCGAGGCGAGAGTAAACTGTAGTGTCGTCAGCGTATATGCCTACTTGGGATCTTATTACACCGGGGAGATCGTTAATATAGATAAGGAAAAGCGTAGGATCTAGAATAGAGCCTTGAGGGACACCCCCAGTCGTGTGATAGTATTGGGGGGCTTGTCTGTTCAATACTACCTTCATTGTTCGATTTGAAAGGAATGACTGGATTAGGTCAAACAATTGTCCAGTCATACCATAGCCCTGCAGCTTGCATAGAAGGCCAGCATGCCAGACTGTCAAATGCTTTGGTGAGTATATCAGCAGTAGACCTGGAGAAGAGTCTGTGGACTGAGAGATGTTGTACCACCTCGTTGTTGGTGATGGGTTCAAACACGTTGCCAAAGATCGGTAGGAGGCTGATAGGGTGATTATTAGCGGAGTCAGAGGGTTCTCCAGTATTTTTATACATAGGAACCACAAAGGAGGATTTCTAGCAGGCAGGAAAGCAAGAAGAGAACAGAGGAAAGTTCAGGAGCACATTTCCTTAGGACAATGATTGGTATTCCGTTGCCACTGCTCGCCTTATGGGGGTCAAGCTTAGAAATTATTTTGGAGACCACCAAGGGAGTAATTAGTATGTCAATCAGTTGGGCCTGAGTTAAGAGGTTAGAAATATTCCATTCTTGTATAGCAGTTGGTATACAACAATTATAATAGAGAGGATACATATATATTTATTATCTCTGTAAATAGATAATACTATTTACCCAGAGCCTTCCACCTGGATCATTTTTAAAATTAATAAAATTAATATTAATGAATCTGGTTTTGGGGATTTTACCTACAGGATTTTCCTTTTTTGGATTTAAAATATATATAAATATTATACATTCTTCACTATTGAATGACAATTATTGCAAAAAATAAAATAATAAGGTACTGTTAAAGAGCGAACATGTGGCAAAAGCTTTTCATAACTGGGAGTAAAGAGAATGAACTGAGCCAGTGCTGCCTTGCTATTGCCTCTCTCTCTATGAGTGTGACAGGAGGGAAATATTATATATATATATATATACACACACACACACACACAATAGCTGGCCACTCATATTAGAGGATATTCATCTACCAGGGTGGCTAGCTAATCCCCATATTGCAGACGCTTGCTCAGCCATACTTGTGTTATGTTCATCACCCACAGAGCTCACCTGTGGTTTATACTGCAACTATACTGTCAGACCTTAGTTACAGTTTCTGGGAGAGAGCATGTTATCTAGTATGAACAACAGTCTGAAACCCTTAGTCAACCCATGGTATGGTTTTCAGGCACTTTTCAAAGATGCCCGATGCTGGGATCACCTCCTCCAGAAGTCACCTTCTTAACAAATCGACTATGGTGAGATTCAAACCCAGGCTTCATGGTCAGAAAGCAAACATTCTAACCACTTGGCCATACAACACACATATATATAGTATAAAAGTAAATGCATGAATAGTAGGTTTTAATCCACCTGTTCTTTCACACTCTTATATATATATATATATATATATATATATATATACATACACAGAACAGTCTTTTATATAATAGAGAGGATAATCTTTCCACTTCCTTTTTAGCACAAAATGTTAGTGAATGGATAGTAATAGCAATGACCAGACATGAATCACTTTCTTGGAGGTTAACATCAGCCATGCTGATTGATGGCAAAAAGGGTTCTTTTAGATGATTAACTAGAGCAGTTTCAGAGGCATTAAAATCAACAAGTTACTCCTTGCCCCAGTTAACAGACTGTAGATCATTTTTTAGATCAGCTGCTAATTTGACATTTTTGGGGCCAATCAGACTTACTATTATGACAGGAGTAAATAGGTGTCATCAGTATAGATACTGAGTTGAGAACTGATGATATCAGGAAGATTGTTGATGAAAATTAGGAATCACATAAGCCCAAGGATAAAACCCTGGGAAACATTTGCATTAATACAAAAAGGTCTAAAATTCAGGATAACTTTCATTTTACAATTTGATAAGTTGATAAGAATCAGTTGAAAAATTTGTCCAGAATTTTTTTTTTTTTATAATCATATCGCCCCAAGCAAGGCTTTTTATTGCCAGTTTTGTAAGGGGTTACATAGGAGGAAAGTTATGAGAAAGAGTGACAGGTTACAAGGGGTGTCAGGAAGTGGGTAAGAGAAGGATGAGAATACTGATGAGAGTGTAATGGACAGAGAAAGAAGCATGAGAGAGAGGATGCAGGTTAGGGAGATAGGAGATGACTATTGACTATTCTCAGTTCGATTTTGTCAAGGACACCTTGGTAGATAGCAGGAGCATCCGACCAGATATAGCAGCAGTATTCAATGCATGGGCGGATGGTAGATTTAAATACTCTAACATTTCAACTTACGAAGATGACCAGAATTCCAAACCTTGTCAAATGCCTTTGAGGTATCCAAAGCAACAGCCCAAGCCTCACCATCTTACAGACTGCTTGATAGACTCTTTCAGTAATAATATTTAGTACATCAGCAGCTAACCTAGAAAAGTGAAAGCTATATTGCTTATCTGAAAGAAAACACTGCAAGGGGAGAGATGCTTAACCAATCCAGAGTAGTAAGGCATTTATTGAAATGTTTAGAGAGAACAAGAGTCAGTTCAGGTGCACATTTCTGCAGTGATATCATCAAGTCCATATGCTTTATGAGGATCCAAGTTCAGAGATGATAGCAGAAACCATAGACAGACTCTTAAAAAACATTTACAATTACCAAGGTGGTGGGATGTTCATTTTCTGTGACCAGTTCAATTCTGTATTCAACACAAAATTAGGATTCTTTTGCAAAATTTAAAATCTTTACCAACAATAGATAAAACTGAATATTCAAAAGTGATGAGGTATAATATAGTAGGATCTATATTTGATATGGAAATCAAGTGCAGTTACAAGTGTTACCTAACAAGTTATAGATGTACTTCAATGACAAGTCAACAGAACTTTTTATATATTGGAAAGCTATCTTATTTCAAAAGATATTTTACAACCAGATAAAGTTCATCCTAAAATATGTTTAAGTCTTAATATCAAAGCAGTGGATGACAAAGAATTCAATCCAAAACTAAAGGACCCTAAGTCTGTACTTGAAAATTCTCTTTGCAAAGATCAACAAGTTATTATAAACTATAGGAAACAAAGCCATACATTATAGATAGAACATGAGCCTATGAAACAGCATACTATAGAGTAAAAAATAAATGTGACTTAAAAATTAAAAACATAATGACTAAATTCAAGAAGAATAAAACAGAAGCAAACAAGAATAAGAGCAAACATTTAGAGGAGCAACACAACTAAACTAAGCAACTGGGAAATCAAAATAGCTATATATATATATATATATATATATATATATATGTAAGAGTAGATGAAAAACAGAAAAAATCTATATCTAATTAATTACAATGCATGTGGCAATAATGTAGGAAACAATATGGAAATATTACCCTTCAGAAAGTACAATTCATCAAACAATGTATTCTAGGTTTAAAAAGAGAGAAAGAGTGGAGAAGAGAGAGAAGTGAGGAACAATCAATACAGATTTAAGCCAATTGATATTATGAGATTTTTTTTTCTGCAGAGGAAAGTACTTTAATATAACACCATTTGAGAATTGTACCAAATCAAGTCAATAACAGATCAATACTTATAAGACCCCTTTTTCCCCAAGTGCTCTCCTTCCAATATTATCAACAACTTGTGACCTGTACTCCAAATTCTAAAAGGGGTGAATTGAAAATTATGTAAAGAAAGAACATTAAAAAAAAAAGCTGATAATTATTTATTTTGAAAGAGATTATTTTGCAGTTCTGAATGGATAGTAATAGCAATAACCAGACATGAAAATAAGTTTTTACTGACAGCAACATATCCAAAAATATGGGCACAAAGGATATTCAGTATAAGCGTCTACAATTTCCTTTCATTAACAGTGTAAAGAGATTTTACTAAAATTGGTCCTAAGCTAGTAAAAGATTATATTTAACCAAAGCAACTTTTGCTAAAACAGATAATTTATAATATTAGAAACAAACAAAAATCCTGTTGTCATTAATATTGATAGTATTTTTTATACAAGAAACCAGATTTTATTTTACTAATACATTCTACTTAATATTCACTTCAAAAAGAAAAAAATGTACTAAATTAAGAGGAAAAGAAAGTATGTGAAAAACTTTTGTCAGCATCAACTCAACTGTTAAAAACAGAAGTTTAATTCAGGACTGAGTAAGATTTGAAAATTTGACCACACAGACCATTCCAGAGTAAATTTAATTGAATTTATTGTTATTGAATAATATTAAGAGCATTTAGTTTTAAATAGCATCCTTCAAAATGATTGCTTTTGACTGAACTGAGATGTCAATATATGAAAATTTGTTGCTTTTTGTAATTTTGTCAAAGGCAGCACTTTTTCATACAATTTAACAATAAAGATGTAAGAAAAGGAATATTATAAAAGGTAAAAATGCTGCTAAAACACAAAGATTTGTGCACTTATATGAATTTAGTGGGAATGATTGTTAAAAAAGAGAAAACTATTGTTGATAAGGATGACAGTTAACAAATGAAGACAGGACTTTGGATTAATTAACACTGCATAAAATGAGAGATCAGGCCAAGAAACACTAATCAAATGTTGAAGAACATTTGCTCCAGCTTGTTGGCATTAGTTGCTTTGATGATGATGAAAAAAAAAAAAATGCTACTTGTTGTGATGTGTAAATCTCATAGGAAGCTAAATGATTTTCCCTCCCTTGGTGCCCTATTTATGCGTGTATCTCACTTGCATAAATCTCCCTGAACCTGAGAGGTTTGACGTTCTTAGTTACTCTATTGCTTCTTCTGAATATTTTGGATGGTCTGCATTGCTCTTCTGTTTGTTTTTCCTGTGTCCTCTTTACTTGAGATCTTTGTCTAGATTCATCTTCCTCTTGTAGGTCTGTTAACTTATTTCTACTTGCCATGGGACTATGGAGAAAGTGGAATAAGCCATATCAACTCTAAAAAGCCAGTCTTCATCCAAATAAGGTGATGTTATGTGTATAGAAAAATTCAAAAAGTTTCTGAGATGATAACATCTTTACATAGAAGCAGTCAATTGATTTGAGAAAGTACTGTTTTCAATTAGACCAATTCAAGGTAGCATCAAAAAATAATAAAATAAAAAGCAGCATCTTGAATAAATTAAATGGGCATAAGATTCCATCAGGATAACACATATTTCTTGGATAACCAGGCAAAAATTGTTAGATCTTGGTTCACAAGTTTTTCACTCATTAACCATATTTATCTTTGAATTATAAGTCATTTTAGTCTTTGCAGAATTCTCTTAATGAAAAAAAAATTAATTTCTTTTGAAACTGTAAAAAGCAATTTGAATAATTCTTTGAAAAAAGATAAAATTAGATATTACACTTTTTGAATGACTATTTATTCTGGTTTTTCTCTTTAAAAAATCCAGTTCTCTGAAAAATTGTAAAAAGGCATATGGAGAAATTCTTTGTTGAGAAAGATTTTCAAAAACATCCTGACAGGTTGGAATTATGAAATATGAGTGTGAGAAAATAGTGGAACAAAATAACAAATATGTTGTTCAATAAAATTAATAAAAAAAAAAAAAACAAAAAAAAAAATTTATTTTTACTTTATAAAAAGCATGAACTTTTTATGCTACCTAATACAATTATTTATCTGTAGCCATGAATAATTTCTTTGGCATTCAGAAGAAATTATGTGACTATTTTTGTTAATAGAGCATGTATAATATACAATTAATTTCCATTGATGTCTTTTCTTACTTTTCTTTATCTTGTAATGAAACTTTCCCAATAATTTCTAAATTTCTTTATCTGAGACACAGGCTGCTTATTTATTCTTAGAACAAGCATCTACTTTTATTTAGTCTAATTACAATTTTAAAAATGCCTACTTTCATCAGCATTTTATTGCTACAGGTTTTGACCAATTCTCATAAAATTCACGAATTAAGAACCAAATCAATATTGGACAAATCCCAAACTTTTATTTTGGGAGTTTAAGGAATAACACTATAACTGCTATATTTTTATCAGGTAAGATTCATTTTTTTTTTTCTTCTTAAATTTTATTTCATGCTGTATAGTTAACTTTTAAGATGTAAAACAAGAGTCTGAGTTTTATTCAAAGTTACTCCGTATCAACTTCATACAATATAACAGCTGAAGACTAGATGAGCTAAAACATTGCTATTCATAGTAACAAAAAGATTAATAAACTTAAGATTAATCCAAACTATTTATAAAATATGTGTAAGAATCTTCTTGACAGTTACCACAGCTGAGAACAATTGGTAAGAATAAGTTTTGTGGATCACTACTGAATTCAGCTTTAGTATTCCATTCATCACAAAGTAAATAATAACAGAGGATTTATATCCTTGACCAAAAGAACATGAATATTTTTATAGTTTAATATTTTTGTAAGTGAAAACCTATTAAAAAAAAAATGAATTACTATTCCAACAACATACTTTATTTCAATGTTAGGAATAAATAAAATAAAGTAAAATGATTATCAGCTAAAACTTAACCATTTATAAATCTGAACCCTCCCTATTACAAGTTAATCCAAATTCAGTAGAAATCACATAACCTTTAAGGTCCAAATACTAATTAAGCTGATGGGTACATTTTTTTCTGTTAATCTGGGGTCACTTTCAATTCCAGAAATCATATTTATAAATAATATAACATTTTAAACTGGAAATATCAAATATTTGGCTGGCTACTGTTTATTTTCTAAGTCCATTCTTTAATGTCTCCAAAATCTGTATACACAATGCAACAGCAACCCAAAATAGATAGAAATAATGTACCTCATGAACCAAGCTGTATAATGATCAAAACATTAAAAGGTAGAAACATAAAATGAATACAAAAACACTTGACTACAATAATGCAATATATTCATAATATTATTCTTTATTTTAAAAATAACAATAGATACTCAAGTGCAATGTATTGCCCCCCCCAATCCCTCCCTCCCTTAGTGACATATAATAATGATTAACTGGCTTCCTGATTGGCCTGTCCAAAACATACCAACTCACTTGCAACTCTTTATCTGACAGTGGAAATGTTAGTCCTTGTAACTGACACCAATTCATTTAATGAGAGACACTGACCACTGCAATAGACAATGAACCTGGCCAAGAATGTTCATACAATGCAATGTTTTTTCTTATTGTAAAGGTCACCATGAAAAAAATTAAAAAAATAATTATCATTTCTCATTCATACAATCAGAATAGAAACATTATTTTCTCTGATAAACAATATATCCCACGAAAAAGGATAGGAATCCATTCTGGTTTAGGAACAACTGATTATTTTTAACAAAAGAAGCCTGGGATGGCTACCACAAAAGCAACAACACTATACAGTCTTCACAATAATTTTAAAATTACTTTATCTGTGGTTAATTATATAGAACCAATTTCTTCAATATATATTATTGCTATTGAATTCTGTAGTTCTTTTAATCAATATATGAACAGTGCAGCCATAGATAAAATACTTATAAAATCAGCTACAACCATTTTCGATTGCACAAGATAAAAAGGAGTTACATTTTAAAGTTTTGACCACCTACAACTTTTAACACCTTTAAAAATGTTACTCAAGTGGTCAGTTTCCAATTGTCCATCTTGTACATTATTACCATAGCATTTTATAATAATCTTGTGACTTTGTGGTGACAACCCAATAATCATGCTTTATTTTTTCTACGCACAGTTATTCTCCATGACCTTACAAAATTTCTTACAGAGAGAGCATTAAATTAAGTTTCAATCGTTTAGGTTTATCATTTTTCTTTGTGTTTTTTTAATTAAATATGACATCACAATGTCTTTAGGGAAGTGTTGTTGAGGAGCTAGCACTCCTTCAACAGTAACTGATGGACTGGCTCATAGCCTGAAAGAGTCTACGAGTATGTGTTTAAAGGTTCATTTTTAATAAGTTGAACAATAAGATTAATATTCAGACTGAGTTACTTTGTTGGTTATTCACCATTTAGACCCTCCTCTCTTTTGCTCAAATTTTATCTTGTTAATTGTTTGTAACATTGTTCTGTAATTTTTGTATATATCCATTAGCACCAGATACTGTGCTGAATAAATATATTAAGCACTCATTCTTCTCTGTGTATTATTCACCTTGAAAATACAACAGGAAGAAAAGAAAAATCAAGTCATAATTGGCATCTCATTAAACAATGGTAAGTATGTATCTAGGTTTATTTTTAACAGGATAAAATTCTTTTTTATTACTTTTTTAATAGTATAATGTGGTTCTTGAAACCTTTGGAGAGCTCTGCAAGTGAAAACTAATAATCCTAAATGACTATCAAGCATAACACTTATATAACCTCAGTACTCTACTCTCATATCCTCAATTTATCATTCTTTGTCTCAATACTATCAAACACAGTATGCTTAGCATCAGCAATTGGCAATGTCTCTGATTTTCACAGTCATTGCATGTCGACATCAACACGCTGAAGCAGTAACTAGATTTTACAGAGATCTTGTCAAATGGCAATAGTGATTCCAGTGAGATTTTAGGTATTAAATTTTTGTGGCCATGGTAAATTCTTTCTCTTTCTTGAAAACTAATAAATTCTGTTGATAACTAATAACAAGTTTAATAAAAGCAAACTGAAGAATTTAAAGATACATAAAGAGTAAAGAATATTTAATCTTTCTATGTAAGCTGGTTGATGACCTTTCAGTAGGAAAATCATTCAAGTAGTAAATAATAATTTGAAAGACCTCAGTCCTGGCACAGTATTCTGAGCTGGTGTCTCTGGGTTGTTAGTAGCAGAAGCCATAGCAGCAGGGGTGAAGGGTGGGGATATAACAGACCTTACTTATCTTGTCGTTTTTTTTTCTGTCAGGTCTTAACTGTCTGTGGCTTTCACCTGTCTAGTGTATATGAGGAATTTTGTTCCTCACCATTTTTGGCTTATTGCATACTTTTTGATAACATATTCATGACCTTCCTTGGTTCACTAACAGATAAACCTCTTTGTTTGGAATGCAGTCAAGCCAAACCTCTGGTTTGAATTTTGGTAACAGTATGAAAAGTTGGGTCTCTAAGAATTTTAAATAAGCATCGTAAGAATTCTTTGTTTCTCAAAGAAAAGAGTGCTGGATTGCTATGTGATGTCAGTTCTTCAATACGGCAGTGAATGCTGGACAATATCATTGAAAATGAGGACAAAACTGGAAGCAGCAGAAATGTGGTTCTACAGAAGGATGCTGCGGATATCGTGGACTGAACATGCAAGCAACGATGAGGTGTTGGAAAGAATAGCAACAAAAAGGAAATTAATACTGAGCATCAGGAAGAGACAACTGAAGTTCCTGGGACACACAATGAGGAAGGAGAGCTTGGAAAACCTGATACTGACTGGCCAGATAGAAGGAAAGAGAGACAGAGGAAAGCAGCAGATAACATATTTGCAGGGCCTGATCAGGTGGATGACGGAACGGGGGTTGCCAGGAGTAACAGGAGCAAACATACTAAGAGCCACAAGGGATAGAGAGATGTGGAGAACCATGATCGCCTACGTCCTGAAGGGATAGGGCACATGGAAGAAGAAGAATTCTTTTGAATTTAGGAAATTTTTAAAAACCATATATATTGTCATACTGCGCCAGAGAAACCTGGATAGGTTAGTGAAATTTTAGTTTTTAATTATAAAGAATTCTATTTGGTTTTATTTCAAATTCAATTCTTCCTGGAACCTTCACCAACCCCATTTTATGGCTTCACTGTTTAATCTTAATTATTTCCCGTTTCAAAATGTTATTAGTCATTCTCAAGTAGCAAAACGTTAAAGCATGTGTTACCACCCTGTTATATCCCATTGTACAGTAAAATGTTAAACCAGAGTTACCACCCCATTGCACAGATTCTGGATAGTTTCAAACAGATCTCTGCAATAAGGAGAAAGTCAAGATATAATTTTAGCTTGGTCTGAAGCAGCCATCTGTATCCTTTTTGCTATTAAGAATGTTACCCAGGTGTTGACAGTGAACTTGAAAGGTCTGAATTCTAGCTGCTGCCTTCAATATTAATGTTTATGAAGACTTCCGGTTGAAAATCCTTCCTTGCAGACAACTTCTGCGTTATCTTGTTTGTGCATATATGATACACCTTCCACACCATTAACTGCCGAGATTCACCCATCCCCTCAGTGCATTTTTCAGAACTGACTGCATTTGTTTATACAAGGAAATATGTATAATATTTTTTTTAATCACTTTTAGGCATAAATGAAAAGAGAATGAAAATAAAAAAATATCTATTTTATCTAAAGTTCCCACATTAAAACCCAACTTCAAATATATAAACAGAAGTTTAAATTACAAAAAGATTATAAAATGAATCAAAAATTAATCAAGTTTTGTAACAATAGTTAAATGTACTTCTAAAATCTGCTTCTTATTTATGCTTTTTTTAAATTAAAATGTGGAGAAAAAAAGAGCAAATTTCAAGTTATAAATCATGAGTAAAAGTAGCGTGAGGAGATGTTACTGAACATCAAAATGAATTCAATTGTTTTGAGAATATTTTAAAGTCTGCCTACTTACAAGAGGTATTAAAGCTTCGAAGAATCATCTTTCATTATGATTACAACAGGCCAAAATTAATTCCAAGAAGCCTTCAAAAAGAGAGACCAGCTATTTAGAAGGAATCTGGCCTTCTGGAAAGATTAATCAAAATGTCATTGTACTGTATCTCCATAAACAAATTGTAGAGGAGATTGAGACTATTGCAAAGATATACAGCAACCATTAACCAATCTCTGGACAACAGAAATATGCAGTATCTTTCTATACTTCTGAGATGGGGTATTATTTACATTGTTCAGGCTGTTTTCCTCATCTTTATTGCTATGCTTATGATATTTCAGCTGTTGTATGCTTCGGCCTTCTTCAGGTACTAGGAGTTTTGATTATCTTGTTTTTGATAAAAAAATTTGAACCAAACCCTTTATTTCAATCACTGGGGTATATAATTCTCATTCCATGTGTGATGCCACTTCTGGATGCCATGTAGTTATTTCCCTTTAACTCAACTCTCTAATTTATTCATTCACTACTGCTGTAACCAGGTATTGAACTCACAACTCTTTGGGTCAGTCACTAGAACTAACCAACATCTATATCGAATTGGGCCATGTGTCCATAAGAAATAAGTACCTGAAAAAGGCAGGAGCATACAACGACCAAAATATAATAAACATGGCCATAAGGATAAAGACAACAGTACAAACAATATAAATAAAGAAATAGGCAGACTATTTGTTACTTATTAAGATATTGTCTCTTAACCTACTAGTTGCAGATGGTAGAAATTTCAATCCTTACACTTCTCATTCTCAAATACAGGAATTTCAGCTGCAGTTAATGAGGGAGAGAAATGACTGTGCCCAGAACAACCAGATTTTATTCACGCCTCAATCAATCCTATTCAAATTCCCTAAAGATATTTTAAATTATTATTCTTTGTCTACTTTTCATTTCATTGATTTCGTTTAACATTATTTCAACAAATTATCCTTTTCAGCCTCTTCTCCATTTAGTTTGTTTTTGGTATTGATATTTACCTTTCAACATCTTCCATACTCTTTAAATCCATTTGATCAGTAATTAGTATTTAAAGAAAAAACATTATATTGTTATTAAATATTGATTAATCGAAACTTGATTAGTGATAAGATTTGAATATTTGTTTCATCATTTTAATGATTATACTTACCAGTTTGAATACATAAGAATGAATATCTGCAATATTGTTTATTCTTAGTCAAAGAATTGTTTCAAATTTGTAGGATTTTTTTTAGAGAATTTAATGGAAGATATTCTATTCATAACTTGCCCTGGTCTTCTTTCAGCTTTGATGGGGTCACAAGAAATCAAAAATTGCAGCCACAATGTATTCCCGTCATCTATGCAAAGATGACCAAATAATCATTAATGACTGTAGCACAGTATGCAAAAAATCTATTCACGGTGATATTGTTGCCATAACTACACATGATAGCATTTATTTACATTGGGTTAGGTGCTCTTTAGAGAGGAATAGGAGAGAAAAAGAAAGATTGATTGATTGATTGATTGCTGGTACAACACTGTTGCATTGATCTACATTCAGTGATAGATTTTTTCTAACACACACAATGCAATAAAAAAAAAGGCAAGAAGAGAAAGCTACTTTATATGAATATAAAAGATTCATTTTATCTTTATACCTAGTTTTGTACACTTAAATGATTTCAAAAATTTAACTTGGAAAAGTTTTAAAATTTTGAAGGTTAACTTGTTTATATTTATTTACTATAAGTTTACCTATACTGTAAAAAGAGAAAAAAAAGGCAACAATATTTCAGTTTCTGACAGTTTTATAAGTAAAGTATTACACCATTTCTATTAATTTCTCTAGGAGTTAAAATTTATGGTGTAAATAAATTACTGTCCGTTTTTTGTCAATTTTAAACTAACGGATAATTCTATTTCCACTATTTTACCAGAAGAGACCCATTGTACTGCCTAACTCAAGTACATAATCAATATATACTATGTCAGATTTTACTAGGCAAGTTAATGTTTTGGACATAAAATTTTATTTTCCAATTGATATTAGGAAAAGTTTTCAAGGTTTAATTATATTTATATAATAAATATACCACATGCATTTCATCTTGTCATCTGTTTTTATTAAAAATATTTACAATAATTAATGGTGTGAGATTTTATGCAACCCAATGGCTGTTCGTCATACTGTAAATAAATATATAACAGCATAATTATTGATATTTCTCTCTTAATTCAAGAAATATAAATATTGTGATGGGTAATAAAGATATAAACTCAAATGAGATATTGAAAAATTATTTACTGATGAAAGCCCGATGTTGAAAATTATGAAAAAGTTAAACAGAGATTAGAGAACACTGAAAAAATAAAAAAATAGAAAACATTAGTAAGTTCAGAATGAGAAAAATTGGCTTCAGTAATGTTACAGAAAGAGTTCTGAAAAGAAATTAAAGATGTAATAAGCAAGTGACTTGATCAGCAAAAAAATATTTAAAGAAGCTTGTTCTGTTAATGTATGCAGAAAAAAGATGAATATTTAGGGAATTTGCTGAAGATATAAAACTCACTAAGCTACTACCTTTAAGCAAACATTACTAAGAGAAACAGGTCAATTAAATGAAGGGTTTTTAGTGATGAATGTAGAGTGACATGTATGAACACAATAGTGGATGGAGTTAAAATAATCAGACTGTTGTGGTATCCTCCTTCTAAAGAGTCTATGTTGGACTCTTCCACCTGCTATAAGATTAGGAGAGGAAGCCTTGGGGGAACAGTTAATGCTGGACAACCGACACACGTACTAATTATGTAATATTATTCTGTTGTATTTACTGTTAAATATACAATATTTCTATAACACATGTTTTGTTATTTCTAAAACCATTAACTTGGTCACAACATCTTGAACTGTTCCCCCAAGGCTTCCTCTCCTACTAATCTTATAGTAGGCAGAAGAGTTCAACATAGACTCTTTAGAGGGAGGACACCACAACACAGACAACATGACTAAGAAAACAAAAACAATGAAGTAATATTTAAAAAGGATATTATATATAGGCAGTAAAATTATCAGTATCATCAAAGTTGATATTATTTACCTGACCTCCCCACAAAGTAGGATATGACACAAGGTTGTTTTTTTTTATGTGGGGAAGCTGTAGATATAGAAATGGGCCAAGGACAAAAATTATCCAGTCTCCACAAATCATTGTCATGCTATCTTCAATATTACACCAACTCCACCTCTTTTAGTGCAATGGTAAAGATGCTGCTACAGGATTGGAATCCCCAAACCAGGCACCTTCTCCCATCTAAAATCAGGAGAACAGATAACACTTTAATCCTAACCTGAAGGCTGTGAGCTATCAAAGTTGATGACATCATGATAAATGCAGAGAATTATTGTAAGTTTTTGAGTGGTACCAAGAAACTTTAAACTAAAGAATATATTCAGGCAAGAAATCTTCCTACACATTCTATCAGGTAAACTATTGTGCACCATGTCAAAAAAAAAAAAAAAAAAAAAAAAAAAAAAAAAAAAAGAAGAAAAACAAAGGGGAATTTTAAAGACACCAAATAATGGAATGGCTCCGTCTTCTATCCAAAAAATAGAAAATCATTAAAAGAAAGAATAATATTAATATGAAAATGGAAAATAATATGCAAGTAAAAATCAAAGTAATAAAATAAGGTAAAAGTAATGTTAAAGTTAAGATGATTCAAAAATGAACCAGATTAATGGAGGGAAGGAATTCATATAAACATATAAAATAAGTTTGTCAAGTGTAAGAAATTTTCTATATTCTACATTTTAGATTTACTTATAAATTAAAATTTCTGTAGCACTTTCTTTTTTATAATCATGTCACCCCAAGCAAGGCATTTTTATGCCACTGTTGAGCAGGGGGTTACATAGGAGGGGTGTCATGAAGAGGGTAGGAAAAGGTTGAGAATACTAATGAGAGTGGAGTGGACAAAGAAAGGAGCATGAGAGAAAGAGAGAGAGAGAGAGGATGCAAGTTAGTGAGATAGGAGATTACTATTGACTTTACATTTGAATTCTTGAAAATTGTAGCTGTTGGGAAAGCAAGTAAACGAAGTGAATTCCACAGGCAGGAAGTGCAAGAGAAGAAGCTGCTAGAGTAGAATTTGCGTTTACAATTTATTGGTTTCACAGTAAAAGGGTGGGGCTTAGTTGGGGTTTGCATCATAAAATATCTACCAAACAAATTATTATGAATATTTTTTAATAAGGGTATATGTGTGTGTGTGTGTGTGTGTGTGTGTGTGTGTGTGTGTGTGTGCATATTTAGGCAGCAAATTATCTTTTAGGCATGTCAGATTAAATAAATTTCATACATTGTGTCAGTTTATTCTTAATACAATACGTTCATACTCATCGATAATCTTTTGCATATTATAATTGAAAGACGTCTTATGTTACGCATGTCTGACCATTTGTCCATGTTTTAGACATCTACAACAACATTCCTGTCTACATTCACAATATAAAAAAATAATGATCAATAACACAACTACCCAACACCAAGAAAACAACAAAAGCAAACTACAAATCCTCGAGGCAATATTCATTAAAAAACTTAAGCTGTCAATAGAATCAGCTACGAATACTATAGTAATGTTCTAAAATGTTTATAAAAAGAACAGTTTTTCCTGCTTTAACACATGCATGACCATGACATTACAACAGAAAAAAAATTCCATGTTGGATAATTTTCACGTTTTAATGACCGTTAAACAATTTGTCAACCATAACATTTGAAGCGAGAAGAAAATTTACAGTAATTTTTAGCAACACATTTTTGCAGTTATTTTTTATTACCACCTCTCACACCCTTGAAGATGATCTCAGATAGAGATTGAAAGTAATTGGGAACATCGAGAAATGACTAATAAAATCATTTGTCAAAGTTATAGCTCATTTTTTACATCTTTCAAATATAATACACGAAAGATTATCTGTGAGTATGAATGGATTTTACTTAAAATAAGCAGACACAATGTTTGCAATTTATCTTATATATATATATATATATATATATATCCAAGTATGGGTGGAATAATATTCCCCATCCAAAGAAACACTATTTTTAAAAAAGTGCTCAATACAAAGTATTATTATTAATATTATTATTATTATTATTATTATTATATATATATATATATAAATCAGTTAAAACTCATGATATATTCCTCAGATAAATATATCATGAAAAAATTTACATGCATGTTAATGCCTGACAGTGTATGAAGAAGTTACTTAATCATTTTTAACTATTTATTATGTCTATATTATACCCTGACCTTCCTGTATAAAGTTATAATACCAGTTAAAGAAAAAAAATTAAATTATATTCACACAATTGTTGGATTGCTATTTCAAATCTATAGTTTCAAGTAGCCTCTGCCAAGTTAAGATTATCTCCAATTTATAAACAACGAATAAT
Organism: Ascarosepion bandense; assembly: GCA_037127315.1. Taxonomy (NCBI): domain Eukaryota; kingdom Metazoa; phylum Mollusca; class Cephalopoda; order Sepiida; family Sepiidae; genus Ascarosepion; species Ascarosepion bandense. The sequence goes on from JBBBDQ010000405.1 coordinate 1,264,518, forward strand.
GTACAAAAATGTCAATTCTAAGAAATGAAGCCAATGGAATAATGTTTATCCAAATTTAACTAAGAAGAAAAAATGTTGATGATAAACTATAATGCTTATTTCTACATAAAACTAAGTGACAATGTGCTCATAATTTGTAATTCAGTGTGAAATTAACTTGGTTACTTTAATGAAAATGTTGGATAGATTGAATAATTATGACTTAATATATTGTGATGTCATAACTACTAAATATACTGCTGGAAAAAAAGAAAACTTATCAATAAGCCAAGTGGTTAACTGAAGCTAGTTAGGAGTCCATATCTCAAATGCTAGCTAATTTATTTGACATTTGTCAAAGATGTCCTCAGAATTTTGCAGTTTTCATGCATTCTATGACTCACATTTAGAGATTACTGAAATTCAGTTTTTGATATTTAAAAAGAAACTTTACACACAAACATAAAATATACATCTTCCATATCAACATCAGCATTTACGTGGATAAAGTTTAAAGATTAATCTATGAAAATAAAAACTATGTTGCAAATAAAATTATTTGTGACAAATTTTTCTATTCAGTATTTACACAAATCCTTTAAAATAGGTCTATTGTCCTCATCTGAGGACAATAGTCCACATGTAAATAGTGTAAATAATGCTAACTTCTCATTCCAGAAATTAAAACAGAAAGCATTCAGTATTAACAAATTTCAATTATTTTTCCAAATTCTTCAAATATTTATAAAATCAGACAAGTTGGATAATAAACTCAAACATAAAATAGAGAAAAGTTAAACAGTGTATGCTTTGGAAAAAATATTAATTCCATTCATTTAAATAAAGATACATGCAGACATTTTTTCATACATGTGTCAGTAAAGTGCCATACATGATACACACTTAGGCAGATTTTCCTGTAGTAGGTTGCCATTATTTCCTGTGGTAGACTGGCTACCAACCAAGGCTATAGAACCCAATCTATCCTGCTATTTAATTCATAGTTGGAGGGAGAAGAGATGGATTAGTACCTTCCCCAAAGATATTTTCAAGTAAGCAAATGCAACAAATTTTACTGAAATCCAAACTCGGCTCTTCAATTTCTCCTTCCAAACCGATATCCACTGCACCACAACGCACATATATATATATACAAAATCTATCCTTGAATGTTTGCATTGTTTTAATACTTAAAAGATACAAACCTAGAAACTGCTACTGATATGAAGATTTTTCCACAAATAAACATATATGCAATTCAATAAATCTGAAAACTAATGGTAAAAAAAGAAGTCAATTTGCACCATAGATATTTATTTTTCAACAATCACTTTTCTATCAATTCATTTAAAACAAGGGTGAATATTATTCATAGGTGAAACATTATACATTGAAAATTGCAGATCAAAATTCAGCTTATGAGAACATGACTGATTACTAACTCATTGATTCAACCTCATGTGCATCAATATCAAGAGAAAGAGCATCTGGCTTGAGAGAACATTTATTTGTATTGGAGTTCCTCAGTAATAGGGCTCTAAAACCAGTCTAAGCAAATATTTTACAGTAAAAGAAAAAACTTTAAATTCAGAGGAAGTTTCTTCTGTTTTTTCTTTTTTTCAATGGTGGAGGGGTATCAGGATTCAGCATTAAATAATCAATTTAGACTCACCAGAACCTCATTTGTTGATCTCTCCTTTATCCAAAAAGTTAAGCAAAATGCACAAATCTCTATTTAGCACTAATAATCTTTCATTATTCTTTCCTTTCATCCCATAATATCATTGCCCGCTCTTACAATTTTCAGATCTTTATCATACAGTAGTAGTAGACAATGTTCCAAGAAATTCATAAACTGCTATCATACTAATTCTAATACCATTAATATAAACAAATAAAATGGTGATATACTAGTGACTGAAGAAGTAAAGAATACAGCTTGAGTAATGCTTACTGGTAAAGCCTTTGTAGCCAAACCAGTAACAGTGCTGTCATGGTAAGGCATATTCCCAAAGCTAAAGAAGCTAAGTTCAAGCCTCATTAGAAGTTTGTTCATTATTTCCACTTGACGCTACTTGTTAAACAGCTGCAGAATAACATTCTGAGAATTGTAATGGAGAGCAACAAGGATTTGTTAGCGATTAATAGAAATGGTTTTAAAATAAATAGTAAACTGTAACCTTATGTGGATGAAACATTTGGTTAAAGATGAATGATAACAATAGTAAAGGTAGCCTTAAGACTTAAAACAATAGGATAAAAATGTAGAAGCAATATTATTTCACAATCTATCCAAGAAAACAAACTGCTAAATGGAATAATAACAATTTGAAAGTGAATTTTCTATCCAAAATGATAGTCATAAATCATTCCCTGATGACCTGTTACATATTCTAAAATCACAAGATCAGATTATTATTCACTATATTTATAATTAAATCTCTTGATAATAATTTCATATCTGGTGATTTTGGCTTCTCGCTAAAAAATCAGTAGAGAAAAGGCAATGGGTAGTTGCCACAGATACAAGCTTTTGCATTTTCTGCCCATATTATGTCTTTTATTCTGCCACACTTCCTTAGTGGTAATTGCTGTGCTCTCAAACACAAGAAACTTCAAAAAAACCTAAGTACTAGCTTAGAAGCATTTCCTAGTTTTCAAAATAAACATAAAATTGTTAAAAAATACACAGAACCAGAACTGATCCTGAAACATTCTGAGCATAAACAGTTCTTTAACATCAGCCATGAAGTTTATATGCACCAGATAAAAACTCACCAATTAGAATGCTAAACCAAAGGTCTTGAAAACCAATATAAATGTATTTTGTAATTTATTCTAAGACTGGTTTTGAGAGAGTGAGAGTGAGAGTGAGAGTGTGTGAGTGAGAGTGAGAGTGAGAGAGAGTGAGAAAAAGTTATAAAGCAATTATTTTTTCTATAGAATATGAAAAGAAAGAAAAGTATATTTTGGAGTTACTGCCAGACCTTGGAAACAGATTTTATAATCATAAATGTTCCTTCTCTAGTCCCCCACTTTAAACCCCAGACCACTCTGTCTAAATATTTCTGGAAATTAAAAGACGCAGGAATCTCTCCACAGATTGAATGGAAGACTATAGGAAAATCATAAACTTCTATAAGCTTTAGATATAGATGTAACTTGTGCTTAGATGAAAAAGTAAAAATAATTAAATTTAGTGGTAATAAGCAGCTTTTGTGTTAATAACCAGCTTTTGAACTAATGTAATGAAGTGATTTTTAAATGCCATCACAGAAATAAATTTAAATTGCCTGCTTAGTAGGATTTAACTTTTTCTTTATCAATAATTTTCTAGTAAATTCAAGTTTTTCTTTATTGTAAATCTGCTTATTTTATTTTATTATTTTTATTTATTTATTTTATTATTTTTATTTATTTTTTATGTATATTTAAAACTTTTTGTTTTGGGGAGGTCTTATTGTGATTGTTAATCACTTGTGACTATATTTTATTTTTTAAATTTTACTCTTTTCTTTTATGTTTGCAAATTTTTCTTATTTTTCATTTTTGTCTTGTTTAAATTTTTTTGTCTTAGTGATTCATTTGTGAATCTTTTTTCTTATTTTTGTGAAATTTGTCTGTGAATCTTTAATCATTGCTTTTAACTTAAAATTTTTTTGTGATTATTTGTGACTGTAATTATATTATACTATATAGACCCTTTTTTCTTTTTTATAATTTTACTAGTATTTCTTCTTTATTTTAGTTATTTTTAGTTTTGTGTATATTGTGTGTACATTACTGTGTGCAATATAAGGCCTCTTATAGTTGTGTGTGTTTATTTTGTGTGCAGTTATATCTATTCTCTTGTTTGTTCTTGTATTTTTTTTTTCTTTAAAATTTCATGTATATGTGTGATTTGGTGTATGTGTTTATTATTTTTGTGACATTTCTGCTATCTGTTACCTCATTGTTTAACTGTATACACCTCTACTCTTCACCTAACCTTATTTTCTCTCTGTGCCAACCTAAATTAGTTTTTTTTTTTTTTTTTTTTTTTTTTAATATTTGATTTTTTGGGCTTGAAAAAGCAGTTTGTAATTTTTACAACTGCCAAAATAAATTCTGAATTTATAACCATTTAATTATGTGTTGAGTTCTCTCTCTCTCATTATATATATGTAAAAATTAAGACAGACACATTATTCCCTGGTTAAGTGGAAGTATGGGCCTATTTCAGGCGAACCATCGTCAGCTTCTGTCTTTATTGTACAGAAGATTTTACACAAATAGGCCCCTACTTCTACTTATCCATGGAATAGCGTGTCTGTCTTAATTTTTACATATATTTTCTCTATACGTATTTATATACATATATTTAGAGCTCTCCTAGAGAGTTATACTACCACTTTATGTACAGGACACTCTTTTGTATTCTTCTATATCTACACCGCATATTTATATATATATGTGTGCGTGTGTGTGTTAGTTATCAATTCATCACAAGCAAAGTAATAATGTTACAAGGACACAAGGGGCTACTGAGAATAAAAGAGAATGAGAAAACTTTAAGAAAAATTAGAAACCCAATCCTAAACATGGAAAATGGGATAAACCTCTACTCCTGTTCAAAAGACCAGGGTGCAGTATGAACCAGATGATAGGCAAACCTATCATTTCCTATTGAGGAAAAAATAAAAAAATAAATAAATACTAAATAAAATTAGTTTAGGCAGAAATGTCAGAAATATAGAGTTCAAGTAGACTTTAGAAGGAATCAGAAACCCAATTCTAAACAATAAACAAAAGATAAACCTCTACACCTGATCAATACCAGGGAGGAGTGTGAACTGGATGATAGGCAAATCTACTCATAACTGAGAAATAAATTCTAAGCAGAATTCGCTTTGAAAATTATGAATAAAAATAAAAGTTATTTAAAATTCATTTTATTAGAGAGTTTTAAAAATACTTCCATTTATTTTATAGATCTTTTTACAATCATGGACATACACACAAATGATAAAATATAGTTTTAAGGTATGTGATATTAAAAGTGTAAAAAGCGCTCAATATCAAGGATAGAGCATTTATAAATATAAAAGTAGACACTGAGGTCAACACTAAAAGGCCTGAAGATTAACTTCAGACTTGAATATGTATATATGAAAATAAATATAATCTGTAACGTGGAAAAATAAGATTAAAAGAAACAGACAAGAGGAAAACTGTATTTAGTTTTAGCCAACGTGTTTCAACCACTGATAGACTTCATCAAGGCAAAAAAATGAAAACAAATCATTTTGTAGTATATTACCTTCATCAGCAGATATAACTGACAGATACATCCAGCTGTAGATAAGGTCAACAAAAGTGGCAATCAACTTGAAAGGTGATGGGTTCGGCCAAGTGTGATTGACTGGTACATCTGGCCATAGATAAAATCAAAGTGACAATCCAAAAATCAAAAATGCCTGGGTAAAGAGGAGTGGCCATGTGGGTCACGTGGGATTTTTTAAGACTATATAAAGTCTAGAATTTTGAGAAAAAAAAGATCCCTGTTGGCTTCCAACTCCCGACGGTCCCTTTAAGTGTGCAAACTCTCCGACTGCTCTCTTACTCCACACAAGTGTCACCATGGAAGAATATATATCTATATATATATATATATGTTTTTCATTGTTTTCTAGCTGTAGTAAATAACAATTACATTTTTTTGCCTTGATAAAGTCTGTCAGTAAATGAAACTAAATATATGTTTCTTCTTATCACTATATATATATATATATATATATATATATAGATATGGTAATATTTTTATTATAAGTTTATAATAAAAACATAGTTTACTGCAACACAAGAGCCATTATGTTCACAGAAAATCCCACAGTAATAAAATATTATATCGGTTGTACCAAAAATACTTTTAAAACCCACCATTATTTTCACACCTTATCTTTTAATAATAAAACTTACTGCAATAGCACAACACTTTCTACTTATTATTGGCAATTAAAAGATGCCAATAAAACCCCTACTGTAAAATGAAAAATATTAAAAAAAAAAAAGAACAGAACTTGTAAATCTTTACATTAGCCATGTTTTCTATGTTTACAAGAAAATTTACAAATTATCAAATTCCCAAAACTAAACTTCTCCCATCTTCTGATTATTCGTTATGGCTTAACAGATAGATCATCCACTAAGTCAACTACATATGTCTGAATGTGCAATGTATTTTTTTTTAAAAAACAAAAAAAAAACTTTCCCAGTTTTGTCTCTTGTTCACTACCTTGAGTTGAATAATGATTTAAAGAAAATCCTGTAACCATTTCATGACACACGATAACTTTTCAGACTTGCTAAATGCTACATATGTATCATTCAATTTAATTCATCACTGGTATGAAAAATGTCTGGGTCTTAAGTCATTTTAAGTCTCTATCCCCCTTTACCCTTACAATCAAATTTCTCCTATACATCAAGACCTGACCTTCCATTGGTTCACTGAGAAAAAACCTCTGAAAATCCCTCAACCTTAATTGTCTGGATTTGGTAAAAATTGTGTTGTTTTTAAGCTTCTATATATAATGATTACTAAGAGAAAAAATATTTCACTACTGATGAAGTGCAAGAGCCATTATATTTCAGTACTATTTTTTTTATTAGAAACTTCAAATATTATGATATAATTGGAGTAGATAGACTAAACTATCGCCTGGTTCACACTCCACCCATGTCTATTGAACAGGTGAAGAGGCTCATCCCTTGTTTCCTGTTTAGGATGTGGTTTCCAGTTTTTCTCTTTTCCAATCTTTTTACTCTTATGTAGCCCCCTGTGCATTAGTGGTGTTTATTGCCTTGCTTGGGGTGATATGACTAAAAAAAAATAAAAAATAAAAAAATATATATGTATATATAATGTTCTACTAAGCATCAAGCACTTTTAATAAAGTAAATCACTACAAACAGTGGACTGTCAACTCATTAGTTTGTACTACTTCTAAGATATATATATAATTGTTTGTATATATATATATATATATACATATATACACACATCTATTGAACAGGTGAAGAGGTTCATCCATTGTTTCCTGTTTAGGATGCGGTTTCTGGTTTTCTCTTTTCCAATCTTTTCATTCTTTTCTTTATTTTTTTTCTTTTTTCCAATTGGAGTAGATAGACTAAACTATCACCCAGTTCACACTCCACCCACGTCTATTGAACAGGTGAAGAGGCTCATCCCTTGTTTCCTGTTTAGGATGCGGTTTCCGGTTTTCTCTTTTCCAATCTTTTCACTCTTACGTAGCCCCCTGCGCATCAGTGGCGTTATCACCTTGCTCAGGGTGATATGATTTAAAAAAAAAAAAAGAAAAAAAAAATATTTTTAACATGGCAGTCTTTAGTGACATATCCAAGATTTCTAGCTTCTGGAGGACTCGATTTTTGTGTGTCTATCAAAGCTATAAGTAAAAAGATATTATTACACAAACTAATTCAAACTAATGCATTCTGCATTCACTGTTGTGTTTAATAAACTCGTTCCACAAGCCAGCAATGATAGTTTGATATAGAGGCCCTATACACAAACTCACTGGATACATTATATTAATAGAATTAATGCCATAAGAAAGAACATGTTTTTGCTGATGAAGAACCTAAAAAGCTATTTTCCACAAGTCAAATCACTCCATTAACAAAGAAACAGCTGTTAGTCATCAGTTAGATGCAAACTTTTCCCCCAACTCCAGAAATTTTCCAAAAGAAGAGTTTCATCCTGTAAAGTACCGGGGGGGGGGGGGGGGTGAGAGCAAAATCACAGAAATAAATGGCAGGTGTGTGAGCTGGGGAGGGGAGAATGCTTAGAGGAGATAACAGAAAAGAAATAAATATTTTACAAATAAGGGTTTTAACTATGAATGCTAATCCCTTTTAATGTACTTCATACTGACATGAAATGCTCAGTATGGCTCCTTGTAGCCAACAACATTCCACTTATCTCTCATCCTTTATATATGCTGGGGACTACTCAGTAGTAGTTAAACTATTAAGAAATATATGACTAAGGTTTTAGCTTCATGAAGAATTTAATGGAAAACTATTTAACAAAGAATAATCAAATTTAGTTAAACAATATTATGAATCACAGGAAACTAACACACACACACACACACACACACATACATATATATAGTGGAATAATAGATATCAGCTCTGATTAAGGAATCAGAGCCGAGTTCAAATTTCAGTTGAGCATGTTATACTCACTTATGTGCAAATACCCTTAGGAAAGGCATGAATCCATCTCTTCTCTCCCCCAAGCTATGGATAAATAGCAAGACAGACTTCAAAATTCAAAAGCCCATTTGGAAATCTTGTGGCACACTGTGTACCAGTTCTTTGTATTCGGCTTTACCAAAAAGTGTGGTTGCTTTTGCACAAGTATTTACCACTATAATCCAATCATATATGTAGGTAATTTGGCTGTGTGTTCAGTTCTAAGAATTGAGCTGCTGGATCATCATATGTTAAAAAAATGATGGGAGAGTCCTCCATGTGTGTGTGTGTGTGTGTGTGTGTGTGTGTGTGTGTGTGTGTGCGCGCATGTAGCTGGATCTAGAAATATACTTTGTGTCTATCCATGTGTATTCTTTGGAGATTACACACAAAATAATTCTAAACTCATAAATTTGAATTGTGATAGTGTACAACAACAATATTCCATTAGACACATTGGGGATAAATTAAAATTAGATTTACAGCCTATACAATGTCTTACAATTATAGTCATATTTTCAGCAAAGTAATTTTGATATTTGAATTGGTAAAAAGTGAAATCCTATTTCTCAAAAGGTGACTCATAGTATATTCTAGACAATATTTTTTATCTGCTTGCCTACAATTTTGATTACTCACAAGTATATTTCCTATACTAACTTTTTTTTTAAAAAAAGTAATCATAACTGCAATAATAACTCCCATTAAATTCACAACTAAAATAACAACAAAAGAATATTTCACTTCTGGAGTTTTAAAGTGATTTTTTATTATTAGATGCATTGACTTATGAAGCATTTTCTTATTCAGGATCTTTGTTCTGTCATTTTAATTTCTTCTGAACCTAACAATTTATGTTAAATAAGACTTCAAAAAAAAAAAAAAATACTGCATTCAAAGATAGCTTTTGTTTTGCTATTTTTTCCAATAAAAAAATAATCATTCAAACATCACATTTTTAGGCAAGTAAATCAGTCAGATTCTTTTAAACTGTGAATAATCCAAAATTTTGTATGCTTAAGGATAAAGGGAATGTAAGATGGAGGAAAAAAAAAACTCCCCCTAATCACAGAGAGATTATAGGGGGTATCTTATTCTTTTTCTAGTTGTAGTAGGATTCCATTATAGTGAAGGGTAATTGTATACCCTTCAGGTTAAAGGAATTTGGCCTTGTGGGAAGATAGCCCATTATAATTCATAAAATGATTATAAAATCAAGAAAGGCAATTTGAATATAAAATAACATTTATATATACACATTTCAATTAATGTTTTTACAATTAAAATAATACTTGAATATAAGTCCAACAGGAGGTTAAAGTGTTCATGGAAAATAATATAATGCTGAAAGAGATAAAAGGCTTAAGAATGTGGAAGTGTCTTTGTAGGTAAGGGGATGTTCATTTTGAAGTTACTGCTTCTAAGGTCAGCAAGTCAGTTAGTACTTTTGAGGAATGTCTTTGAAGAGGTCAATAAGTACTTTTGAGACAGGGGAAGGAAAGAGGTCAGCATAGTAGCCCTTGACTTAAGTCAAGGAAGAAACTAATCAGCTCATCCTCTCCTCTGGTCTGTATAACGATGCTTTGTCTCCGCTTTTTATATCTGCCTTTTGGATCAAACAGCTTGTTTTGGATTTTCATACTTGAATTTTATTCTGGGCTTCCCATTGGCTGGTAAATAAAATTCGCAGCTCGCGAAATGGAAATTTGATATTTGGTTCATTTTTATTTTTCAACGGAACATCTGCACAAACTCTACGAGTTTTGTTCATTTGCTTTCTGGTCGGCATAGAGCCAACATCTGGTCTCGCTTTTGCTTGGTCGGTATCACCACAAGATCAAATTTTGTTACTGCCTTGCTGGGGGTGAAACCAATTAAAAAAAAAAAGAAGTTTTTTTAAATCCCACAGCAAAATAATTTAATAAGATATTAAAAAGCAAAACTATACATCAGTAGTCATTTATATTAATCTCTGATAAGATCATGTTCCTTCACAAGTTTACCAAAAATTATTTTGGATGAGATGAGTAAAACTCTTCTCTCAGGATGTGCTATGTCTCTTAGAGTTGTCATGACTCTGTATAGCTTCCTTTCTTTTGCTTTTAGCAAATTCTTGTTCTTTTATGACCTTTCTTTTAGTGGAATTTGTGACTTCATCTATTTGCTCAAAGTTGTCAAAAGAGGTTACCCTTCCTCTGCTTTTTTTGCCTTTTAATGCATCTAAAGAGTGTTAAACCATTCTAGCAATGAAAACAATATGTTACTTATAAATACTAAGTACATTTAATTTATAGAAATACAAAAATCAATTCCCAGAGTCTACGTATCCAAGTTCCAAAATACTGCTCAATTATCGTCATTACAATGGCATCTACACCTCATTCCCATCATTTAACTTTTGTTCCTTTTAACACACTGTTGTATCCCGGGAGGGGGTAAACAGAGAAAGAATAGTGCAAGAAATAACTCTTAACACTGAGTATATATAAATAGAGATTTATTATACCTCAGTACAATAAACCAAATACAAGTACACCAACGAACAGTTAACACGAATAACAATTAAGAAGGCAATGTCTCTGTATAGGACGTATGCGTTGGTCTTGAGAAGTAGGCTTCCGTCTAGTGACGTCTAACTCTCGTCTAAGGCCAATGGCTCTCGACTTCTCTCATATAATGACGAATAATCTCGATCACTCCCGTGTAATGACGAAGACTCTCGTATAGTCACGAATACTCGATCACTCCATAGTTTGTTCTCGTCCCAATCTTTTATAACCCAGGCCATACCCATTCCCAGGTAAGACAGGATATTCCTCCACAACATATACTCATTAAAAGTAAAACAAAGTCACAAAATTTGTAATTTCATTTAAAAATATTAAAAAATGATTATTTTTGGAAATCTCTGAGATCCAATTTCATATATTAGTTAATCATGAGTCAAAATAATATTCTAAACAAAATTTACCCCTATAACTGATTAGAGAAAAAAACAAACGACTAAATCAAAAGAGAATAATTTTACTAAATTCTGTGACTTGCTTTTATTACTCTTTTAAAATGTTCAATTCTAAATTGGATATCTTGGAAGTTTGAACTGACAAAAAAAAAAAACTTTCAAAGCGATTCTATAAGTTTCTATCTATCTTAGAATTAAAGCATTATTTTTCTTTTTAAAATGTTTATTAAAGGTTTAAGTTTAAGCTTGCATTTTTTTCAGCCTAAAAATGATAGTGACTGCCATTAACAAAGCAAAACACACACAAAGATTGACTTGCAAAAGTTTTTTTCACCTGTAAAGAATTTAAGAAGGGACTGTAACAAGGCTGTTCAGCAACCAGAAAATGTTGATAATAAATATGTCATAAATAGGCAAAGCTCCAAAAGACAGATTTGACATTCTGAAAATAGATCAGTACAAATATCTTGATTGATACAAAATTAGTGAAAGAAAAGTAAATATATAAAAAACATACTGTGTATGTATAATAGGTGTGGTGTCACTAAGCTCACTAATAAACTTCAAAATCAAATGTTGCTATTAAACACTCAATTCTATACTTATATCAATTAGCAATTGTTTCCAAATACAATAAATATATATATATATATATATATAGGGAATGTTAGACTTTAAAAAAAAACAGTAGCTACTCACGCATCTATGCATCATTCATTCAGTAATGAATTTGAACACTCTTGGCAACTGGTATGGGTTTACATTGTATATAACACGCTAAAGTCCGCCTTCCTCTACTGAGCGCCCATATCTCAGAAGTAGAATTGCCGACTGATATCAATTTGATTGGGTTTCAATCCTGGCTAAAAGCAATCAGATGTCTAACCATACTGATGAGCTGTGATACAGCGAAACAAATCTGTCTGCAGATGACTACATATATACATTATATATATATATATATATATATATATATACAGATGTTTTTGAAGATACAGAAATACAGAACATGATAATAGATATGAAAGTGCAAATCTGAATACTATTAGGCATGTTAAAAATGAAGCAACCGGTTTCGCTCCCGCTCTTCAGGCCTCATCAGGAGATTATTCATTCCATAATTTATTTTAAGTTAAAGGGAAGAGAAGAAAGAGGAATAAAAAAAAATAATAATAAAGAAGTGCTAGAGGCTAATGATAGCAAGTCCCAGCAAACATTCACACTGTTTACATAGAGATGGCTTGTGGGGCCTGATATACAAAGACTCCAGGACTCTTAAATGAAATAAAGAGTGGGACCAGGACACAATTGTGAAGCAGTCAACACTAAAGTCACCAGCACACTTTCTATTATTTATAAGATGCTCGCATATGGAGGAACCATAGGTATTGAGACGGGTTCATTAGAAGCCAAGGTATGATTCCTGAACTTAGTAGGAATGTGCTGTTTAATTCTCATGTCTAGACACTGAATGGTTCTCCCTATATAGTTGGAACCACAACCACAATTATATTGATAAATTACAGAATTTACATGATGAAGGGGAAGAACATCCTTGCAACTAGAACAGAAAAAAGGTCGGGTTTGGAACATCACTCCTCGGCCAAAAATAACAGGCATGAACACTAGATGAAATCAGTTTAGTTAAGCTTCCACAGTCAGCTCCAATCCAGGGAAGTCTCAGATAAACAGCGCATTTTTTAACTATAATCGGTTTGACCTTTCTGAACTCAGCAATCTTGTTACAGATAACAGAATAAACAGTATTGGGGGAATGCCCCACACCACATAATGTCTCCCCAAAAAAATTGAATTCATCTTCCAGAAAAGCCTTTGAACATATCATTAACACCCTATGAATTAGAGTTTTAATAAGGTTTATCTTACGCTTCCTCGAACAAAAGGCATCCCAACGAATATATAACACTGCAAATGTAGGTTTCCTATAAACTGAGGTAAGAAAAGTTGTTGGTGTCCGATGTACCAAAACATCCAAAAAAGCCAGTTGAGAATTAGACTCTTTCTCAACTGTAACTCCCAGAAGCGGATGAAAACAATTAAGAAAAGAGAAAAACTGATCAGCCTCAATTTTGTTATTGAATAAACAAAAAGTATCATCAACGTATTGACAATATAGTTGAGGACAAAGGGTACTACAATGTATTCTCTCTTCATGAAAGCCCACAATAATATTGGCCAGTGCTGGACCCAAAGGAGAGCCCATAGCAAATCCGTCAGTCTGTCGATACATGATATTATCAAAACTAAACTCAAAAGATGACGTGGTAAATTTCATCAATTCAATCAATACTGATTTTGTTAATTTTTATTCATGTCTTGACTGTTACATTGTAATTTATTTTTGTATCGTTTTTGAATAGGAGCAATCATTCTGAGCCTTCACATGTTGCACATGATTGGAATATATATAACTGAATTTGTGTTTTATTTAAAATAAATTTACATTGCGACACAGAATTTTCTAAGTTTTGAGATTTAGAATTTTTTATCTCATCAGGCAATGTTCAATAATTATGGTGAAAAAAAATTTTCTAAATAAAAAACAAATTTAATTGCATTATGCTCTACAATCTATGCTGTATTGAGCACTTTTTTAAAAAAGTAAATGCTGGAGAACTCAGGATTCTAATGAGTTCTCTTCTTCTGGATATATATATATATATATATATATATATATATATAATTACACACAAATAAAAATAATATTTGTGCAAAGGAACTGATATGCATATTGATAAGGACATGAAATACACAACTGTTACTCCCATCTTTGTTAAATTCACATTTAAGTGAATTTAACATAAAACGCTATGTCCTTTCATTTTCCCCTTTCTTTAAAATGTGTAAACTTTGCATTGTTGTGATGAATTGTCCTTCTCTAAGATTAGTTGTCCTACCAAAGCTAGACAGCCCTGCTATTTAACTCATAGCTGGGAATGTGTGGGGAGAGAATGAGAGAAACACTAGATTTCCCCAAGGACATTAGTGTATAACATTGTCTCAGCTGAAAGTTGAATTCAACTGTCAATTATATTTTCTACACTGTTAAGCACTGCAACTGCATATAACAATAACTGTTAACTGACCAGGTTACATGTTTATACCCCAAATAAGACACATTTGACCTTTAGAAAATGCCATTTTATACCTATTATTTATTCACTTACTTGCCATCACCATTAACATCATCAGTGCACATTTCGTTTAATATATTCAGCATAATCACCAACATATTTTTAACCATTTTTATTCACAACCAAGTTAATTCTTTAAACCTGATAACATGTTTCAATGCTGGCTTTATTTCTATTCTTGTCTGAAGATTTCACAGAACAGAACAATAAACTTTGTTTCAAAATTGAGCCAATCCTTCCAGGTTTAATTATCTGAGAAAGAAACTCAGATAGGTACTCTTTTCAACATATATCACCTATTTACTTATCTCTTATAACCGCCCATTTATGCAACTGCTCATCCTGTTCAACTAAAACTGAAGTCTGATTTTATCACATATAAATGTCTATATGGGTCATGAAGCACAAATGACAATTGTTAATTGATATAGAGTAAATGAATCCTTTTTATCACTTAAAATACCATTACCAGAATAATCACCCAAAATTGCATGAAACAAATATCTATTACAGAAACATTGCATTAAAACAACTAAATTTTGACTAAATTTTGAATCTTTTTTTGTTAGGACAGAGTAAGAGAATATTAATTAAATATTTTACTAGTTTATGTGATCAGCATCTTTAGTTTTATGGATTGTTTTAAATCATAAAATGATTATCTATTTTATTTGATATTTTAAAAATTCAGATCATTTCAAATCAAGTAAGTTGTCCAGATTTTATGGGTAAAGCTGAAGGAGTGGAAAAAGCCAGGGTAACTTGTAACTGCTTATCATAAAACCATGAGAACCTTCAGGGTTTCAAAATGGTGTTTTTTATGCAAGTTAGGTTACACATTTTTTAAACAAAATAGATTTTTGGATTTTAAAGGCTTCAGGCCTAAATTCAATATAAGATTAGAAGCATGTCAGGAGTATATCTGTATGCTTCTTAACCCTATGCATACACACAGAGAAAAAAATAAATTTTGGTATATATTTAAGCTAGGTAGGCAGGAACAGTCTGTGACAAGATAAGCAATTTTCAGAGAAGATGATTTCTTTTTCCATTTTTAACACTGAAATCTTAATGAAGAATAAACCCTAAGATAAACAACTGTATAAAACCCAAGAAAAATATATAGAAGACAAATAAAGACTCTTGCAATATTGGGTGAGAGAGTTAAAGAATGTAGACAGGAAATAATAGATATAATATGTATTTGTAAGCCCACTGAAACCTAACCATACAATTGAATAGTGAATTCTATCCCCACTAGGTGCCTCATACTTTCAGCCTTGTGCTACATCTAAACCACCTAACCATATAAAAAAAAACACATATATATATATATATATATATATATATATATATATATATATATATATATTAATGTACATACAAATATAGAATTAATTTGATGTCTCTAAGATATTTTCGTCATATTTTGCAAAGCTTCAAGGTTAAATAAAAAAATTAAAAAAACTTAATACAGAATCAATTCTTCAGATTTGTAAAATAAGAAACTTTAAAAAATAAAGAAACTGTTAGAATATTCAACAAAATCAGATCACTAGTGAGATAAACACGGAACAATTTCTAAGCCTATTATAAATATCCTTGTAAGTCAAAGCTTTCAACAAATTAACTTATGTAAGGTTAATTTTCTTTATGACATTAGGTGTACCATTAAAAAAAATCTGTTAAATGAAACATTGACTGCTGACTCATATCAGACAACACCTAAGATATCAACCAAATATCCCTAATGCTATGATAAATATATGCTTCATTCTTTATACAAAGAAAACACTGAGTATTTTTTCTTTTTAAAATACACAAATAGATACAAACAAAAAGAAAAGCATACTACATACATTTAAAAAAGGAATGTCAGATAGTGTGTAATCTTTTGAAAATTAGTTCTAATGTGATTTTGGAATTATATATAAAACCTTTGCCATAATCAAATTATTTTTCTTTTGTCTTACATATTTAGATAGAATTTTTTAAAGCCTGTTTTTCATTCTTAAACTTTTCATTTTTAAAACTCTTGATATTTTGCTTGAATTCTCAAAATGTAATTTTGCCAAAGGCAATTCAAGTCAGTTTGAATAAACTAACATTTATACCCATTCACAGTTGTGTAGCAAGATGTGACAGCACAAAATTTACTTTAGTTTATAATACAAATAAAATATGCATCAGTAGCCCAAGGCAGTAAGTACTTTTGGGAGGAAACCATCATAAGCCCAAAACAACAGGACTCACCAGTTACAAATAAAAAAAAAATGGGGAAAGCTATAAAAGAAAATAAAAGCAGTTAAAATAAAAAAAAAAAGAAAAGGTATAAAGTCTGGGTGCTTACAATAGTTGGGGCCCAGGTAGAGAAAATAAGTAGAGTAAGGCAATATCACAAGAGTATTTCTGGTCTATGATTGCTTTCCATTTTAATTGCAACCACATTAGCTACCTATTTTTTCTCTTACTCTCTTCACCATTTTTGGGTTGAGATTCAAAAAAATTTCACCTCTATCTTTATCTAAAAGAAATAAAATTCTGCATTTTAGTAACCTAATTATATTTGCCATAAGTAATTCATGGCTTTTGAGATAAGGATGCAGCAGTAATTGTAGAATGTCACTGATCTGACACTGAAGATAGGCCCAATGGAGAAGTGCCTGTCTCAACCTTTGTAACAGTTGAAAAATTTTGTTTTCAGAAAATTTAGTTGACCAGCAACATTTTAAGATAGATAAACAATGAAGTGTTAACCTATTTACAAAAAGAAAAAAAAAACAATGAATAATAGTTCCTTCTTAAAGAGAAAAAAACCCACACAATGAAAATAAATAAAGCAAAGATAGTGTTTTTAGCATTCCAAGTTATTTTTGTTGAAGTTTCTTTCACCTCATTTTTTTTGCAGTAATTAACTTATTCAAGAATATTACCATATCAAATTTTGTATTTAGTCTCAGAGATACTTTTAATGCTTAATATTTTAACAAAAGTTAAAGAACAATACTACAGAGTTTTAATTTTTTGTTCATTTGATATTGTGGTGCAGTAGATATTGGCTCATTCCAAGCCAATATCCACTTCACCAGGAGATCAAATCAGAGAGCCTAGTTCAAATTCCAGTTGAATTTGTTGCATTTACATACACGCAAATACCCTTGAGAAAGATATTAATCTGTCACTTCTCCCTCCAACTATGGGTTAAATAGGACAAATTGGGTTCTAGAACCTTAATTGGCAACCAGTCTACCACATAAAATAATGGCAACCTACTACAGGAAAATCTTTTGCCCAGTCAGTCATGTCTTTCACAACATGATCAACCAAATGTGTCTCACGTATGGCAATTAACTGACTGAGTCTAATCATGCATTTTCAAAGCTAAAGAAAATTAAAGGAACACAATTTCTCATTATTCTTAAGAATAAAATGTTTACTTCACCTCTTATTCTGATCACACATCTTTAAAGTAGAACATTTCTTATACAAACAAAAATTTAAAAATAATGTCACTACAACAAATAAATGTAATAAATCAATCAGGATCAAAATCCTGAGTCTCTGAAATCATTGTTTTGTCTTATGTTTTGTAAAAAGTTTTTACTTTAAATGTGTAGGCTTTATATACAGGGTTTTTCTCCTGCACCTTTTATACAAGTGTCTCCACACACTTGTCTTTTTGTTGTTTTTTTTTTGTTTTTTAATCATTTCACCCCAAGCAAGGTGGTACCATCACTGATGTGCAGGCAGCTAAATAAGAGAGTTGAAGTTTAAGACAGGAGGAGAGTGAAGACAAAGCCGAATCAGCCGCAGGAAGTGAAACAGAAAGAGCAAGAGAAGGATGTGAACTAGATTTGTCATATAGTAATTCCCAGTTTTGTTTGTGTTTTATTGACTAGAACTTTTGATTCCCTTGACAAAATAAACATCAACAGCCATTAACGCTGGAAGAGAGAGAAAAACTACCAACTGTTTCTGCAAAATTTCTGCTCAGCCTTCTACTATTTTAATAATATGCCTGCCACAAAAGTTTTCACAATAACTTAACAATCATCTCACAGCAGGTTCTAGTCAAATAATTCTTGCTGTGTTTAATATACTTTCTGAAATAGGTTACTCATATTCTAGCTTAGTTCAAAACAGGAACCAACACAAAGAGAACTGCAACTCGGTACATCAAACAAATGATTGCATTATAACAGTACTTTTAACGATACAGTTACTAAGCACATAACAAAAAATATTAATTTTTTCAAATGACCAAATAATAGCAATAGGGGAGATGAATCTAATCAAACTTGGCCCACATCCTTGAAAAAATTTCTAATAATTGGAGAATTGCAAAACAAACTTAAAGTAATAGTCATGTCTATGTACACTATAGAGGTTTAATGGATTTTATAAGTAGAATAATGCCAATAAAAAATGATTTTCACTTGCTTTTAAAATAAACCTCATTAACTGACATTTGTAAAAAAACTTCAGATTTCCAAACTTTCAATTTTTTTAAGTTACAAGTAAGCCATACTTAGCAAATATGACAAAGGATGTCCCAAATTTTGTTCAGCTAACTGAATTTCTCTATTTTTGATATCGCATTACAGCTGATTGATTCTTCAGCTGAAGCGGTTTAATAACAACATTAAGAACATGAACAAGGTGTTCACTTTTCCAAACAAAATTTGGAATGTTAATGACTTTTCAAAGTTATAGGCAATAAATTGCAAAGGATAAATGTCAAGGCATATGGCAATGACATGCCAAGAATATTATCCATTTATTAGAAGGTGTTTCAAGAGATTTTTTAGTAAACTAGCTTTATCCATTTCTTTTCCACCATTAACATTGATTCATAAAAGTATCTGAAAAGATTTCACTTTCTAATCAATATTTCTGACATCACTTGCATAAGTTAATTAAATTCCTTGCCTTCTGCAAAAATATTAGCACTAACATTTGCTTCTGTCTTTACTTTGACCAATCATAGTCATGTTCAACAATTTCTTTTAGAATAATGTTCATACTATACAAGGACCAAGAGTGACTCAAGGTAGGGGATTACAGAGTAAGAGGTAAGTTTATGGGGATATATGCGGAAGATAACAGTTAACTAGATTTGGAAAGTTTAAGATTGTAGTGATTGAGAAGCATCCACTTGGGAGTCAGACCCACAAAGTAGCAGTTCATGGGAAGAAGCTGTTCAAGTAGAACTTCTCACAAATGGAATATGAAGGTAATGAGGGTGGTTCACTGCAATATGTGTAACATAGCAAGTCTTAGCTATGAAGGTTAGAACTAGTGAAACTAAGGAATGTATTTCAGTAAGTATATAGATTTGGTACCTCCACTCATTTTTGATAACTAACTTTTAAATTGAATTTTTAAAAATAAAAAAGTTTTCTTGAAACTTATTTTAGTTTTAATTGAAAGCTAAATGATTAAATTTACTATTTCCATTAAGCAAAATACTCTGTGTATTTCAAACAAATTATATTGATTGGAATCTAAACTTTTTCAAATTTTTATTTTTATTTTTTGCCATTTTTAAGCGGTTGACACATTTGTAAACAAAGTTAATTCTCTGTTTTAAAAATCTAGCAAAAATAAAATATACATCTGTGACACATTATTTTTGGAAAATTAGCAAATTTAATGTTAAATAAATCTGATTAATACAAGTATTACTTATTTATAGCATGAAATTTGGAATAAAACTATTTCTTAAACACAAAGCTCAACTGTCTGATCTTTCCATCGTATGTCTTGATAGATTTGACAGATACATAGTAGTTAAGTGTATGGCAATCATAAGTGACATAATTGTACCAATTTTTTTTCCTGTAAGGAGAAGAAACCCTGACACACATGACCTTTTAATTTACACATAGAAATTACCATAGAAAAAAAAAGCTTCAAATACACACAAAAAAGATTTTTAATTATTCTAAAAATAAGAAGGCACAACGATGTGTATTAAACTTTTTAATTTTCAATTAGTAAATATAATCTTTGCTTAATAAGTTTTTAAACTAACCTCAACAAATCTTTAAAGTATTTTTAAAATATTTTTGAAACTATAAATTATTATAATTAAAAAAAATTTAAAAAAAAAAAAATGAAAATTCTTTTAAAATTTCATTATTAATCAAAAAAAAAATTTTTTTCTTCAGACTATAATGTCCTTAATTTATATTATTTATTCAAGCAATTAAAAGCTTATCAAATTAAATAATGTCATAGTATTATTGCATTTTTTTATTTTACTATTAAGAGCAGATTATTCAAAATAAAGCCAAAGTTTTTCAAAAAAATAATAGATTATTTACATACCCCAATGAGTCCTGTGTTTAAATAATAAAACCAATTTTCGCAACAAAATTTAATTTCTTAAAATTTTATGAATTTACATGGGTGGGGTAACAGATGTAAAACAAAAAACTTAATAAAAACAAGCTTTTTCCGTTTAAATGTTTGTTATTATTAAGAGGAAAGATAAAAGTATTTTTTAATTATTTCTAAAAAAATTTTTATTCCATTTTAACACATTTGAAATTTTGGCAAAAAAATCTTTTGATTTTAGTTAGCAGGTAACCAAATCATTATGAGAGTTTATACTCAAAAACCTAATATTACATAACTCATTTTTTTTTGGTGACAAATACATTAATTTGGAAATTCTTGCAAACATTTTGATGGAAAAGTTTGGGGTCATTTTTATTCATACTATGTTGTTTTGTCAGTGATTTAGTGGAGATACCTAAGACAATCTAATCTCAGCTTCAACAGTTTAAACAACAAGTATCAAAAATGACTCATTCAAAATTATATAAAAGCAAATAAATATCTACTTTCAGTATATCATTATTTCATGTTACAAGTCATCAATTATGACCTGATAAACCACCTTCCATCAATGTTGACAGTGGATATAAACATCCACTTTGATGATGACTGTCATTTCATAGTTCTATGGTCACCTTTATTTTTATTTTAAAACAATTTCACTTTCAAAATTAAAAAAAATCTCAAATACTTAATTTCAAAGTCAAGCAAAATTCCCTACCTGGAAAACTCCTTGAGAGTTGTGTACAATGATTAAAAAGATTCTAAAGGTAAACTTCAAGAGGACATCATGTGCAATCAGTAATTGGAAACCAAATAACATGTTTACCCAGTTAAGACATGTTGAGAACAATAATTGCCTAGCTACTCACTGTTCAAATAACTGTGTACCAGTTTAATGCACCCAAACTACAAATTTGCTTTATCCTGTTTGCATGAGTTTATCAAAGTAAAACCAGTTACTTTGAAATGGTCACATTAAATTAGAACAAAGTTGCTTTGAAACCTTGAAAAATCTGGCAAAGAGTTCAGCTTGGAAACTCCAATTATCAAAGAAATACTTTGTATTGAGTTTAAATTGAAAAATGAGAAGCTCTTTTAAAGTTCAGTTGGTTTATAAGCAAAAACATTGTTAATCTTAGTAAATAGTTTAGTCACCTTAAAAAAATTTGGTTTTGTTTTTTTAAAGAGAAATCAAAACTAGTAATTTGCTCAAAACAAAGTATAACATTTCACTTGAGGTTTTTAGAAAATCAACTTCCTTTGTGGTTATGTAAAATTAATCCTTATCAGTGTATTATATATAGGTTATGATGAATAAATTGTTGTCTAAATAAAAATAAAAATAACACTGGCATCTCATTTTAACAGATATATTTACCAAAATTACACAAACGTATCATGAAATACTAAAGAGTAAATTTATTCAATAAAGTTGCCGTTAGCTTCAACCAAGCCCTCTGGACGACTTCAGAATCTCCTGCGACTCTTCTGCACAATCTCCCGATTTAAATTGATGAATGCTTCCATAATCTTTGCCTTCTGTTCATCTTTGGTGTTACAAGGAGTTTTGTTAGTCTCTTGCTCAACTGTGCAGTACATATAATACTCAAGAAAGGGGTTTGCAATCTGGGGAATCAGGTGGCCAGATCTAAGATGTAATGGTCGCAGAAATTGTTTGAAAGCCATGACTGAGTTCTCCTGCTTGTGTGGCATGGTGCAGAGTCTTGTTGCTAAATATAAGGTCTTTCAGCAACCACCCTCTTGACCCAGGGCAGCAATACCTTCTCAAGGCACTTGATGTAGGCCTCCATGCTGAGTTTGAGACCCCGTTGGAAGATGAATGAAGGCATAATGTCACCATCATTAGTGATCACTCCAAACACCATGATGTTTACTAGATATTTGGTTTTCAATACATCATGCCATTTCCAAATTTCTGATGGAGTGAATTACATCATGGTGATCTTTTTCTCACAGAGGCTGTCTAACTGACTCTATTATACTGTGCAGCCAACAAACTCACAAACAACACGCATATGTGAAACTAAAATAGTGACAATTTACCCATCGCATCCTATATATATATATATATATATATATAGTGTATCGAGGCAGCAAATAATTTTCTAAACATATAGTGTTAAATATAAGAGACAATGAATGTCTATTATGTTCAATCATGAGCCGTTCTAAACATCGTATTTTGGCTTTAATTTCAATTGAAAATAAAAACAAAAATTCTCCAACATTTGGATAATTTTTTATTAATTTGGTTCTAAGTTTTCAGCTCACATGAGCCATCTTCAGAGAGGTTATTAAGATGGTAATACAGTAACATCCACCATCACCAATACAGTAACATCCACCATTACCAAAAATAACAAACAATATGACATCATAGAACTGCATTGCAAATTTGCGAACTGCAATTGTTATTTTTGGTAACTATTGCCGTTGCCTAGCGGAGTTTTATGTCAACACAAAATAAAATCGTTGGTTCTCTGTAATTTGGTTCTTGCAGGTTGTGTATGTGTGTGTGTGTAATTGTGTATGTGGGCAGCATTCCCTCGTTTACATAAGGATGTGCTGAAAAATTCTGAGCTTAATCCACTTCCCAAAATCTCACCAAATATCCAAAAATCAGGTTTCTTGATTGGACTGAAAACTTTACAGTACCTCCTTGTATATATCATATACACACAGATAACTTTTTTAACTTAAGTGATTTGTGTGGTGTTCTGAGACATTTTTACAAATAATGAGAGCTTCCAAAGTTCAAAGGTCATAAACACATAATAAATAGACATTTTATGGTGCTTAAGTGTGTATTGCACAGAGTGATTTTTATTAAGTTTATTTTATTATTATTATTATTGAGTTTATTTTTATTCTAATACTGTCCCTCCTGAAACCACAATTCCCAATCTATTTTTTTTACTTAACAATGAACATCTTTAATGGTTCATCTTTCTAATTAAAAGCTGAACCAGAAAAGGTAAAACAAATCTATGCACTGCTATTGGCCAAATTCAGACTCCACCCTTCATAAGAATTTTAAATTAAAAGGAATGACTTACCTATAAATATTTGTTTTTAAGTACTTGATATCTAATGTGTAAGAATTCCAAGAATACAGATTGATACAACCCAAGTGGAATGAATAACAAACAGAAAAAACATAATTGGTTTGAATAAAGAACTTTCTTTATCAAAAACAGAAAATGCATCATCTTCTTGAGAATAAGTATTCATTTTTTAGAAAACATAAACTGTCATCTAATAGTTAAGAAAAACAACTTGTCACAATCAAATTATTTATCACTTGATTAACTTCCAACTAATGAAGAACTGAAAAAATGCTATACTTTTTGATGAATTATATAACATATATTTAGAACAAGAAAATTGATTTAGTGAATTAATTAAAAACCTATTAAACAAATTAGATGAGAAATTAACAAAGCATCAAATTGAAAATCATTTCCAAGAGCTCCTTTTAATTACATAGAGAATAAATTTGATAGGTTGGTTTGTAAGTGCAAATGTTTAAAACTATAACAAAAAGATATCTATATTATTCTACTTAGTTTATTCGTGACATTACCTTGCTTGTTGATATTGCTGCTGCTTCCAAAACAAATAATAATAATAATAATAATAATAAAAATTAAAAGCTATTTTTTTTTTTTTTTTTTTTACACAAAGTTATTTTAAATTATTTTGGTAATATCAATTCATAAATAAAAACTAATGCCACATTGTAAGAGTGACATTGGGAATGTGCAGTAGTTTCCAATGGAGCCTCTCAATGTATGATGAAGTGTGCAGTTATGGCCTCTCCATGTTAGTTCTTATGCATATGACTTTGAGGCATTGATATTTTGCTACATCATCTCTTTCCCTCTCCAATATTTCGATATACCTAACCCTATCCTACATAATTATACTTATTTCTTCTTATGTCTGTGCAAAAAACTTCATTAAGTAACCCCCTACTTTCAGTTGATTTTAGTCCTCGTATTCGGTGAACATTTACTAAAAGAAAATCTATAATATACTATAATGTGAAATATTCTGTACATTAATAATGCAAATTAATAGTGCATAAGGTTATAAGTGATTAATAATATAAAATGTAGTGTAAATAATACAATTAAAAATGTGATAATAAATCATGCATTATGTGGAATAACAATATAAAGTATAGCTGGATTGTTATTGTATTATTCAATAAAGATTGAAGCCTGTTTTCCATAAATCATAATTGAGATTGTCACTGAACAGTAGTTTTAAGTGCATATCAACTAATCCCTTTTATATTTTAAACTCACACCCAAACAACTGCTAGATAAAAATAAAATTTCAGATAACACCATAGAGTAGAAATAATTATAACAGTCCCACAAATATAGTTTTTAAATTTCATTTATTAGTCAAAGAGTATAATCCACTTTATTTATATATATCAGTCAGTTAAGTGCCATACGTGATACACGCTTGGGTGATCATGTCTTCAAAGATGACTGACAGAGCAGAAGATTTTCCCACAGTAGGTTAGCACTACTTTCTGTAGTAAACTGGTTGCCAACCAAGACTATAGAACCAAATCTGTCTTGCTATTTAACTCATATCTGAAGGGAGAAGAGATGGATTAATACCGTTCCCAAAGGTATTTGTGCGTAAGTGAATGCAACAAATCCAACTGGAAGTCAAAATCGGCTCTCCGATTTCTCGTTCTGAGCTGATATCCACTGCACCACAATACACAACCAATATAATATGGTAGTCCACTTTTATGATAGATCTAACTATCGCCCGGTTCACACTCCACCCACGTCTATTGAACAGGTAAAGAGGCTTATCCCTTGTTCCCTGCTTAAGATGTGGTTTCCGGCTTTCTCTTTTCCAATCTTTTCCCTCTTATGTAGCCCCCACACATCAGTGGCGTTACCGCCTTGCTCCGGGTGATATGATTAAAAAAAAAAAAAAAATACACACACACACACACGTATCATAAAAGTAGATTTTTATTCAAAAATCATTTTTAACTACATCATATGTAAATTTTATTTTTTTTAAATCACATATTTCAGACATGAAAATAAGTAAAAGATACTTTAAAAATAATTTTTTTTTATCTTTTCCAGAAGTTTGAAAAATTTTGAGAAGTTGTCAGTTGTAATCTGAACATTACATACACCACATGTATCACTTTTCTTCATATTTTGAAGATACCAAAAAGAACAAAAGAAAATGTATAGCCTAGAGAATTGATGGGAAAGACCATCCAAATTAATTGCTGGAGCTTTTTGTCATGTTCTTCAAGCAACATCAAAAGGTGAATTGTATTCAAAAGATCTCCAAAATAAATTTGATCTTAATAATATCACTCTAAAATGTGTATAGCAAGTTCTTAGTGAATCAAGCAGCCATATGTTTTTGTCTAGAAAGAAGATTTACTTTAACTGAGGCTTGCAAGAATAATTGCTCTGTGTAAGCTTGAGAAAAAGTAACTTGATCCAAGGAACAATGCAAGAAGGTGGTGTTCTCTTATGAAAAGTTTAATTTAGATGATTCCAGTAGAATGCAATGCTACTGACTGAACTAGTTGTGATAGAAGACAAGTAAAACACTCAATTTGCCAACTGCTATTTATGGAAGAGATGTCATATTCCAGCAGGTTGATGCAGTTGCTCATAAAGCTAAGGTCAACAAAGAATGGTTTGAATTCAAAAATATTGTTTGTAAACTCTCCAGATTACAATTCCATTGAGAATTTGTAAGGGCATATTTTCAATATGTATCCATGAACAAGCAAAGAACAGATTAATCTATTGCATAAAGAATTAGTGAAATGAAATTCTGATTGGAAACTTGGGAAATCTTGTGTTCTCAATGCAAAAAAAGTGTATTCAAGTTTTACAATCAAATAAAAGCCAAATTATATATATATATATATATATATATATATATATATATATATATATAAATTCCATTTTTATTTCTATACTTGGAATATACCCCTAAAAATTAATTCTAAAGCCTAATTCTCTTTTCTGTATATAATAAAGTGAGCTACAATTAACCAATATTTGACATTTACAAGTTATATTTGTCGTATAATGATTTCTACCACTTGTTTCATTCATGTACAGACATGAGTGTATTAACATAAAAGAAATAACATTTTTTAAAATATTCTTATTCTATCAGAATATATCAGGTCAATTTACAAGTGCTACTGATACCATGTAACCCATTACTACTTGCTGCATGGTTAAGTCATTTGTGAGGAGGGTAGCTAGACAGCCATCAGGATTAAAAAATAAACCAGTCAAAGGGCAGATGAGCTTTCTTGTAGAGTCAACAGCCATCTTGCACAATGAGGTAGATTGGCTTCCATAGCTATGTAGGCAACCAGTGCAATGATGACACATCATCACTGGGCAGAGGACTGTCTACACTGAAGCCAACTGAATGGGCAGAGGGTTTCCCCTATGGAATCAATAGTTATATATTTATGACCAAGGCAAGCCCTGAAGTTAGAGGACATCAATTGTGGTTTGACTTGGAAAGGAATGTATTCCTCCAAGTTTACTTACACATAACATGCTATGCATGAATGAATATCTCCTGGATTTCAACTCATATGTTTAGGAAATTAGTCAGGTGCCCAGTAACCCTATGACCACACCTGATAATGAAGCTACTATTACTACTCCTACTGATGATGATGATGTCAAACAGTTCCATTATATTACACAATATCTGTTGATATAAGACTTATTTTTATTGTTTCTTATCTATTACTAGCAGTATAGCCCAGCGTGGCTCGGGTGTAATGAAAGCTTTAAAACTAATCCATGGTCCTGGAGCTCAGTCAAATTTTGATTTCCTGTTATCGATATCAAATCAGTTTTTCTCGTCGTAAACTGAATTTTGAAGGCTAAATAAGTCCTCTGAGTAAATGGCATCATGGCTGAGACCAAGAACTACAATTATACCTACTTAGAGCCAAACCCGAAGCAAAAACTAAAATAAAAGGGCTGAAAAAAAAAATAAATAAATAAAAAAATACAGACAAACAGGCAGATAAACAGACACACACACACAAACATCTTGCCTTTTTATATATATATATATATATATATATATATATATATATTATCGATTTTCTGCATTATTCTAAGAACTGCAACCTTGAAACTTCTGAATATTGTTTTTTATGTCTTTGTCTATGAGTGTATCAAATTTGATAAAAATTGGACCACTCCTTCTATAACCCTATTTTTTCGATTATCAATTTTCGATATTTATCGGGGGTACCTCAACACAAAACCTAGCTAAGAACACTCGCAGATGCTTATTGTACAACTGTGTCAATTTTCAAGAAAATCAGTTCAGCGGTTTTGGAGTCTATAGGTAACGGATAGACACACACAGACAAAGTTCCATTTATAAATAAGTTTAGATTTAGATAATCTTGTTTTGTATAATTTTTGCTATAATGTAGTTTTTTTTTTATGTGATAAGCTATGATAATCTTTAACAAAGTTTAAAATTTATGGTCTTCTGCCTCCAGTAAGAAGTTATTTTTATTGACCAATTAAGACAGTAAAACTACAGTATAGCAAAACTATCATATTAGGGTGCAGGCAGTATAATGATTAGTGGCCCAGAATGAGATATTGACAATCTGGGTTCAAATTCTGTTCTAGTTTGTTACTTTCACGGAAATACTCTTGAAACATAAATGAATTCACCTCTTCTGTCCCACTCCCTAACAATGGGTTAAATATAGAATGCTAAACTGGGCTCTCTATCTGTAGTCAGTAACCAGTTTAGAGAAGGACAACTTCAAATTCAAAATTATATATATTCCTGGAAAAACATATACTATGGAAAAGATTGTGGCATTCTCAATTAACTGCAGTGGAGGGTTGTGGATTTATCACAATTGTAGTTGATGAGGTAAGGTAGTTCATATTAATAACTGTCTTTTAAAGCATTTGGAACTTGCAAATAATGACAGACATGTGACTGACCAATTTATTTCAATAATCAAACAGAAAAAGATTCAACTGTGTAAATAATTAACTGAAGTAAAATAAACAAATGAATAAATATCCTGTCATATAAATTCTAAAATAAATTTGAAAATCAAAAACTTATATTTTTTTTAATCTAAAGTCTAATCTTTCTCCAGGAAATTTGTTTTTTGTATTATAAAAACTAACTTTTGTCACCTCAACATCAAAATTCTTTGACTCTCCATTTCCTCTTTGACAATGTTCCCATGATTAACATTCCAGGGAATGTTGTCATGTTTATCAAGAATGCTAAAGACCCAATAAGAGAAACAAGAAGAGGGCATCACCAAGTAGTAAGGAATGTTTATATTGACTGATATGACCCCAAAAACTTCACATCATACACACACACACACACACACAATACTGAATATGTATTCTAAGCATTTCTATTTAGAGACAAAAGAACTACCAAATATAAGTAATATTCTCTGATTCAATTACATAAAATCATAATTTTTAGTTTAAATGAAATCACTTTAAAATTTTTAATATAGCAAGTCACTTTTCAAACATACGCTTGTTTCTATTTTTAAAACATATCAAATTATATCAATTTCTAGAATTCAATTGCCAACAAGAATTTTTAACTGACAGTAAGTAAAACCAGAATGTTATTTTGTTTTCTGTTAGCACTTGATAAAAAAAGTCAAGTTGGTAAAAATAAACTCAAACTTTTCTTTTTTTCATTATAAAAATCAGCAAAAAATATTTTTTGTGTTCAAAGAATGTTATGGAGACACTTTAATGGAAATGTTTGAGAAAGCGATAGTAGAAGTGAGAGAAGGAAACATAAGCGAGTTTTCTGTAAATGGCAATGAATATCAAACACAGCAGCAGCTGTGATGATGATAATGATGATGATACAGTTAAGTTTTAAAGTTCTGGAGAAGAGAGAGAGAGCATTAAATGTTGAGTGGGTGGGGGGGGGGGTACAAAAACATGCATACAAGTTTGTTTTTTTTTTTTCTTTTTTTATGAATCAGCTCCTGATAATGGTGAATCATAAAACCAGCTAAAAGAGAGGAAATATGGGAATGTCACACACACTTCCACCAGAAAAAAAAATTCAGGATAGACTGTAAGAGGATTTTGTGTGTGTGTGTGTGTGTCTCTCTCTCTGCAGGCGCATTATGCTCTCTATTTTTTTAAAGATTACAAGATAGAAACTTGAAGTTTCTAGTTTTGTTTTTTTAATTTTCTTTGTACTTCCAAAAAAATGTGTAATCACTAACATCACCAATCTGGCAAATTACGAGCCTCTTTAATTGTGCTCTCAGAATCAAACTATGAATGTTGTTATTGTTATGTACAAACAACTCAAACTAGGTCTGAGGAACTCTTACTGCTGGTTTTAAATTAATGAAACTTTATTGTAACAAATTAATTTAAAAGTTAAAACAATTAAAGAAAATACAAACTTTGACAAAGTGCATTCCTTTTACTAGTGGTCAGTCTCATAATTAATGGATCAGAGATAAATCAGGTTTTATGCTTTTTTTTACAGGGGAAATATTGGTTAAAAAATAATTAGAGTCGAAAATGTTCAGGCTAAAAAAAGTCTTCTTGACCTAAAACAGCTGTGTTGAACTGCCCTTATGCATAGCGTTTTGGTTTTTAGATTGAGGCATAGTTTTTCTCTATTTTCTTCTTTCCGAAGAATAACTAAATTCAAATTACAAACTAGAGGAAAAATTTAAAAAAACAAAAACAAAAACGAAAAAAACATGTCACTTTTTTAGTTAGTGTGGTTGAGTTAATAAAATAAA